>VZQC01015565.1:27147-193593 GCA_009823505.1 Rhizomys pruinosus | reverse complement strand
AAAAAAAAAAAAAAAAAAAAAAAAAAAAAAAAAAAAAAAAAAAAAAACAATAGAAAAATTTTGTACCCCAAAAACTCAGCTCATGCAAACTTATTAAGGATAATGTATTCATATTGTGGCTCTATATAATATATAGATAAAACACAAACAGATTTCCTGTGTGGACTTGAGTTCCCTCCCCAAGACTGCTCACTATGTATATACAAATATTCTGAACCTGGAAAAATAATCTGAAAGTCAATGCACTTTGGATCCCAGCATTTGGGATGAGAGGTGTTTAAACCATCTCCTACCCCTGATGCTGTGGTCATCTACGATAGGAGCCACCATAACTGACAGAGTGTCTTGGGCTCCCTGTTAACCCCACCTCTGCCCTCCTCCTGGACCCCAATCCTGCCCCAGGTAGAACAGGATCACCCTTTTTTCTCTAGTGTTCCCATTTTACAGAGGCAGACTGAGGACTCCTGCTCCCTACCAATCCCCTGTCCCCCAATCTTTTTATCAATCTGTACCTATCTAGGGTGTCTGATAAGTCAGCTGTAGCTGGACCTAAGGCCAGTAGGAAGCAGCTGGGTCAGGGCAGGATAGAGCCTGGTACTGTGGGGCCCAGACATTTGCTACAGGGTCAAGCCCAGGACCTCGAGAGGCTATGGCTGTGCTGGTCAGGCCCAGGGCCAACTCACATTCAGCAGAGGAAAGAAAGAGGGTGGTGGATATGCTCTGTCACACAGGCTGGGGGGCCTGGGCCACTCTAGACTTACTAAACAGGGCTCCTGAGGACATTCCTAGTGGTCCTCAAGTCTCCCGGGGCCCAGGGAGGGGCCTGGCTACTTTGACCAAGCAGGTGTTACTGACAGACTGTGGCCCAGCAGGTGAGGTGCTGGCGTGGCCAAACCTCCGGCTACATAATGGAGGGAGTCAGAGAAAGAAGGAAGCCACCCTGCCCTGCCCTGACTGCAGAGCCAAGACTAAGGGCAGAAAAGGGTTATTATGCCCTGAGAGGGGCATCTACTGCCCGTTTCACAAATGGAGAAACTGAGGCTAGGAGAAGGGCACCTATGGTCATTATAACCTCTCCTAGAATCAGGACATCATATCTCTTTAAACAGTCTTGGCTCACCATAAATCAGGATTCAGGAATGACAGGGACCCAAGCAGAGCTCGCAGGTAAGGGAGACGGCCCACCTGTCTGAAGTCCGCAAAGGACCCGGTGATCCTGACTCTGGAACGTTAAAGAAAAGGTGTTCAAGGAAGCGGAGTTTCCCACCCCACCAGAGAAGTGGTGGGCACCTCCCCCTTAAGGTCCAGACAGAGTTTGCTCTGTCCTGAGTAAGCTGGCCCGTCCAGAGTCCCACAACGCTGATGGATTAGACTACAGGGGGCTGGATGGCTGAGGGGCTAGCTGGAGGGTTGGAGGGCTGGAAAGCTGGGAGTCCGGAGGACTGAGGGAGGACTGGAGGACTGGAGGACTGGAGGACCCGAGGACTGGAGGACTGGAAGACTGGAGGACCCGAGGACTGGAGGACTGGAGGGAGGACTGGAGGACTGGAAGACTGGAGGGCCCAAGGACTGGAGGACTGGAGGGTAGCAAGGCAATTCCTGCACAGGAGCAGAGCTATTTGGGGAAGATTAAAAATCACAGCCTCCCGGGCTGGAGGGATGGCCTAGCGGTTAAGAGCGCCGACCGCTCTTGCAGAGGACCCGGGTTCGATCCCCAGCACCCACATGGCGGCTGAGAACCGTCTGTGACTCCGGTTCCAGGAGAACTCCAGTTCCAGGGGAATCCGAGACCGTCTTCTGACCTCCGCGGCATCGCACGACACGGGTGCGCAGACCTGCATGCAGACAATACATTCATACACATAAAAATAAATAAATAAAAATTAAAAAAAAAAATTAAAAAAAAAAAAATCACAGCCTCCCAGGCTCTCTCCACCTCTTTGAGCCAGAGTTCTGGACATCTGGATGATGTAAACTCCCTGAGGGATCCAAGGAAGGAGGTCCCCAGGCAAGGACCCCGAGCCTCTCCTGGGGTTAAGCTGCTCCATTTCTGCAATTCCAGCTTCTCTGCTTAACGCTGCTAAAACTTTACAAAGATCCCAGGACCGTGAACTTAATGGCTCTGTGAGTTCAAAGGCTCCACAACCAGGATCCACAGACTCTGTGACTCAGCCCTCAATGTGGGGACAGGAATGGACCATGGACCCAATGGGCACTTGGAACTACATGGCCAGGCAGGGAACTGGGGAGTGCATGGCTTGGGTTGGGGAGGGAAGACAAGACAAAGAACACATCCACATTTACACAAGCACTGAGAAAAATGCAGTCACCTAAGGAACACAGCACTTGGGAAAGAGAAGGCAGGTTTGAGAAGGGTTCATTTTCTACTCTTAACTGTTGAAATTGTATGAGTGTACAACATTCCCATAATTAAAGACTATAATAATTAACAAAGGAATATGACCAAGTCTGTTACTCCTCCTGGGCTTGATTATTTGTGTTTTATTTCCCCCCCAACCCTCAGAGTCATCAGCCCGATGGGGACCAGGGGAAGGGAGGGCTTGTGCACCCCATGGCCCCATCCCTGCAACTCAGCACAGGGCAGAGCACGTGCATGTGCCTGAAGCTATTTGTCGAAAGCATAAATGATGCTAAAATTTGATATCCCCGGAGCCTGCGTCACAGCACTTGACGAGTCAAGACCTCTAGGATTCTTTGAGAAGGGAAAGGAGGGAAGAGAAAGAGTAGTAAATATTGGGGGGGGGGCAGTGGCTAGTAAGTGACCAAGTCACCCTGAGTTCACAATGCTTCAGCCCTTCCAAGTAAATTTCCACCAAGCTGGGGTGGAACGTCCACCACCCCTTGGAGACCCTAGAGCCTCAGGGGTCATCCCTACCTCTGGCTTCCCTGTGACCTCGCCAGCCCATGCCAAGCCCCTACAGCCTTCTACATCCTCCCATAAGCCTGAGTGGAAGGCTGGCCTTGGCCTGGGACCAGGAGCCCAGAGGCAGAGGTCAGGGCAGGGGGCGGTACGGCTGCTGCCACCCAAAACGCCAGCTGCTGGCAGTGATTTATTTTTGCTTTAAGTGCTGAAGAATTGCAGGGCTGAAGCAGCCAGCTTCGGGGGCCCTGAGCTGCAGCTGGAAGGAGGAGGTGGGCAGTAGGCAGGGGTGAAGGCATGCCTCTGCCTGGGCCCCACGGCTCCACCACACCTCTCCCTGTCCTCGCGGCCTCACGAGCGAGCCCGCAGGGCCCAGTGCCCCAGCTTCCATTTAGCCGACCCCACCCACCCCGAAGTCTCCACATGGCAAAAAGAAGGCTGTGGAAGGCAGAGATACCCACCCTCCCCTTCTAAAGAGCTATGGTGACTTGTCTAGTGTCAGGGGACCCACTCCACACACACACACACACACACACACACACACACACACATCCCCCTTAGGTCAGGAGCAGGGAAAGTTGCCCAAGGCTCCAGTTCCACATTGGCCTGGTCCCTCCTTTGCCTCCAGGAAAGCCCCAGAAGCCAGGTCCCCCAACCCCTATTGACTCAGTCACCAAAGACTCTGCGAACCTGGTCTTTTCAGAGGTCATGGGGTCATCTAGGGGAGAAGGGAGGGGCCACACACAGACTACAAGAAAGCGGCAGGCTTTCCTCACAACAGGAGCATTCCTTGAGTTGATCACCATAGACTTTAAAAGTTAAAAAATATATAAAACATGGGTGTCGTGTTCGAGGGACCACAATGGGGAAGTAAGATACACTGCTTGAAAGGCCAGGGGCCAGGGCAGGAAAGCAGGCAACAAGACCCCCACCCAGAAGAGCCAAAAGCCACCTCTCCAGGCCTCGGTATGCCCCCTCCCCCCCGCCACACGTGTGCACTCACCGTGCATACCCACTGAGCACCTAGTATTCCCTGGCTACGGCCACAAGCCCTGGGAGCCTAACTCTGGGAGAACAGGACCACGGCTGAGGCCACACGTGTGCACTCACTGTGCATACCTACTGAGCACCTAGTATTCCCTGGCCATGGCCACAAGCCCTGGGAACCTAACTCTGGGAGAACAGGACCACGGCTGAGGCCACACGTGTGCATTCACTGTGCATACCTACTGAGCACCTAGTATTCCCTGGCTATGGCCACAAGCCCTGGGAACCTAACTCTGGGAGAACAGGACCAAACACTCAAGGAGTTTATCGCCCAAGGGAAGATGGGCAATAAAGAAAACAAAAAGTAAAATACCAGGGGCGGACAGCACTGAGTTCTACAGAGAGAAACAAGCGACAAGAGTGGGGGGGGGGTCATGGCTTTGTTGCTGGAGGGAATCAAGGTGGGTGCAGGGAGGAAGGGGCATTTGGCAACACTTGAAGGTAGAGAGGGAAGGGCCGTGTGCAGATCTGGAAGAGACTGGAACAGTCATCGGAAGCAGCACATGCCAAGGTCCTGCTGTAGGACAGGCCTGGTCTCTTGAAAGCACAATGACAGGGGGCTAGTTGGGGTGCACAGAAAAATACACATGGGAAAAAGAGCAAGGACTGAGGCCAGGCTGGAACCACTGAGGCACTGACACCTAGAGGAGCTCAGACACACAGTAGGTACTCAAGCCAGAGCCCCGGTGGAGACCTCCACTCCCCAACTTTTACTGTTTGTCCTCTGGCTCTCTCCAAGTTCTCAAAAGCACCACGTGCCAGTCACGCCTTTAATCCCAGCACTCGGGAGGCAGAGGCAGGTGGATCTCTGTGAGTTCAAGGCCAGCCTGGTCTACATAGCATTCCAGGCCAGCTGGAGCTACAGGGAAACCCTATCTCAAAAAGACCCAAAAAAAAAAAAAAAAAAAAAAAACCACCACACCACAGGTAAGTAGTAGAGGTAGGCCTCCAGCTGCCCTGACACCAGACAGGGCAGAACGGCCCCTGGAGCAGCTGAAGTCCTCCCATGCATGACGGACATGCTCAAGGAACCAGGTCTGGTGCCGCAGGCTGGAGGCTAAAGAGGGTGCAGGGCCAGGGTATCTCTTCAGCAGTCAGGCAAGGAAAGCGTGACAGCAGGGGGAGGGCACAGAGCACACCCTAGAGTGGGCCAGCATCTGAGTCCCCTTCCATGGAGATCCACTTCTCTCAAGCGACTAAAGGAGGCTGGCGGACTGCAGTGACAGATTCCCAAGGCCTGGCCACCGCGTGTTCACGCCCGTGCTTTGCAGGCGCCCTCTGAACACTCCCATTTCCATAGGGCCCACCTCACCCTTAGAGACATGTGCAAAGGCTCTCCGCCTACTTCTCCATCCTGAGTGTCCCAAAGCCCCCTCAGCCATGCTTCAGTCCACTTCACGGATGAACACTGAGGGCAGGAGACGCATCTGTGTGCTGCATGCTCTACCCGCCTCCCTGACACCCATCTGCCCTCAAGCTAAATCCTCCCCACACAGTGAAATCCACTTATTGAACAGCCACTAACAGCTGCTTCTGTCTGTTGGCCATCGCTAGCTTCACTACACAGCTCACACCCACCACAGCCTGTGCCACACAGCAAGAAGGCTGCCACTGAGGTCGTGGAGACATTTATGAGGCACCAGGTGCATGCCAGGGCTTCACTGGGTACCAAGGAAATAGGTTCCTGGGAGCTGGAAAAGCAGACAGGTCCCAGGGCTTAATGAGGCTGCCTGGGGCCTGGGGTGGAAGCCAGCCGGTATAATATGCCCTCAGCAAGGGTGTCTGTGGACAGTAGAAGGGTGCATTCTGTCCCTGGGAGAAGCTCGGGCTCTGGGACAGAAGCACACAGGCTACACAGAGGCTCCAAAGTCTCCTGGCCTCCAGCCCCATCTGTACAATGGAGCTGATGCAGCCCTCTGCAAGGGCAGGCCATTAGCAAATTAAATCAGCTGGTTGGGCTCTGGGCCCTTAGCTTCTTCCTGGGCCCAGTTCCTCTGGAAGAGCCCCCTTACCAACCTCAACCCCCTCACCACCCCTACCGATTCTCTGAAGCACCAGGGGCCCCACCTGAGGCCCAGCTCCAGACAGACAGCTTCCCTTCAATCTCTCTTCATCAGCTGCCTTTCCCTACTGCCTGCCCCCATCACACCACGGCTCCCCAACAGCCTTCCCAAGGGGCTAGCCTAGCCTCCCCATTCTGCTGACCATGAGCTGCCCCCCTCAGCCTCTCCTCAATGCCAGTCCCTGGCAGGGCTCCAGTGACGGGCCACAGGGGAGGGGCCAGTGTGCCCATGTTTCACGCACAGTAACGTCCTGGCCAAGGCCCAGTCACGGGGCCCAGCGGCATCACTCACAGAGAGGGTCATCTGTCACAGGGAGGGTTCTGCCCAGAGCTGGGCTAGGAGCAGGGGCTTCAGACTGACTACTGGACAGAGCCCCTTAGTACACCAACAGCCCTGGCCTGGGGGCTGGCAAGGACCACAGAGGCTGTTGGGAGTGATGACGCATTCCCTCCACCCCAGCCCTGTGCCAAGGCCTTTGGGTGCCATGACTGGTTGTGCCAATGATGGCCCTGGGCACTGGAGGCCCGGATGAGCCAGAGGAAACTGTCTGCAGGCTGCCCTGGCCCCAGTGTTGCAGAGCCAAGAGGTACTGCTGTGGCTGGTTTTGTTACTGTTACTGCTGCTGTTGCTATTATTTATTTCACTGTTGGAGGGCAGAGGGGAGAGAGGCACAGGAGCTCTGGTCGGAATGCCTCCTCCCTGATTTGGGGAAAACGAGACAGGGCTTCTGCTCTGACCTAACCTGCATGGCTTTAGAAGCACCTGCTCTGAATACCTTTCCCAGCATAGCTCAGGCCCCTGGACCTCCCCCGACCAGGCATACACTTGCAGGGGACTCTGCCTGGGACACCTGGTGATGGATGACAGCAGAGAAAACAATTAGGTGGTTGGGGCTTGAAGTTCAGACGTGCCAGGCCTGTGCCAGCACTCTCCATTTACAAGGCACCTTCTCCAGTGGAGAAGATGACCCTGCCCTGTTGTCTAGCCCACTGGAGCCTCCTTCCTCGTCCCCAAGGATGCCTGGGTCTCTCCCCATTCCCACTCGGCTGAGGCTGGCCCAGTGGGCCATGTGGCCCCAGCTATGTACCTAACTCTCTCAGGTGCCTCAGCCTTCCCAGGGTCACTCACTATAACAGCAAACCTGCATTCTGGCTGGTTAGAGGGACCTACTGAACACAGTGGATGATTTTGCTGCCAAGTGTCTCTAGGGTTCCCCCGAAGGCCCTGAGGGGCTCTTCTGAGAATATAGAGGAAGAGCTCTTCAAAAAGGACCCTGGTACTCAGATCTACCTGGCCTACCTGACCCTCTCCAGCCACGTGAGAGGCCTCAAATCAGCTAAGCTAGAGTCCTGTCCAGTGAGGCAATCAGCCAGGGACTGGCTTTCACTGACCCCTTAGAGTGAAAGCCCAGAGGTTACCGCCTTCTAGGTTCCCACTTTGGAGGAGGGGGCAGCAGATTTCAGCGGCATGTGGGTGCCTAGGCAATGGGAGAGCTGGAGCCACATCTTGCTAGGCGGATGCAAGGGGCAGTATGTCCCCAGCGCTTTACTGCAGAGTTCAGACCCCGGCACAAGGTAGCACAAAAGAAACTAAAAATGGCCAAATGCAGTAGCACACTACTCCCCTGGGAATTGGAGGGGGCAGCCTTAATCCCACTAGATCCATGCAGTAGGCAAGCAGAACCTTCCAGAACTGGAGGCCATCACCAAAGTGACACTTTACTGTGCGCTCTATTCCCAGCACTGGGTTTAAGATATTCACATGACATGTGAACAAACCAAGGCAGAGAGACTGTCAAGGGCCTCCGCTCTCCTCAGAAGCTCCCTAGACACTCTCCACTCCAGCCGCTTCTTCCAAAGGGCCCAGCTCCCCACAGGACGCTCGCTCGGAACAGACCTGTGCACCCAGGAGAGACCCTCTGCCTTGAGGAACAGACCTATGCACCCAGGAGAGACCCTCTGCCCTGAGCGTTTCTCAAGGCCGACTTTAAAAAGCAAAAAGGACTCCCTGGACTTGCCAGTTGACTTGATGGAGAACCAGCTCCAGAATATTTTTACTCCATTACAGAACAGGAGGTGGGAAAGAAAAATGACTCCCTACGATCACCAGTTCGGGGAGGGGATTAGGGGCGCGTTCCCAGGCCGCTGGTCCGGCCTGTGCACCCCCTCCAAACCCCACCTTGATCACAGGTCTCCCGGATAAGGTCACGCCTAGGACCCATGCCGCGCGCAAAGTGGCTCCGCCCGCTGCCTTGCAAGCCCCCTCAGACAAACCGGCCCAGGGGGGCTGAGAGCGCCTCAAAGTTTCTCGGAGTCCCCCCAATACACATACACACACCGACAGAGAGGTTAACCAGGACCAAAGTTCCCAGGTGGCGGTGGCCCGGACCAAGGCAGGGAAGGAAAGCCCGCTGTCAGCATTTCCTCCGGTGGTTCACCGAGGGAGCGGAAAAGAAAAGAGCCTCTCCCGCCTCACCTTCCCCAGTGCAGCCGCACCTCGCGCTCACCCGGAGCCGGAGCCGGAGCCGGGAGCGGCCTGCGCCGAGCTGGGGCCGCCCGCCTGGGCCGTGCGCCCCCCGCGGCCGCGCACTTACCTCGGGTAGTGGCCGGGGCGAGGCGCGTCCCGCGTCCTCCCAGCTCCGGGCGGCCGTCCCTGGCCGCATCGCCGCCGCCGCCGCCGCCGCCTCAGGGCAGCCGCCGAGAGCGCAGCACGCCGGGGGGCGCGTCGCTGCCGGGCGCCCGGCGCCGCGAGCCGGCCATGGGTCGGGGGCGCGCGCCTGGACGGCGCCCCCCGCCGCTCGCTCGCTCCTGCCGGCCGGCGCGCCTGGCTTCAGTCGCTCGGTCCGGAGCCGCGCCGCCGACCCACCCCCTCCCCCGCCGCAGTTATCTGATCCCGGGCAGGGCCGGGCGCGCACCCCTGCGCCCGGAGTCCGGCACCTCCCCGCGGGCTTCCACGCACCAGCCCCCTCCCCCGGCCAGCGTTCTCGGGGAGGCGGGGGAGGCGCAGCCGCGGCGTGGCCGGGAAAGACGGGGAGCGAGGAATGGAGGGCGAGGAGGCGGCGGGAGCAGAAGCTCTGCGCGCACCCAGCCCCGCGCCCCGCTGTCACCGTCGCCCAGCTCGGCAACTCCTCCAACTCTCCACCAAAAGCACGCCCGCCCTGCGCCGCGCGCCGCTGCTCCCGCCTACCACGACGGTGGCCTGGCCTGGTGCCCCCTTCTGGCCCCGGGCTGCGCCCCACACGCACCAGCCACTTGCGCACGGGAACGCGCGCGGGGGCGCGCGCACACACACACACACACACACTTGCGCACGCGCGCACCACACACAGACACATCTTCCCAGGGACACGCGCGCACACACAGGTGCATGGCGAGCATGTACTCAGACTGCACCCACAGGCAAGGGAATCTAGACAGGCTGCATACAGCAGGGCGCCAAGCTCAGGTGTCACCTCCACACGTGCAAAATCCGGCTGGTGAGAGGCATGAGGGCTCAGGTGCACAGGTAGATTCGGATAGGCACATATGCACGTGTGGGGTGGGTCCAGTCAGCACATACACATGTGCTCACTTCTGAGCTCATTCCGGTTGCAGCCTCTCCCCTTGCGCACCAAACGCATGGTCACATGCACACCCCACCCTCTTTAATAGCTTATCTGTTCTTCCCATCCCGGGTCTATCTGGCTTCTCCAGCTCCACACGCCCCCCTCCCTGCTGATCTGATTCCATGTGACCCCTTCCTCTTGTCCATTTTATCTGGGAGGCTCACCCTTCCTCCCCTGGTACCCTGCTCTCTCCCAGTCTTCTGAGTCTATTGTCTGGGTCTCACATCTCTGCCTCCTGCAGGGCCTTCCAGCCTGGCAGAAAGACCAGCCTGGCTGGCCTCAGGGAAATCCATTTTATCACAAGCCTGACCCCCAGCTCACCCTAAGGCCACAGAATTAGGCGAAGAAGACAGAACATGACCCTCCAAAAGCTCCCCAGCCCCCCCCCATAACGTGAAATACAATTATGCATCTGAGTGGCAGGATCCTAGCCAAAGAGCAGGGCTTTCTGGCCACCCAGATGCCCAGGCTGCTGGGAGCTCAATCAGAGCTCTAGAGTGCCCACCAGCCCAACTCTAGGGAGCTCCAGCGTCCCCAGAGTCCCCTCCCACCCCTAGGCGTGGGGTGCTTGTCCCACCTCCTTTCCTAAGGAACTCTGAATGCAAGTCACTTCGACACTCAGTGCAGAGCTTCCCTGTGGTCACATGGAGATTATGGGAATCCCTGCTTATGGAGGTGCATGAAAGAGAGATGACATGAGATAAGATGAGTAGGGAGGGGGCTTGTGAAACAGCTGCTAGGTGCCGGGTGTTCAGTCTGTGCTTGGCTCTGTGGCTAGAGTTATTGTACTGTCATTATGATCCTCTGGGTGGCTATGCTCATTGTTCTATTTTATAGATCCACTGAGACCTACAGAGGAATAGTTGCTTATGTAGTCACAGAGCTACTGAGTGGAGCGGTTGGGGATCAGAGCCAAATGCGTCCCCAAGATGGCCCTGCCTCCCTGCCTTGCCACTGCTCAGGACTACAGTGGAGAGTAAAATGGGTATCCCTGAGGGCTCCACCCCCATGCCCCCTACCTGGCGTGGACAGGCACGTGGTATCTTGATTTTCACCTCCTCCTTCTGAGTGAGCAAGGAGGGAGATGCTTCCGACGTCCCTGCTCCAACTTACCCAGCCCCCAGGTCCAGAAAGCAGAAGCCAAAGGCAGGAAGGACAGGAAACCTTCCCCAGCCAACGAAGCTCAGGTCTGAGTCACTGTCCAGGGGGCCCGCTCTGGATGCCCCAAGGAGCCTGCAGTGGTATACAAGAAAATTCAAAGAACATCATGGGGCTCCTCTGGGGCTAGGATCTCAAACAGCTCCTGGAATGAGCCCAGGACGCCTTCAGGCTGGAGCACGTGCACACACACAGCCTTACTCAGCGGCTTACCTAGGCCAGAGCCTCTGTGGCCTGTATAAGTCAGCCTCCCCGCCAGGTGCCACTATCAGACCCATTTCACAGAAAGGGCGAGTACCCTGCCCCAGGTCATCACCAGAGAAGTAGGCCTGACTGCCCAGGGCACTGCCCTCTAGACTTTCCACCTCATCCCCCAACCCATAAGCAGGGGACAAGTTCAATTCTTAATTATGGTGGCATCTCTTTCCAGGCCATTACGAGTCCTCTGTCATATCCATGGTCATAACCGCCCTATGGAGAGCACACCCATGCTCAAGATTTAGGGACAGAGGACAGAGGGGCAGACGCACAGAAGGCTCTCTCTAACCTGGACAGAGTGGCCCATGCCCTCCCTCAGCCGGGGCGAAAGCCATCCTGCCTCCTCCAGGGCTGAGTGGGCCGAGTCCCAGCACTGGTGTCCCGCACAGACTGAGTGGGCCAAGTCCCAGCACTGGTGTCCCAGCGCAGGCTGAGTGGGCCGAGTCCCAGCACTGGTGTCCCAGCGCAGGCTGAGTGGGCCGAGTCCCAGCACTGGTGTCCCAGCGCAGGCTGAGTGGGCCGAGTCCCAGCACTGGTGTCCCAGCGCAGGCTGAGTGGGCCGAGTCCCAGCACTGGTGTCCCAGCACAGGCCTCCTGGACACATCTCTCTCCGAGGTCCTACCTCCTTCTTTGTAAATCAGCAGTGACTATAACCACCACCACCGCCGCCACAACACCACAAACCCTGCCTTGCGTGGCATGGAGGTGAGCCTTAGCTGACATCCACACATTCCCAGGGACCTTCATGCCTGTTTCTTCATCTGAGGTAATCCTCGAGCACCAAGATCTGGATGGACCTCTGTCCATTCTTTTAGCCCCCAGATGAGGGACACAGTCAATAAACATCCACGATCCTGTTTGTCTGTAGAGCCTGGGGCTGGGGTGGTCAGAGAAGGCCCTCAGCTCGTTTGAAAATCCTCTGCTTGTCATGAGGACAGCACGGCCCGCAAAGCTATCCAAAGAATACCCTGAAGACTGGGGTGTGCTGTCCCTGTAGATAACAAGCTTGGAGCTTTGGCCTCTGCTCACAACCACTGCCAACTCTTTTAACAGCCAATTCCCATGGAAACCATGTTTGCTGGTCTGGCAGCACCTGGTGCTCCTTAGTGTCACCTCCTCTGAGGAGCCTGCTAGGACGTTTTCTGCCCACCTGAGATGCCAGCCCAGCTCCTGTCCTCACAACCCCCAATCCCTCTGCTCTTCCTTCCACACACACTGGCCAGCGACCCTCCTGGTCCTGTCCTGGGCACCTGCTAACACTTCAAGCAGCAATGTCGTCTGACCGCCAGCCATTTCCGCTCCCCGTGCTTTGGTCTGCCTTTGTTCTGGGCGTCTGGTTTTACATTCGCTCCTCCAACTGTCATGGCCATTCCATGAAGATAGGGACAGGCCCCCCATGTGCAGTCCAGGGCTGGCACTATGGATGGGTGTATGGATGTCTTCAGAAAAAGAATGTCCCATACAGCAGAGTCCCACTCATTAACAGTTCTCCTGCTCTGACAGGTGCTCACAGACATGACACACCTAATTCACCCGCATCCTGCATAGTCATAGGACTGCCCTTGTTTGTTCATGTGTGTGTGTGCACGCGCGCGCGCGCGCGTGTGCCACCGTCTTCAGGATCAAGTCTGGCCTCCTACCCCAGTGCTCACCCTGCCTCTGATCAATACCAGTTTGTTCTAAGGAGTCAGAAAGAACTGTGTCCGTGGCCACTAGGATTAGCATTTGTGATAGGAGTCTGGGGCCGGAGGCCAGGAAGGACAAGAGGATGTTCCGCCTGAGCCCTGTCCACAGCCATGGTGGTCAGTCAAGAGGAAAGAGGCCCACCACTCAGGCCGAGAGCCACAAAATAGAGCGCAGGCCCAGGAGCTGTGTCCCCTTAGGCTGGCCTCTTTCTTTAGTGCCATTTGTACCAAGATACTCATTGCTGACAACCATAATAGTGATGGCCACTGCTAGCTTTGTGCCTGCCAAACATCACCCTGGGGGTTAAACACCCACCCACCTGCACTGGAGGTGACAGGCAGGTAGATACCACCCCAGTTAATGGACAGGTGGGAGCAACTGCCCAGGAAGGACAAGGATCCTGTCCCCAGGGGAGCTGTGGGGGTATCTGGGACCGTACTTGCCATCACATACACACATATATGTGCCCCTCTTCCCAGGTACTGGTTTACCCAAAGCCATTGATTCAAGGCACAGAACTTCAGGAACCCTGGGAACAGGACACTGGGCTCACAGCCCCTTCAGCTTGCAAGAATTGATCGTCTGGAGGAGCTGGCAGCTGACTGCTTCCCTGTGCCCCCCTCGGATGTGACTGTGAGGAGCTGTTAGTGGTCAGGACACGGCAGCTGGGGCCACATTTCATCCCCAGAGGCGTCAATGGTGGAAGTCCTGCCTCAGTTCAACACCCTCTCCTGAGAACCTTTGGGGTCCCGCCCACTCCTATACCACCCTACCACCTGTTTCCCTGCTGATGAGAAGAGATCCAAGCCTACAGTGAACACTACAGTGATTGGTCAAGGGATAGCATGTGATCAAAGCCAACAAACAAGAATCTGCCCCAGGACTTTGGCTGCATATGTGGGGAAAGGTGCTCTGATTCCCAGGGCCTCACACTGGTAGGAGGGGGTACTGTGAACACCTCAGTTATCTGAGGTGACATACACCCTTAAGAAAACAAAACCAAGATACTGAGAGGAACTGGATTGAGACAGGTCCTTTGAGCCCTACAGATCTATGTCTGGACTTTTGATTGTAAGCTACAACAACCCTGGCTTTAATTTAAGAACTGCCCAGTATTCTCTAGGGACTGCGGAAACCATGGATTTGGAAAGGGCGTGAGGGCTTCCAAAATGCCCCTCCAGACTTCTCCCTCCTTTCTTTCCTCTGCTTCACAAGGGCGGGGCACCGTGAGAGCAGGACCCCAGGGATCACAAGGAGTCCAGTGGAGAGCAGCCCCCCTCTCCCTTTTCCTCTCTTCCTCTAAAGGGACGAGCTTCCAGGCCTTCAGGCCCCAGGAGGACAGAAATAAAGGGCAATAAAAGGAGGGAGGGAGGGAAGTGGCTTCAGTCTCTCAAAGTTAAAAATAGCTTCCCCAAGGAGACCTCCTGCGGGTTAATCTGGCCAATTACCCAGCCCCTCTCCTCCCTGTGGGCACTGCCTCCTCCTTGCAATCCTCCAGGTGGTCCCCACATGGGGCCATCATTCCAAGGACAGAGGCCTCGACCCCAATACCTCCCCCATCCCAGCTGGACCCTGGCTGTCCTTCCTCAGCAGGGGTGCAAGGAGAAGGAGGGATCTAGCCCTTGGCCTATGGTACATCCACATAGTCCCGACCAGCAGAAGTCATCCCACATCCTGATATGAAGAGGGAATTGTGAAAAGCACTCTGCCTCCCTGAGAAATGTGTCAGGAGGCAGATGAGGGGCAACTGTGGGGTCCTATTTGTGCTAAGAAAAGCTACAAGTATCTCTGTAATAGCAAATTGAAAACCTAGTCATTTGGAAACAAAAGTGTTAGTGATTGTGACCTTCTGGAAAGAGACCTTGCCTTCATCCCCTTCTGGTCTTGTCCTGCTTCCCGAGGTCTCCGGACTGACAGAATTCACTCTACTAGCAGGCTGGCCACATGAGGCCCATCCCACAGGTTCCGCTCAGTTGCGGGGCGGGGGGTGACGTGAGGCACGTTGGCACATCCTACAGTTTCGAAGCTATTTGGTTTGAATTTGATATTGAAAGCATTGATTGCTTCAGCAATTTTTGTCAGTCAAGTGTCTCTGTAAGTGGAGTAAAGCCCAGTGATGGAATGATGGAGACAGACAAGGCTTCCTGGGGGACCAGGAAGACTAACAGCCAGCCTCCTGTCCCTGCCCTGTGGCCTGTGACCTCGTTCTCCTTCCAGCTCCAGAGTCAAGTTGTGTTGCTATTTTCTCCAGACTGAAGCATTCCTTCTAGTCTTTGGAGCCTAGCTAAGCTGAGGAGGCTAAGGAGATTTAAGGGTATTGGAAAGTTACAATATTCACAAGGCTCTCCCCAAGATTGTATGAACAATTACCTGACGCTGCCTGCAAGTTGGACCCCGAGCTCCAAGACTGCAGCCTTCAGAGTCTGTCATCCATGCTGGGGGGGGGGGGTAGCAATGCAGCTGCCTCTGAGTCACCCATGCATCTGTAGGTAACCCTGTAAACTCCAGTTGACCAAGATGGACATGGTGGAATTGTTCCTTTGGCCTGCTGTAGTGTCTCCTCAGAAATAGTCACACAGCAGTTGTCCGGACTGGAATAGTCAGAGTACCTTCTGGCTGGACCTGCTGGGATGATTGGTCAGGGCTCTCGAGGAGTTAGCAGTCCTTCGTGGGCTAGCTGGCCACCAGCCTGAACCCTGCCTTGATCCCAGGCGGAGCCCACTCCTGTAGGGGCCCTCTCTGGGGTTTAGTGTCCCATGAGCTGACCTTCCAAAGGGCCACTGCTCTGTGATGGTCCTAGGAGGTGAGGTCAGCCACTCCATCTTAGTCACAGAATACATGGAGCATAAAACCAGACTGAAGAACTGCAGATCAGAGCTAACTCTAAAGGAGTTCATCTCTGTAAAATATATATATATATATATATATATATATATATATGGTGGTGCACGCCTTTAACCCCAGCACTCAGGAGGCAGAGGCAGGTGGATCTCTGCGAGTTCAAGGCCAGCCTGGTCTATATAGCTGAGTTCCAGGCCAGCTGGGACTAAAGGGAGACCCTGTCTCAAAAAAAGGCCGGGCGTGGTGGCGCACGCCTTTAATCCTAGCACTTGGGAGGCAGAGGCAGGCGGATCTTTGTGAGTTCAAGGCCAGCCTGGTCTACAGAGTGAATTCCAGGACAGCTGGGGCTACAGGGAGACCCTGTCTCAAAAAGACAAAAAAAAAAAGACCAAAAAAAAAAAAAATTGTGGCGATCGTACACGAATATGGTCTTCATACCACTTCCCAGTCCCCTTCCAACGCCTCCCACCCAGGTCCCCCTACTCCCTCTCAATTTCCTGTCCTCTTCCTCGATTGTTATGGTTGCATATTCATGCAAACATATATAGATATCCATATGTATAATACACTGAATCCATTCAGTGGTGATCCTACGTACCTGTGTTTAGGGCTGTTCACTTGGAGTTAGATAACCTCTCAGGGAGCTAATCCCTGGAAACTTCTATTTATTGCCTGCAGCTCTTCACCTTGAGGTGGAATCCCCTGAGATTACCCCACCCACCTTGCATGTCAACTGGTTTTGTCGCTACACAAACCCCACTAGACTACCATCCTGCAGAGCTTTCCCTGGTACAGCTTCCCATCATGTCTATTATGCCTTCAGTAGCAGCAGGTGTGTTGTCTCCCTGGCTCTCACTTTGTTTCTGCCATGTTCTCTGAGCCTTAGGTGCAGAGGTTCCATTGTAGATGTGTCACTTAAGGCCAGGCATCTCACAGACACTTATTTTCTGCCTTTCACCAGCTGTGGAACTTTGTATAGTCTCCATTTGTTGCGAAAAGAAGCTTCATGGAACAGTGGTGAGAGGGTACACTAGTCTGTAAATAGAAGGACACGTGTTTAGAATATAGTAAAAAATCACATTGGTGTGGGGATGTGACAGAAGTAGATTTACTGCCAATAGAAATCATTTGCTGTGGTGCAGTAGTGGAACTTTTATCTTGGGGGTGATCAACAGCTACCTAACTGGATTTAAAGCCCTCTCAATGGGAGGAAACTCATGTGTAGTACTGTAAACCTAGCCACACACATGGCTGGAGAGGTATAGATCTTAGGGAAAACCCCATCCAAGGCTGTCACATCCTTTGACAAACGTAATTTTTCACTCTGTGAAAAATATGGGTCCTTATATTAACAGACAAGAATCCCAGTCACCACCCATCAAAGAAGATTCCTTTTTTTTTTTTTGAGATAGGGTCTCCCTGTAACCCCAGCAGGCCTGCAACTTGCTATTTAGATCAGGCTGGCCTTGAACTCAGGGATCTGCCTGCCTCAGCCTCAAGTCCTGGGATTAAAAGCATGTGCCACCACACCTAGCTAGAAGCTTCTTTTTCAACAGTCAGAGATTATTACAGAGTTCCACAACTGGTCATACACAGAGATTGAGAATTGCCCAAATCTAAGTGACACATCTAATGATGCAAATTCTCTACACCTAAGGCTCGTGGAACTTAGAACAAGTGGTAAAGAGAACACTAATGCACCTCTCAGTTCTCATCAATGAAGTTCTCATGCAAAAGAGGACAGGAACACAAAAGGTCACAAATGAGCAAAGCTAGAGAATAGGAGTCTGCAGAGTGTGGGTCTTTGGACAGGACTCCTAGATTAAACTCCATCCCCCTAGGGCTCAGGGACTGCTATCAAAGAGGAAGTGGGAAGACAGTAAGACGCAGGAAGAGGTACATGACCACGTGGAAATAGAGTCCTGCAGGATCCTGGAACCATGTTCACATGAACCTACAGCAAAGGTGTCAGCATACACAAGACCCACGCAAACTCAGGCAGACAAAAACCCAGCACAGAACAGTGGAGAAGAACAACAGGCTCCAACCTTAGCCTTAAGCACTATTGGCAGGTGATTACTGCTGGGTGAGGAAGAGCTGACCTCTTAAAGGTAGGGACTGACTAGAATCCAGTGGATGAACTTGCACTGAGGGATGTCTGGGGACACTAAATAGGCCTTAACACAAATGAGAGAATATATGAATTCCAGTGGGGGAATGGGAGGTGCAAGAAAGGAAGGTGGTATAACGTTGATTACGATGTTCTATATGAGGGGCTGGAGAGATAGCCTAGAGGTTAAGAGCACCGACTGCTCTTGTGGAGGACCCGGGTTCGATCCCCAGCACCCACATGGCAGCTGAGAACCGTCTTTAACTCCAGTTCCAGGGGAATCCAACCCCTCTTCTGACCTCCACGGCATTGCATGACACGGGAGCACAAACCTGCATGCAGACAGTACATTCATACACATAAAAATAAATAAATAAGGGACTGGAGAGATGGCCTAGTGGTTAAGAGCACCGACTGCTCTTGCAGAGGACCCGGGTTCGATCCCCAGCACCCACATGGCAGCTGAAAACCATCTTTGACTCCAGTTCCAGGGGAATCCGACGCCCTCTTCTGACCTCCACGGCATTGCACGACACGGGTGCACCAACCTACATGCATACAGTACATTCATGCACATACAAAAATAAATAAAATTTAAAAAAAGAGAGTGAACATATATTTATAAAAAAAAAAAAAAGAAAATAGCCAGGCGTGGTGGCGCATGCCTTTAATCCTAGCACTTGGGAGGCAGAGGCAGGCGGATCTTTATGAGTTCAAGGCCAGCCTGGTCTACAGAGTGAGTTCCAGGACAGCTGGGGCTACAGGGAGACCCTGCCTTGAAAAGACCAAAAAAATAAATAAATAAATAAATAAATAAATAAATAAAAATAAAAATAAATTAATTAATAAATAAAATAAAAAGATATTCTGTACGAAATATACAAATTTTCGATAAAAATTTTTAAATAAATAGCTTGCTGGTATGGTCATTTGTTGTAGGAGTCCACCTCTAGGGTGTCAGTTACCCATCTGAAGCAGTCCAGGAATAGTTAAAGCTGGAAGCTTACTTACAGGGGTATCCTCAGCCTGGGCAGTCTCTGAGATACAGTCTAGGAAGGAGCTGGGATTTCGGGACCCAAGCTTTGGCCTTCTCCTTCAAAGCCTCGGCGTCCTCAGCCGTCACTCCCCACATGGCTCCAGTGCTCTAGTCCTGCACCTCACCAGTGCTCTGATCACTCATTAAGTGAATAGATAGCACAGAGTGCTTGGGGACATCACACGGGAAACCCTAGAAGAGCGGCCAGCGCACAGCCTCAGGAACCGGTAAGGAAGCCCCCTCCCCCCCCATCTACAGCAACCCCAGGCCACGTGCTGTCCCTCCGGAGGGCACCCACAGCTGCCTGGGCTCCACCATCCCAGCTCAGCCCTCTCTGGTTCTACATGTCTCTCAGAATGAGAATGACTCTGCCCTCCTTCCCTGGCCAAGTCCTCTGGCCAACCCTTGTCCGGCCTCCTAAACCTGCCCTAACCCTGCCTCTTCTGCTCCGAGGAGCCGGCGCCTCCCACTCCCCACTGCTGCCGCTGCTGGCTGTGCGGCCCCATCCTGTCTGTGGTGATTAATAAAGACGACAATGGCCTGGATCTTACTGAAACTCCAGGGAGCCCATGTTCTCTCTCAAGGATGCCCTTGTCCTACACCTCTGGACTGGAGGCTTGCTGACCCAGGGGGACTCTTGAGGTCTCACCACCTCACTTTTGACCAGGCTGCAACCTCTCCCTGCTGGCACCTTGACCTAGTTAAACTCTCGCTACAGGTCTAGTGAGTGTCCCCGAAGTGGAGGTAAACCTCCGTCAGATGACCAATCCTGAAATCTGTTAAACTGACCACATGACCAATCCTGAAATCTGTTAACTGACTGCAGATAAAGCTGTAAATATACAGCCACCAAGCCCTGGGGAAGAGAGACTCCTCCGTGAACACGTAGGATTCAGCAGGGACCGTAAGTGGGTCAAACACCTCTCTCTCTCTCTCTCTCTCTCTCTCTCTCTCTCTCTCTCCTTTCTCTGTTTTTTTTTAATGGTCTCATTTAGCCCAGGCTAGTCTTGAACTTGCTGTGTAGCCAAGGATGACCTTTATTTTCTGATCCTTCTGCTTCTGTCTCCCAAGTGCTAGGATTACAAAGGCAGGTGCCATCATACCCAGCTTTCAAGTATCTTCATGGCCATCAAGGAATTTGGGTGAGGGACATGTCTGAGACCTGGTCCAGGCAGGCATGCTCTGGCCAGATGGCTTCTGCTTACTTTGAGCCCAGGAAAGCTGCAGGTCCTTGTTCTCTGAGCTTTGGGATCTAGGATGCCCACAGAGCCTTCCCCTGTGTCACCCTAGCCAGGATTCTCATCCCTCTGGGCACCTCAGAGTCCCCTCAAAATCCCCATAAAGGGTTTCGTAATACAAGGGAAAAGCAGAGACAGTGAGACAAGGAGACGCCCATTAGGCTCCTCAGCAGGGTCCCCCCCCCCCGCCCAGGGAAAGGAGGGTGAGAGAGAAACAAAGCCAGCAGGTACACTGCGAAGCCGCTGCTGCCCACATCCCAAGAACTAGCAGCTGGACTGAACCTGGCCTCTCACCCCTCCTCAGGGTGATCCCTGGACTCTAGGGAGTCCTGCCTACCTCTGTTGCCAGCATGCTGATTTCTCCAGGTAGCCAGATCATTCCAGACAGGGATTATTTTTTATTTTTATTTATTTATTTATTACCATTTTAAAGATGTGAAAACTGAGGCCTACAGACATTGAGCCCAGGCTTGTGAAGCCACTGGCCGCAAAGCAGATACTCACACACACCCTCCCCAGCGCAGCACCCCAAAGCCCAACAACCCCCAAAACCTCAGGTGTCAGCTTCCTAGGGTAAGGTGGGCAGTATTTGCACCAAATCCCATCCGTCCTGGTTTGCACTACCTGCTACAGTGCTAACACTGTGCAAATTGCTGTTATACTGCGCCGTTAAGGGACCAAGAAACAAGCTTGCACAAGTTCAGACAGATTTTATTGTTGCTGCTGTTGTTGGGTGTGGGGGGGCGCCAAGGCCTGGTACATGCCAGGCAAGTACTCCACCACTGAGTTACACACCAGATGTTCAAAAAAAAAATTATTAATCATTTTCTTTTGAGACAGGTTCTCACAAAGACATCCAGTAACTGAAATTATAGCTGTGTACCACCATTCTCATCTTAGAAACAAGGTTTAGTTAATGTTGTTGTTGTTGTTGTTTTGAGAAAGGGCCTGTCTATAGCCCCAGTTGACCTAGATGGAACTCGCTATGTAGTCCAAACTGGCTTCAATCGTCAAGAGATCTCTTTGCCTTTGCCTCCTGAGTGCTGGGATTAAAAGAGCAAACCACCACCAAACTTCAAATACATAAAGTCTATTTTATGGTTGTTTTTCTTTTGGTTTTGTTTTGGTTTTTAAGTATTTTCCTGTGAGTTGGGGCTGGAGAGATAGCTTAGCTGTTAAGAGCTGTTAAGAGCCGCTCTTGGAGAGGACCCGAGTTTGAGTCCTAGCTCCCACATGGCAGCTAACAACTGTCTGTAACTCCAGTTCCAAGGGAGTACAACACCCTCTTCTGACCTCTGTGGGCACTGCATGACACAAGTGCACTTATACACATGCACACAAAAATAGAAATAATAAATAAAATATTTTTAAAGCATTTTCCTGTGAGGATTTGGGACCCTTTCCTGGGGGAAATAAAAGCTTTTAGGGCTTTTGGCACCTGAGGGTTTAAGGGAACAGGACCAATGAGGACTCAGGAGGACATGGAAGCCAGGGGCCAGGCAAGAAGCCTGGAAGGCAGAACACAGCCTCCACCCACCCTAGCTGTGCGGAAACTGCAGCTTTCCCTGTGGGGACAGAACCTCAGACCCAAATACAGTTTCCTGGGAGTCCGTGCTACTTCACAAGAGGATGTTGATTCCCAGGACTCTGTCCCTTAGGGGAGGCCTCAGGTTGGAGTGGGGGCCTCTAGGCAGCCTGTCCAGTATGTGGGGTTGGGCGATGGTGAGACCAAGCAGGCAGGGCAGGGCCACAAGGTCAGAGCCCAACTGGGCAGCATTGTCCCAGGCTTCCTCCCAAGCCAGGGCTTAGGCACAAAATGAGTGCAGTGAGCGCAGCCAGATGAGGAATTCAGGGCTGTGTCAGCACATAGCTCCCCTGCACGGCCCTCTCCTCTGGCCTCTCCAGAGCCCTCAGCCCCTGTCCCATTGCTGGCCAGGGCGGCAGGAGGCGGAGGGAGGTATTTTGTCAGTTTGCTTTTAAACAACTTCTGTGTATGCCTGGCTGTGCTGTGCTGGTCCTTAGAGGCTCCTGTTGTGGGAAACACTGACTTTCTGGATGGAAAGTGGGTTTCAGAAAGTTACATGGGTCCTAATCACACTCCACGGTGTGCTTAGGGCCCCTGCTGCCTGGCACCACAGTATGGCCTTTGCTCGTCCAGAAATCTCTCTTCATTTCAGAGTCAGGAGCTCACTTTGGGACCTGAGCCAGCTGGGCCTGGGAGCTTGCGGGGACCAGGTGAGACAGCTTCCAGCTCTAGCAGTCTACAGCCGAGAAAGGATGTGTAAAGGTAGAGGGTGCAGAGAAGGGGTGCAGGCAGGAGGAGGGACAGCTTCAAGGTGGAGGGCAAACACCCTCTCCTGGCACATGGCAGGCTGGGGGCCTATAAAATCCTCTGTACTGTGTATCTGGGGATGTGACTCAGTAGTAAAGAACTGATCTAGAAAGCTTTGGGTTCATCCCCGAGACAAAGAATCCTCAGCTCTTTCGGCTCAGCCACAGCCTCCAGGCCCTGGGCGGGGAGCTCCTCTCTCCTACCTCTGCCTCTCAGCCTTCCCATTATCTCTGAACATCACAGCACCAGCTCATCCCCAGGCCTTTGCCCTTGCTGCCCCCACCCCCAGATGTCTAAATGGCTTATTCTTCCATCAGCCTTGGGTCACCACTCGCATGTCTCCCCGAGGGATCGGACTCTCCTGGATACTTTATTTACATTTTTACTGTGCATCCCTCATGGCCCTTTTTGCTTTTCTTTCCTCTAGCTAGCTCACCAATCCACAGGTGTGTAACTTGCTCACTTGTGCTCATTGGCAGGTTCCTTCTGGAAGTCAAGAATGCTTGTTTTCTTGACTGCCCTGTCCCTCATACTTAAAACAGTGTCAGGAAAGCAACTGTTCACAGAAGGGAAACATGAAGGAAGCCTGGAGGGAGACATCCGGTCGCCCCCTTTTAAATGGAAGGACCAGAACTCAAGCCCATGGCTGATGTGTGTCTAACCTGCCCCTCTCTCTTCCCAGGAGAAGGCAGAGACAAGTCATGGTCCTGAGCCTGCAGTCACCCAAGACTCCAGAAGAGCAGAGCATCTCCGGGCAGACCACCCTCCATCCTGTACGCCTGATCAAACCTCAACTTACACATTCCTAGAAGGTGCTTTGCAGTGCGCTTCTGTCTCTCTGAGATTCTATTTCTTCCATCTGCAAATGGAAACTGAAACGAGCTGTTCTAAGACTGCAGTAAGAATTTTAAATCAGGGGGCTGGAGAGACGGCCTAGCGGTTAAGAGCACCGACTGCTCTTGCAGAGGACCCAGGTTCAATCCCCAGCACGCACATGGCAGCTGAGAACCATCCGTAATTCCAATTCCAGGAGAACTCCAGTTCCAGGGGAATCCGACACCCTCTTCTGACCTCTGCAGCATTGCATGACACGGGAGTACAAACCTACATGCAGACAGTACATTCATACACATAAATACAGAAATAAAATTTAAAAAAATAATGAATAAATAAATAAAATTTTTAAAAAGAATTTTAAATCAGGTTGACTATGAAAATCGCAGGGCACACGGAAAGCACGGGGAAAAAATTATCTCATCCTGGTATCACCCTCCTAGGCACCCTTCCACCCAACCATTCATCCACTCACCCACCCTCTATCCATCTACCTGTCTCACCCAGCCACTCATTCCTCAGGTGTAGACTCCATTCCCATGTCCCTTCTCAGGCTCTGGTCTCCCTCAGTCCCCGTCTACCGTCTGCTTCTGTTCCTCATCAGTTACAGCATTGGCTTTCGCTATATAAATCCCCTCTACTTTCTACTGCTGACAGAACCAACCTTCAACTATGACCAAGTCTCCACCTGCTCCACTGGTCCCAGCAGTCACCTCCAGGTTCAGGAGGTACACAAGAAAGCAGAGGGATGGGAAACACTGCCCACCTCATCCTAGGCATTTCTTGCCAGCTAAACCCAGACTGGCAACTTGGGGCAGACAAGGTGTCCTGTAAGGGATCAGTCATTCAATCAGCCACTAAAAATAATGTTTGTTAAGCACTCACTAACAAAGCAGAGAATTCCTGCCCTTGTGCCACCTGAGTTCTAGTGCAGATGGCGCACAAGTGTGGGGGGGTATGCTGTCAGGTGCTCTGGAGAACTCGGGAGGGCTGGGGAAAGGACTGCAATTTTAGGTTGAGCTACTAAAGGTTCACTGAGAAAATTCTGAAGGCGGTGTGGGGGTAGCTATCTTGCAGAAGAGATATCCATGGAGACAGAGTAACACATGCTAAGGTCCTGAGGTGAAGAAGGAGCAAAGGGAGGAGGTAGGTGTTAGGGTCAGGACCCCTCAAGCAGGAAGCCATTGCCTTTGCCTCAGAGCATGGAGATCCACAGAAAGGTTGTAAGGATCGAAGTGGCATGAGCTATCAGGTTCAAATGGGAGGCAGGAAGAGGGCCCACCCCAGCAGGTGCTCTGTGTCCCACTCCTGGCACTGGGAGGCGCTATAATAAACAGGACCTGAGTCCTGGGGGCACCGACTAAAGCTTTCCAGGGTCTTGTATCCCACAACAAAGGATCGAACCCCAGACTCATGGTTAGAAGTAGAAATAAAGAGCTGGAGAGATGGCTCAGCGGTTAAGAGCATCGACTGCTCTTGCAGAGGACCCGGCTAAGAACTGTCTTTGAGCCGCGTGTGGTGGTGGATGCCTTTAATCCCAGCACTTGGGAGGCAGAGGCAGGTGGATATCTGTGAATTCAAGGCCAGCCTGGTCTACATAGTGAGTTCCAGGATAGCTGGCGGTATAGGGAGACACTGTCTAAAAAAAAGGAGAAATAGTTAACCAAGGAAGAGAAAACATTCTTGAGAGTGGGGTGTGGGCTAGTGAGCTGACGAAGAAGCACGCTTTCCGAGAATGTGCTGGGTCATGGGCTCCTGACTCCTCATCGGTCATTTCCACAGCACCTGGCCCTCTCACATGTAGATGGCAGGCTTTCCCGGGCATTCTCCATTTGCTCTATGTAGCATGGGAGAGGAAGGGCTTCCAGTCTCTCTCTCTGCCAACTGGCTTCTTTCATATGTTAATTTTGATGTCTTCTGTCACAGAAGTGTCAAGGGCACAGCTTGTGGGCAGCCATGTCACCAGAGCTCATCATGTGGTCTGGCTTATGGTAGGTGCTGAAAAAGCTAGGAAGGGGGACGCCAGCGCTCCTGTCCACTCCAGAATCTTCCTGGGTTCCAGTGCCTTAGGCAGAAGTAGGGAAAGAATTGGGGAGCTCCCCCAAGGACTCCCACCCCAGCTCCCAGGTTCTGAGCTGTTCGTGCCCCACCCCAGCCCCATCCCTCCAGCCATTAGTGTCACTCTCACCCCAGGACCTTGGCACTACTAGCAGCTCAGCTTCCTGGTGGAGCCTTTTGTTGCTCCCGCACCCTCCACCCATAGCACCAGCTCTCCACCCACACCCCCTTCCCCACCGGTGACATGAACCAGACATAACTAAACTGTGAAGCCAAATTAGTTTGAAACTCAAAATGTTTCTGTATGAAATGGAGTGAGGAGAGTCTAAGGAGAGGCATTTGCTCCCAGCCACACTTCAGCCACCAGACCATTGAGATAACGGACGTCAAAACTGGAATTTCCCCAGGAATCTCATGTTGGTAGGAGGAAAAGATTGACACATGGGGCCAGCCAGAGAAGGTACTGGTCTCCCAGAAAGAGATTTCACACAATCCTCACAACTTGTCTTACCTTCCAGGAGAGATTGTTGCCCAGACAATGACGGGCTAATGGTGGGTGGGACATTTTAGCTATGCACACCTCTTGTCCTCTATTTAAACCTAAACCTCACATCAGGACCCTCAAAATGGACTTAGGAGTCATTGGCGTCTTCATTTGTTCTTCTCCATGTGGCCATGTTGAATGAATCTCTTTTCTCTGCTTTCCATTCTATTGCTTGTTTGTTTAATTGATCTCTTAAGGATGGGTAGTTGAGGCTAGGTTGTTAGGGCTGGGTAGCTGAGGCTAGGCTGTTAGGGCTGCCAGGGCCCAGGCTCTGACCCGAGCGATTCTGGTACGACAACATCAAGTTCTGTTTTGCCTCCACCCAAGATCAGTCTCTGTTGGGATGCAGAGAATTCCAGAGGCTTAGTCCACACCCCTCCCATCCCTGGGATAGATGTAGGCAAGTGAGGACACCCTGCTGGTTGGTGAGGCAGATGAGAAGACTGTTTGAGGAGCAGTGGAACTAGGCCACCGGGATGAAAGGCTTTCTGCACGCAGAAAACCAGCTAGCCTGTGAGAAGCAGAGTGACCCAGAGTGAGGACAGGGGGGTACAAAGTGGGGTTGACAGGGTGCAGCATGGGAGACTGCTGAGGCCTGTGGGTAGTGGGTGGTGACCTGTACACAGATAAATGTAGGCCTTGCCCTTGGGCTCTGTCCCAGCAGCCTTTCCAACCTACTATCCTTTCCCAACCACCACAGGCAGAAAGAGTCTCCTAAAGTAAGGAATCTCCATAAAAGTGTCTCCTTCTGCCCACACGGCCCGAGATCCCACCATTATCAGAGGAATGTCTTAAAGGACAAGAGAATCTCCCTGCTCAGACCAGGAACTGGTTCTTCACAAACTAGAAAAAAGAGCCTCCATTGCTCCTACAGCCTCCACGTCAGCAACATACACATATACATGCACATATATACACATGCATATACGTGTTTACATGCATACATACACACATACACATATACATGCACACAGATATACACACATACATGTGTACACATACATACACTCAAGGAGACATGCATACATACAGATACACAAATACACAGAAACATGTGATGATGCATAGAAATACACAGAGACACATATACAAACATAAACACAATGCACAATGGCACAGACACAGATAGATACATACGCCAAAACACATAGACACAAATAAGAACATTCACATACAAATACACACAGAGAGACATGAATAAGGGACACAGATACACACAGAGGTACACACATGCAGAAAAATAAACAGAAACACAGACACTCTTCCGTCCTGTCCAGGGAATTACCTACAGTAGCCATGCTTTCTGTTTCAAATGAGTGAGTCTACTTAGTACACAGCAAGCAAAAGTAAAAGACTAAATAGAGAACAGCAGAGAGACAGAACCAGAAGACAGTGAAACATCATCAAATGGCCCTCACAACGCCAAGCAGAGACGACTGGAGTAGCCCAATCGAGACAGCAAAGTCACATCGCCAAATCTGGAGTTTACAAACACCCAGCTAGAGTGCTCCATTGAGCATCCACGAAGCAGAGTGCTCCAGCTAGAGTGCTCCATTGAGCACCCAGGAAGCAGAGTGCTCCAGTTAGAGTGCTCCATTGAGCATCCAGGAAGCAGAGTGCTCCAGTTAGAGTGCTCCATTGAGCATCCAGGAAGCAGAGTGCTCCAGCTAGAGTGCTCCATTGAGCACCCAGGAAGCAGAGTGCTCCAGCTAGAGTGCTCCATTGAGCACCCAGGAAGCAGAGTCCCTTCAAAGAAGGATTCCAAGTCAACGAACAAGTGGCAGCAGATAGGTGACGTCCTCAAGCCAGGTGCTCACAGACATCCAGCAGAACCCAGGGAAATGGAGGCGGTCACCCTGCATTGCCAGCTGAGTCCCATTCCATGGATGCGCTTCAGCCTTTCCATTCCCCCTGCAGGCATTTTTATGTTATGGGATAAACAACAGTAACCTAACTGGAAACAGTTACCTTCTAGCTGTTGTTGTCAAGGACACAATGGTTTTTTTAATGTTCTCTGCTCCTTTCTGTTGGTTACGGAGTTAGGGGGCCGGTGTAACCCAGAACAGAGTCTTGGAGAAGACAAGAGAGGACCTCTTCCATCCGGAGTCCTCCGACCAACAAGTTTAGACAGTACATGACGTCTTACCAATATGATGTACATTATAGACACACAGTGATGCAAACACAGAAACACACACGCATACATACACATACACATTCACAGACACACAGAAACATGCTCAGACACACAAGTACAAACTCACATACAGTGACACATAAACACACATTTCAGCTTTAAAAATGCTTGTTAGCAGGGCGTGGTGGTGCATGCCTTTGATTCTAGCACTCGGGAGGCAGAGGCAGGCTGATCTTTGTGAGTTCAAGGCCAGCCTGGTCTACAGAGTGAGTTCCAGGACAGCTGGGAGCTACAGGGAGACCCTGTTTCGAAAAGACCAAAAAAAAAAAAAAAATTGTGCTCCTGTGTAGCATGATAAAACTGTCTTACATGTAATAGTGTTGCCAACTCCAGAAAGGACTACCATTTCCATTTTCTTTCTCTTAGGTGATGTTTGCTCTGATTTTCCATCTCTCTATACTATTTTATACCATATAGGCTGAGAAATAATATTCACTTCAAAATTAATAAATTTATTTAACTTCATTAGTTTAATAAATGTCAATACATTTTATTTAGGATGAAAAGAAGGTGAGAGGAAAAAAGTTAAGCATATTTAGTTAATATATGTNACTGCTCTTGCAGAGGACCTGGGTTCAATTCCCAACACCCACATGGCGGCTGAGAACCGTCTTTGACTCCAGTCCCAGGGGAATCCGACGCCCTCTTCTGACCTCCGAGACATCGCACGACATGGGTGCACCAAACTACATGCAGACAGTACATTCATACATATAAAAAATAAAATAAAAAAAAAAAAGCCAGTTGGCAGAAGACTGCAAATCCTTTCCTTCCTGGGCTACATGTGACAAAGAGCGCATGCCCCAGAAAAGTGAGCTAGACAATCAGGGGAGAGGCAGGCGCTACGTAAATAACCTATAAAGTATCATGAACCTCGTGGCCCAGAGCTCTCTGGATGCATGCTTCACCCTGGCTCACTAACCCTCTCCCATTCTTGGGAGTGCTTTCCCTTTCTTAATAAATTTTCTCTATTTCTATTTCTAATCCTGTGTCCCTGGTCCAATTCTTTGCCCAGAGACACAAGCATCTGGAAAACTCCAAGGAGTACAAACCCAGACTTAGATCTATGCTGATGACAGAGGGCAGGTGGGGGAGGACACCAGGCAGCCGAAGTTGCCTGGGGTCGGGGAGAACTGGGTGGGGCTCCCTGTCACAGCAGCTGGCCCAGGAAGAAGCCAGGCCTAGCAGAGCTGCCTGCCAGCCTCCACCCCAGGATTCTGGGAGGGAGCTAATTCGATTCTCATTCTAATTAGGATAATCGAATTTCAAGAATCATGAGGACTCTAATTCCCGGTGACTCCAATATACTACCTCATTGTACTACCACCAGACTGCAGTCCTAGCACCCTGCCATACTCCCAGTCCTAGCCAAGGAGCCCAGGAAGCTGGATTCAGCTTCTAGCCGGGAATCCAGACCCACAAGGCTGTCTTGGTGATGTGAGATGCTCCCTTTCTCTCCCACAGAATGTCTCTCACTGCTCGTCCCAGGAACTGCCACCAAATGTGCACCCAGTGAGTAAACGGCAGAGAGCTGAATCCCGTCATTAGAACAGACAGATCGTTACCCTTCTGGGAACAGAAGGCTCAGCACCGTTTGTTAACCAGCTCACCGACAGGCTTGGCACCAAAGGCGGAATGTCAAAGGACAGCCTCTCTTTGGCAAAGTTACAAAGGGACTACTGGCCAGCTGGCCCCAAGGCCCACCCCTCTGGACTTGCCATCCCTTGCTGCCCCAGGAACTCCTGCTGCCCCACCCCTAGGGCCCAGCCACTCACTCACTGCCACGGGTCAGGCTGTCTGTCCCTCCACAGCTTGACCCCTTTTCTCCACAGTTCTAGTGAGGTCTTCCCCCAACCCTGCACAGGCTGACCAGGTTTGGACTGTGTCTCTGAGGCCTGAGGGGCTAGTGTCAGGGTGTAGGCACTCTGCCAGGAAGTAGAAGGTAGGAACAGAGGCCCAGTGGGGGCTGGGGCTAATGGACTGCTAATGGCCTTGCAGCTGGCTTTGGTGGCCCCTGGCTCCCCAGGCTCTTCTCATTCTGCTAATGAAGGTGCCTTTCTGGAGCAGATCCTTCCTTGGAGGCCCAGGGTCATCAGAGCCTAGTGAATAAGTGGCAGTGAACACAGCTCCTCCTCCACAGTCTCCGCTGCTCGCCTCTCAGGGAGCCAGACATGTAGCTTGCAGAGTGCAGGAGGACAGTACCGCTCCAAACCTCATTACGGGTAGGGAAACTGAGTCCTAAGACACAAATGTGGTCTCAATAACACCTTCCCTACACATCCAATGTTTATGGCTCCCTTCTCTTCTCTGGACTCAGGCCCCCAATCACAAAACCCTGCTTCCCAATCCTGGCCAGAGAAAGAGAGCTGTGGTAGTCGTCCCTTTGGTGCTGATGTCCAGGGCTACAAATTCATCCAGAGAGGCAGTGGAAATAATGAGGGGACACAAGACTGTGGCTCAGCCTTGAGGGTCCAGATAATTGTGAAGTATGTGTTTGGATCTCTCAGGCGATGGACAGCAAAGAAGGAGCTTGTGATAAAAAGGTTGATGCCAGATGCAGGAAAATCTTTGGATGCAGCAAATAAAGGCAGAGCCAGATGAAGGACAGAAACAATAGACACATGGATAGGTACAGAGGATAATAGCATGTTTGAGAGTTGCAGAGAGATTGAGATGGAGAAGGATGGATGGATGGATGGATGGATGGATGGATGGATGGACGGATTAGGGTTAGGGTTAGGGTTAGGAGGGAGGGATGGATGGATGGATGGATGGAAGGATGGATGGATTAGGGTTAGGATGGATGGATGGATTAGGGTTAGGGTTAGGATGGATGGATGGATGGATGGATGGGATTAGGGTTAGGGTTAGGATGGATGGATGGATGGATGGATGGATGGATGGATGGATGGATGGATTCGGGTTAGGGTTAGGGTTAGGGTTAGGATTAGGATGGATGGATGGATGGATGGATGGATGGATACCTGAGTTCATGGGTGGGTAGACAGGTGTACAGATGGAGTGTATCAGTGGATGGTGGGTGGGTTGGTGGATGGATGAGTAGCTGGGTATGTGGGTGGGTAGATAAATAGGTAGACAAGTATAGGAATGTTTAGGTAGATAGATGCATAGATAAGAGGGTAGGAGAATGAGTGGGGATGGTGAATGCGTGGGAGAGCGGTGGGCGAATGGTAGGTATATGGTGATTGCATATTGGGTCATGGTTGGATGATAAGTAGGTGGATGGAAGGTAGATGGTTGGTAGGTAGGTAGATGGAGAGTGGATGATGGGTGGATGTTTGAATGAATGGATGGAGGGTGGGTAGATGGTATGTGGATATTGGATGGATAGGTGGGTAAGTAGATGCCTGGTAGGTGGGTAGATAGGTGGATGGATGGGAGATAAATGGGTCAGATGTTGTGTGGATGTATGGGAGATGGGTGGATGGATGGTGGGTTGGCAGGTATGTGGACGGTTGGCAGGAGGGTGGTGGGTGGGCAGTAGGTGTGTGGGTAGATAGTGGGTTGGTGAATGAGTTAATGAGTGAATAGGTGGATGGGTTGATGGATAGATGAACAGGTGAATGTTTGGGCAGGTGGATAGTCAAATAGATGAGTGGCTACATAGGCAACTGGACCCAGAGGGATGCGTGGATGGACAGGCAGATATATGGATGGATGGGTAGATGCATGGATGGACAGGTAGATGTGTGGATGGACAGGTAGATGCGTGGATGGACGGGTAGATGCATGGATGGACAGGTAGATGCGTGGATGGACAGGTAGATGCATGGATGGACAGGTAGATGCATGGATGGACAGACAAGCAACTGATCTACTGGTCTTTGTGCCAATGCTGCACAGAATATGATCGTCAGGATTTTCCGTGCGGAGACAGGTTTGTGAAGGTCCCATTCTCTAGGGGCCACGTGCGTCTCTGAGGGCCTGGCAACCCTCTCCTGCTGACCTACTCAGCTCCCATTTTCTCATCTCTTTCCAGCTGGAGTTGGCCTTGGCAAAGTCTCGGTTGCACACACAGACTTTGCTCAGGTTATTTCCTCTGCTGGTACACTCTCTCTTAAACCCCCCGCACCTCTTTTCTCCTCCAGAAAGTCCCTTAGACTGGCTCAGGGCTGTCTGGGTTCCTACAGTGCCCAGTGAATCCAAGGCTTTACAATCCATCCACAAGGACCAGGAGCACTAGGATAGCAGCACTTCATTCCGATTCAGGGCCTTTTTTTTTTTTTTTTAACCATCTCCCATACCGCTCATCACCACCAAGTGGGTCCTTTGCCCTCAGAATCCAGCCCAGAAGCTTTTTTGTTGTTTTGTTTGAATTTTTTGGTTTTGAGGTTGTTTTGTTCTTGCTGCTGATGTTTGGGTTTGGGTTTTGTTTTTGACACAGGATTTTACTACGTACCCCAAGCTAGACTTCAACATGTGGTGACCCTCCCACCTCTGCCTCTTAGGTGCTGGAATTTCAGGTGAGTGCCACAGCTCTAGGCTTTCCCTAAAGCTCCTGAGGGCAGGAAGGCAACACAGGGCACAGAGCCAGGGACCCTAGCTGCTCCGTCATAAACGAATGAGCAACTCTGACAACGACAGCCATTCCGCTGCTTCCGGTTCTGATCTTAGGTAACTTCCTGAACTTCTCTGAGCCTCAACTTTCTACCTGAAAAATTATTACTCAACCCAGTGTTGGGTATTATGTTTAACGAACATCCAGGTGCTCGTGGGAACATTAATAATGCCTATTATTATGTCCCCTCCCACAATACCTTCTTGGCTCTCCACCAATCCTTGGCAGCAGCATCCATTGGGAAGCTGAGGTTGAAGAGAACTGTGTGTCAGCTAGCTTTCCATCACTGTAACAAAATACTTAGGATAACCTGTTTAGGAGAGTGTGTTCCAGCTCATTGTCTCAAGGTTAGCCCTGTTGTTGGCCTGCATAGTATGCCAGCATGGGAGCACATGGTAGAGACAGTGCCTGGAAAGTAAAGTGAGAGGTAGGAAGGGGTGAGGTTCAATATCTCCTGAAGGGCACGCCCTATCACCTAACATACTCCCCCTAGGCAATACCTCCTAAAGGGTCCACTGTCTTCCAATAGTGCCATAGGTTGGGGTAGGTGAACCTTTAGGGAGCACTCCGCACCTCAACAATAGCACCTGTCCACACTGCACCCCTCCCTGCAGCACCCAGTAAGATGTGCTAGGTTTCACCTGAGAGCAGGAGTCAGGAGGAGCCTGTCAGGTACAGCATGGCAGACGGACGAGGGCGGAGGGGCTCTGTTGCTGAGGAATGAGAAGAGGGCTGTGGAAAGCAGCACTGCGGGGGTGGGGGAGGCAGGGAGGCTAGGAAGGGAGCTGAAGGATTCATTCTTCCCTCCACCCTTCCCTGTTTGCTGGGTGCTGCTGCCACTGGGCACAGCCCCTCAAACTGGCACAGAACTCAGCAGTGACCAAAAGAAGGTGCAGCTGGTGTTCTGACACAGGAGTCAGAGCCAGACGGTGGGATGAACAGGTTGTAGAGCCTGTTGAGACGAACATGGCTTCGGACCACAGGGTGGCTGGGGAAGCCCAGGGATGCAGCTGCAGCAGGAAGTAAGCCAGGCAAGCCTCAAGGTCCTGGTTTTAGAGGGCCAAGAAAGCTGAGCAGACAGGAAGGTGCAAGCTTCTGGAGAGAGGACAGGAAGGGACACGCTTCTGGGGAGGGGACAGGAAGGGGCACAGTTCTGGGGAGAGGACAGGAAGGGGCACAGTTCTGGGGAGAGGACAGGAAGGGGCACAGTTCTGGGGAGAGGACAGGAAGGGGCACACTTCTGGGGAGAGGACAGGAAGGGGCGCGATTCTGGGGAGAGGACAGGAAGGGGCACGGTACTGGAGAGAGGACAGGAAGGTACATGCTTCTGGGGAGAGAACAGTACTTGCAAAGGTGGCATCTGGAGCCTGGCTGCTCCGGACCAGTCAGGAAGCAAATTCTGGCCCTCAGGAGACACTTGACCCTGCTCAGGGCCCTGCTGGGTTTTGTTTTGTGTAACAGGGAGCAGTTGAAAAGTTTTAAGCATGAGGGCTGGAGAGATGGCCTAGCGGTTAAGAGCGCCGACCGCTCTTACAGAGGACCCGGGTTCGATCCCCAGCACCCACATGTCGGCCGAGAACCAGCCAGTTCCAGGAGAACTCTAGTTCCAGGGGAATCCAACGCCCTCTTCTGACCTCCGTGGCATTGCACGACTCGGGTGCACAAACTTGCATGCAGGCAGTACATTCATACACATACAGAAATAAATAAAATTAATAAAATAAAAAAAGAAAAGTTTTAAGCATGAACAGGATGGTCTGTCTGATTTCGCTTAAGTTGAGGTACTATCTACATAACAAAAAATTTGTAATTTTTGCCAGGCGTGGTGGCGCATGCCTTTAATCCTAGCACTCGGGAGGCAGAGGCAGGTGGATCTCTGTGAGTTCAAGGCCAGCCTGGTCTACAGAGTGAGCTCCAGGCCAGCTGGGACTTAAGGGGAGACCCTGTCTCAAAAATACAAAAAAAAAAAAAATGTAATTTTTAATAGATCCAGGCATGATATGCTCATCCCTGTAATCCAAACACCCAAGAGGCTGAGGCAGGAGGATTACCATTAATTTAAGCCAGCCAGAACTATATGTTAAGATCTTGTTTAAAAATTCCAGAATAATATAAAAATACAATATAGCACAGTGGTATTTGGTGCATGTACAATGCTGTGTATCACCTAGTTCCAAAATGCTTTGATTACCCCAAAGAAAAACTCACACCTCTGAGCTGTGCTCCTCATACCCTTCTTCCCACCAGACAGTAACTAGTCTGCTTTCTGCCCTTGTGGGTCTTCACAAGCACTTCACGAGCGGCCTGGTGTGTCGGGCTGTTTCCCTTGGCGCCTACCTTCATGATCTGTCATGAAGAATGGACTAGAATGTTTTCCATGCAGGGTTGTGGCTTGACTGTGTTTTGCCTATGGATCCCTGTGCTGATGGGCACTGCACATTAGAACTGAAGAGTGCTATAGAAACATGAAGCTCTTGGACTTGTCCAGCCGCCTGTCTTCATGTCCCCGGTGAGGGACTGAAGGCAAATGTGGCGATAAAGCTAGAAATGGCCCATCCGGGGCCTTCATACTCACTGCCTTGAACGCTATTCCCTAGATGGATACGGCTTTACTCTTTACCCGATCCACATCTTTGCAAAGCTGTCGGTTGCTCAAGGAAGGCTTCCCTGGCCACTGACAGCACGGCCCTGCCCCTGCCTCATGCTTCCAATGTACCAATTTCAGCTTGATATATACCAGTCTCCTCAACTTGAATATCAACTCCACGAAGGCAGGGACGTTGTTCTGTCATCTTGCATAGGGACTGGCACACAAGTGCCTAATAATTGTCATTGAATAGGGGAGCCTGCCGGGAAGTGAGCTTAAGGGGCCCAAAGCCACCGCGTGAGGAGCTGACGGAATTGACCCCACCCTCGCCCTCAGCAGCATCCGTGTTGTGTTCCAAGTACCTTGTAGGCCCCAGGTTGGTAGGACACCAGCGGGGAGGCCAAGTGACGGAGAACTCAGGCAGCACCCAAGCCAGGCCAGGGAGGAAGCAAGGCAGGACACTGCCCCAGTGACCTGAGGTTCAAGGGCACTCTGCACCCCAGCACTGTGCTTGAGCTTCTTTCACAGGCAGGCTCAGGGAACCCCCAACAAAATTTGCCTAACTTTCCTGTGGAGTCCGGCCTCTTCCTGCTTTGAGTATGGGACTTGCAGTACACTTCCTCTGTCACCCCCTCATATACAGCAGCACAGATCTGCTAACCCACATGTGGGGCGCACCAAAGGACAGGACATTCTCCTTGTCCGAAGGCCCTGCGAAGGTGTCTCCCAACCCAGATGCCCAGCCAGAGTGGCATCTGGGCCCCGGGATGGTCACAGCAGTGAGGATCCGAGTGGGAAACAAAGGTCAAGGAGTGACTGGAACAAGGAAGCCTGCCCGCTCGCCTTCCGAGCTGCCTGGGGGGAGCTCAGCCCTGACCCTCCATAACTGGGGGAGCCTGCGCTGCCCTTGCGCATCCCAGCCTGATTACTCCGCATGGGTAGGAACAAACCTCTGTGCTCTGTCACCAATCCACCATAAGTGCCCCCTAACCTGGACAAACCTCTGTGCTCTGTCACCAATCCACCATAAGTACCCCCTAACCTGGACAAACCTCTTGGCTCTGTCACCAATCCACCGTAAGTGCCTCCTACCCTGGACAAACTTCTGTGCTCTGTCATCGATCCACCATAAGTGCCCCCTACCTGGACAGGGACAGGACCTTGATGGTGTGGAGGGGAGGCCAAGCCCAACCCAAAATAGCCTGGGATGGCAGAGTGATGGAGGCCATGCCCAGCCGGACGGTAGGAGCCTGTGATTGATTGCTCTGCAGCAGCCATGAATAAAATATGGCTCCCGCTCTATCCTGCCTCATTACTTGCTAGGGGGACAGGGATCATTTGTAAGGGTCGTCTCATCAGCCCTCCCTGGAATAGAGATGACCCTGCTCCTTAGCCCTCTCTTCTCTCCACACTGACTTCTCTGTTTGGTACCTGGAGGACACACAGAGACTCTGGGCCAGATGGCCTGTGCTTGTCCCTCCTGCCGAGCCTGCAGTCTACTTCTGCTCCCTATAAGTACCCTGATATTCACATACTTCTGGCTCTTCCCAGGTATGAAATGTATGTCTCCCCCGCCTCCCCATGCCCTAAGGCAAATCTATCCCCAGCCCCCAAGGCCCAGTGAAGGAGGCTGTTCAGGAAGCTTCAACTGCCTGAACGAACATAGCATTGTCCACACATGAAACCTCGATACCAACCCTGCACTCAGCTCCAGTGCAAACCTGCACCCACCCACTTGGAGCCACGGTTCTTCACCCACCTCATTGGGAAGTACCTGATGTCACGTGGGTGAGTGAACGTCACAGGGTCACATTGGCTGGATGGCCAGCAGGGGGTAAGATTGCCAGAAGTGACCGGACTAGAAGCCCCAATGATAACAGGCTCCTGACAGCAGATCAAGGAACCTAGCAGCAACATGCTCACACAAATAGGTGCCCATAGCTGTGAATGGGGCGACCTGATGTGCAAAGTTAAAGGAGCAAGGAGCAGAAGAGTGTTCATACCCATGGCTTTGCCTACAGGAAATACTGTAGCAGGTTAGATGTGCATCAGCCTCTAGAAGGATGCTTGGGAATCCAGGGATTATCCCTAGAGAGGAACCGAGGACCTAGGGGCAAACAGGGAGGGAGGGAGCTGTGCACTGTCTACCCCAGCATTAAAATAAGAGTAAAGAGGCTGGAGAGATGGCTCAGTGGTTAAGAGTACTGGCTGCTTTGCAGAGGACCTAGGTTTGAGTCCCAGCACCCACATGTCAGCTAACAACCATCTGTAACTTCAGCTCCTCAGGGGACCTGAGGCCTTCTGACCTCCATGGGTATTGCATGCCACAGTGTACTTACATACATTCAGGAAACACACTCATATACATCAAATAAAAATAATAAATAAAATATTTTAAAAAGTAAAGTAAAGCCATGTGTGGCCTGTGCGCTCCCCCTTCTCCCAACCTTCCCCCCATCATCCACTGTACCACAGGATGATGCATAATGCCTGTGAAAGCTATTAGGACAGGGAGGCTCCTAGCTCGGGGATGCTCAGGGCTGAGTGGTAGTAATGACTCCAGCAGCCCTGCCCAGCTTATCCACTGCACCTGGCAGCAGCTGCCCCAGCTGGACATGGGGAACGCATGGTGAGGTAGAAAAGCTGGGACAGGGAAAGCAGGCAGAAGGGGCTGCAGAGGAGCCCAGGGTAGCGCCCAGGGGTTCAAAGAGCACAGAATGTGCTCAAAGCACAGGGTGCTGGTCTCTTCCTGTTGTTGTGCCAGTGTTTCTGAGAATGTGAAGTGCTGATGGGTAAAGGTCCCAACTTCAGAATTGCTGCCTGACTCAGGCTACACTGTGACCCCAGAGCACCTGCACCTTGTCAAAGACTGCAGTACATGGGGATGTGGTAAGCACTGTGTGTGTGTCCGTGTGCCTTTGTGTTGTGTGTCTGGATAACTGTGTGGTATACCTGACCCTCCATATTCATGAATTCTACAAACAACAAATTAAAAATAGTCAGAAAGCCAAATGCAATAGCTCATGCCCTATACTGCCCAGCATTGAAGAAGCTGAGGCAAAAGGGTAGGATGCTCACAGTGCCCTGAGGACTTAGCACACAGAGGTATCGATCATGCCAGGGTAGGGTCCCAGCTTGATGACCTTGACAGAGTCTTGCTTTCCCTGTGGGCAGAAGGGACACATTTGCTGGAGCCCTACAGGCCCATATGGCCTCTGTATTTCCTGTTTCTGGGGAAAGGGGGGAAGACAGAGTAACGGGGGCTTGGCAAGAGTCAAAAGACAAGAGAAAGACACAGACCAGTGGCTCCGCCTCTCTGCACAGGGAGCAAGCAGGACCTTGCCAAGCCATCAGCTGGGCTCTTCCAGGGCTCCTGGAAAAGCTGAGAACCTAGAAGAAGCTGAAGGTGGGGAGAGAGAAGCCAAGTTGGAGGCCCTAGAACAGAGTCAAGACCACAGAGCAAACCTCCCAGCCCCAAGCAGTCCTCTCAGAAGGGACAGACTCAGGGATCGCGTTGGGCCTGAAGGTCAGTAGGGCTCTAGGCTTTGTGAACATGGAATAGAGACCCAGACATGCATGGTCAAAAATGGAGGAGAAGGATTGTAAGCTTGAGGCAGCCTGAGCTATGTAGCAACTCCGTTGAAAGAAAGAAGAAAGAAAGAAAGAAAGAAAGAAAGAAAGAAAGAAAGAAAGAAAGAAAGAAAGAAAGAAAGAAAGAAAGAAAGAAAGAAAGGAAAGAAAGAAAGGAAACTACAAAAGAAGGAAGGAAGGTACAAATGAAGGAAGGAAGGAAGACCTGTTCTGATTGCTGAGGAAATAAAACCAACAATCTACAAATGGGACCTTGACATTAAAAGGCTTCTGTCAGCAAAGGAAGCTGTCTAATGGAAAGGCAGCTCACAGAGTGAGAGAAAAGTTTTACCATCTGTACATCAAACACAGGATTAGTATCTAGAATATATAAAGAACTCTGGAACCTAAACATCAATAAAACAATCCAATTGAAAAATGAAACTGAGCCAGGTGTGGTGGCACAGCACTCGGGAGGCAGAGGCAGGAGGATCTCTGTGAGTTCAAGGCCAGTCTGTTTTACATAGTGAGTTTCAGGATAGCTGGGGGCTATAGGGAGACCCTGTCTCAAAAAGACCAAAAAAAAAAAAAAAAAGATATCCAGCAACAGATAAATGGATAGCAAAGATGTGGTATGTATACAAAATAGAATTTTATTCAGCTATTAAAAAAACGAAGTAGTAAAATTTACAGGAAAATAGATGGAACTGGAAAACATACTAAGTGGGGTTACTCAGACCCACAAAGAAAAATGCCACCTGTTCTCTTTATCTCATATATAGATCCTCGTTTTAGATTTGTGTCCTTCATTTCAGGTGTCTATAGAGATTAGTAACTAGAGAAGGGGAGAAGAGGGGGCTCTCAGAGCAGGGAGGCAGGTGGAGTGAGGAGAGAGTTGAAGCTAGGTTAACCAAAGCTAAGGCGGTGTAAACAAAAGCCTATGGAAAACTGTTACTATGTGAAGTATATTCAAAGTTAGAATTTTTTTGTCTTTTTCACATAGGGTCCTTCCTGGCAGCCCAGACTGGTCCCTGGACTCACTAGTAGACCAGGATGTCCTTGAACTCACCAGCAGATCTGCCCTGCCTGCCTCCCAAGTGCTAGGATTAAAGGAGGTGCGTCGACACCCTCCCTCTGAGAAAAAGAAACAATTGTAAATAAATAATAATAAAAGCATGAAAAAAGGTTTGAATAGAAGTAAACCTATATGGAAAAAAAAAAAAACAAGGGCATGGTGGCACACTAACTTTTAATCCTACGCAGGCTTGGGAGGGCAGAGGTAAGGTGGATCTTCCATGAGTTTAACAAGGCCTCAGCCTGGTCTACAGAGTTGAGTTCCAGGACGCTGGGGCTACAAGGGGAATCGGTCTTGAAAAGACCAAAAAAAAAAAAAAAAAAAAAAAAAAAAGAAGTAACCTATATGGATAATGTATTCCCTAGAAGACATGGACTGTTGGATGAAACTCTCAGTGCCAAGTGTGTGATACCACCCCGTGAGTTACTGGTCAAGGAGCCCCTAGAGGCCCCTGAAATGATGCAGGCTGTTGCCAGGGCTCCTGGTTTCCCACCATGATTAAACGGTAAAACTTTATTGCTAAAGAGCCTTCGGTTGCTGGGCAGAGAAATCAGTCTTGACCTTGGCGCTATCTATTATCAACCTTGGTCAGAGAAGACTTAGAGTAGGCCTCAGAGACTTGTAACTGGTTTCTCCCCCTGTTCTGTGATGTTCGTGAGTCTTGGGTGTACATGAGTGATACAGTTGTTCCATTCAGGGAGGGTCCTTGTGAAATGCTGTCTTCTGGGTATGATATGACCATTTCACTGGTGAACTCACAGCAGCTAGGATGTCTTAATTGTTTTTTTCTTTTGCTATGATAAAATACTCTGACAAAAGAAACTTAAGGGAAAAAAGGTTTATTGGGGTTTATAATTCCAGAGGGAATGTAGTTTATCATGGCAGGGAAGATATGGCGGCAGGAGCATGAGGCCAGCCTCTCACATTGCATCAGCAATTGAAAAGCAGAGGGAGGAGAAGTGAGTCCAGGTTATAAAACCTCAAGTCCAGCCCCCAAGGACATACACCCTCGCTCAAGGCTCCACCTCCTACAGGCTCCATAACCTTTCCAAACAGTGCCACCATCTGGGAACCAAGTGTTCAAACACAAAAGTATATAGGGAATTTTTCATATTCAAACTACAACAATCTACCCCTGGCCCCCATAGGCTCACGGTCATCTCACAATGCAAAATGCACTTAAGTCCCCATAGTCTTTGACAATTTTAACAACATTCAAAAGTTCAAAGTCTCTTCTGAGACTCAAGGCATTCTCTCATCTTTTTTTTTTTTTTTTTTTTTTTTTTTTTTTACAGGGTCTCCCTGTAGCCCCAGCTGTCCTGGAACTCGCTCTGTAGACCAGGCTGGCCTTGAGCTCACAAAGATCCGCCTGCCTCTGCCTCCCGAGTGCTAGGATTAAAGGCGTGCGCCACCACCACGCCCAGCAAGGCATTCTCTTAACTGTGACCTCTCTCCCCCATAAAAATCAAAAACAAATCACAACGTCTAACATACAGTGACACAGAGTATATATTTTGATTCCAAAAAGAAAGAGTAGAGGCACCGCTAGTAAAGACTGGACTAGAGCAAAATCAAAACCTATCATGGCAAACACTAAACCCTTTAGCAACGTATCTCCCATCTCATACGATAGAATCAACTTAGTTCCGGAGAGACTGAGGTCCCTCCAGATCTGCTGTCTGTAACACAAAAAGCCTCGGGTTTTGGCTGGTTCCAAGCTCTATGCAGCCCCACTGGGTAGACCTACCTTTCCAAGCTGTTGGCTTCGCTGGGTGTGGTCTCCCCCCAGAATACCTTTCCTATTGTTCCAGGGCATAACTCAAGGCTTCGCTTTCGTGTTAATCTTGTTCATGTTACAGCCTCTTTTCAGCACGTGCCTTGGCTGTAATCTTAAACTTCCTTTAGGTTCTTTTCCCCTCCAAACTCTACATTTAAAATTTTTTCTTTCTGTCCTAGTTGTTGCTCTTTTTAATTGTAGACCTCCATAAGAGTAATCAGTAATAACCATAGACTCAATAAATTATGCTGTTTTGAAATCTCCTCCACCAAAGAAATCACTCTAATACGTGTGTATGTGTGTGTTTGTGTGTGTGTGTGAGAGAGAGAGAGAGAGAGAGAGAATGAGACTGAAGCTTGTGAACTCTCAAGTCTCCCAAGTGCTAGGATAACAGACTTGCTCCTCCACAGCAGGCTATCTTTGATAGTTTGGGGACGTTGTTCTTTTGTTGTTTTGTTGGTTTTCTGAGACAAGGTCTCCCTGTAGCCCCAGCTGGCCTCAAACTCACTATGTAGACCTGGCCTCGAACTCACAGAGATCCTCCTGCCAGATTAAAGTTGTGCACCACCACACCTGGCTGGTCTGTTACTTTTCAATTCAGCCTCATTCAAGTTCTCAGAACAAGGGCAGAGTGCAGCCAGACTCCTTGCCAGAACATAATCTGAATGGCCTCTTATCCAAGTTCCCCACAGAGTCTTTATTTCCCTTATGAAACCCAGGCCTCCACTCTCCTTATTTTCTTGGCTCTCTGATGGTCTTCCAAACAGCCATCAGAATAGCCATTAAGTTCTGCTTACAGCATTGAAGAACTTTCTCTAAGCTTGTTAGGTTCATTTTGAGGGGAGACTTGGCACAGAGGGAGAGTCAGGACTCTGGTGAGAAGGAAGTCGGGTTTATTTCAGGCATGGTGGCTGGCCTGCCTGTGTTGGAATTAGGATGACCAGCAGGTAGAATGTCCCAAAGTGGCAGTTTTTATACCCAAGCACACAGGAAATGGGCTTACAATGAAATGGGTATAGGAAGGTAGGGGAATGGATATAGGTGGATCTGCGGCTGGTATCAGAAGCATCTGGAGATAAACTGAGGCTCGTGAGGGTGAGATGCTTTACATCTGGATGTAACTGTTGTCAGCAGGAATGAGTCCATATTTGTCTGAAGGGAGAGCAAGCAAAAATTGATTAAAAGTGGTACAGGTCAGTTGTTGGGTAGGGTCTTGAAAGCATCAGATAAGGCAGCGAACTATTACTAGGATGAGGGATGAGGCCTAAGGTTACTTAGGGGTCCAATTAGGGGATACAGCCATGGGGGTTATGCTGTCCAGGATTCCCACTCTGATTATTTATTTCTGGTTAAACTTTCCTTTTGGATGTTTAATGCCACACAGTTAGCCCAGATTAACCAAGGTTTTTGTTTTCTCAAGGTCAGTTGAGGATCTGGTCCTCAGGGGTCACTCGGGTTTTGAGGGTGGGGAGGGAGCCCCTGGCTCCTTCTGGCTTTTCATTCACCAGTTTCATCCACGAGAAAACAAAGTTAGGTCTTGCTAGACCAGGATTCCCTTTTTGAAGCATGAGGGGACTTTCTTCTTGTGGTGGTTTGAATGAGAATGTCCCCCATAGGCTTTAAGTATTCCGACATTTTGTCTCCAGTTGGTGGCACTGTTCTTGGAGGTCTTAGAAGGTGTGGCCGTGCTGGAGGAAGTACATCATTGGGGGTGGGCTTAGTGAGTTTAACAAGCCTTGAGGTCTCCAATCTCTCTATCTCTCTTGACTTCCTGTGCTCATTGCGAGATGTGACCCTCGGCTTGCTGCTCCAGCCCCAGCCACCATGCCTCCCCACAATGGACTCTAATTCCCTGGAACCATCAATTATAAGCTCAAATAAACTCTTCCTTTTATAAGTTCCCTTGGTCATGGTGGTTTATCATAGCAACAGAAAAGTGACTAATACACTTCTTTATAGAATGGACACTGGCTGATGTCCCATTAGTGGATCTCCAAGACTTCTCTGCACAGGAAGACTGGTGACTCACATTTCCAGGATATTTCAAGAGATGCCCCCATGCATGGTCCCCTGGGACTTAGTTGACTTCTGAGGGCAAGGAACAAAGTTATCCCTTAAGACCCTTGGCCAAATTGGTGTGGGCATTAAGTATGGTCATTAAGCATCCAGAAAGGCTAAGTTACACCTGCCTGACACTTTTAATTGCTATATAATATTTTAGATAAGGCTTGGACAAAAACTCAAGCAGCCTTGTATAACACTGTCTGGAAAAGAGATTTAACACCATAGGTTGAGCAGGCATAGTCCACGAGAGAGAATTAAACAATTTCAGGTCTATCTTAAATGTTACAATCTCTTTCTTTCCCAGACCCCCCATACCCTGATTTATAGTTCTCCCAGGAAGGCAGGAATTATATCACATACCTAAAGACAGGAAATAAGCTGATAGGGATTAGCAAACCCATCCAAACTGTCTCCTTCTGGACCGTGTGCAGCTCCTTCAGGGAGGTAGAACCGAGCTTCTTTAGAGCCAAATTATGTTGTTAGGTCAAAAGTAATACTTTCCCGATACCAAGAAGTATAAAGTACGTCTTTTGGTAGCCAGAGGCAGCCCACTACTTGTCTATGCCCATTTAATTAATAATCTGTAATAGGGAGTCCAGTACAATCCAGGAGTGGACTGAAAATTAACAACAACTCTGCATATCTTATCCTTTTACTACACCTTGAAGTGAGATAAAGCTTGGGCAAAAACTGAACACTCTTAAATAAACCTTGACTAGATATACATTTTGCATGACAAACTAGTTTTAAAACCAAAACTTTAGAGCATTTTCAGAAATGTAGTAAATAGCCCTAACTGGGTTTCCAACTTAATAAGAGATGGAAAATGAGATGGGCCAGATAGATAAACTTTATTTTTACAGAAATCACTATTTCTGACCTTAACCTAAACCTCAGCTGTGCTGGGATTGAAGGCAGGCTAGGATTAAAGGTGTGGCTCACCACAACAAGCTGGGGAACTCCCATTAGTGGCCAGACCAGCAGGACAGCAGTTCGTCCCAGGGAGGTATGTTTGCTTCCTATGAGAAAGAAGGTGGGTGGGGGAACAGATAGGAAATCACTGCAGGAACACAATAAAGCCCACTAGCTGTCCCAGGCTGCCCTCTCCCACCCCTGGAGGCTAGAAACAGGGCTGGCCCAGACCATTCTGGTATCAGTTCTTCACCCAAACCAGACCAAGATATACACCTGCCTCTGCCTCCCAAGTGCTGGGAGACAGTTTGGACACCAAAGGAAATATCAGGACTTCAGATTAAAAATAAATAAAGCTTAAAAGCAGTTATCCAGGGCTGTGGGGATAGCGCGGCCATTAAAGGCTGAGGCTAAGAACTGCAAAAAACAACAACAACGAAAAAAACCGGTTATCCAAACACATATAGTTTTGCATTAAAATAAACCAGTCATGTAATGGTTGTAGATTCTATTGCCTAGGATTTAAGTTGAGCACGCTCATGAACAAGTAGTACTTTTTGTGGAATAATAGATATTTAAAGATGTTTTTAGGGCACCTGGGTTACACCATTTAAATGTTTATATTTCTGATTAGGCATGCCAGAATAAAACTAGTGATCCTTGTGCACATAGTGAAAAAGGAAAACTTGGTGGCCACAGCTTAAAATTGTTTTGAGACAAGACAAAGATGACATGATTACATGAGATCTCTCTGCAGTTTCTCTGCATGGAAATACATTAGATGTCAACACATGGAAACATACAAAGACATGACATTATAGTGAGTTTATTTTTTTATTTTTTATTATTAATTTTATTTATTTCTGTATGTGTATGAATGTACTGTCTGCATGTAGGTTTGTGCACCCGTGTCGTGCAATGCCGCGGAGGTCAGAAGAGGGTGTCGGATTCCCCTGGNACTCACTCTGTAGACCAGGCTGGCCTCGAACTCACAGAGATCCAGGTGCTAGGATTAAAGGCGTGCGCCACCACGCCCGGCATTTATTTATTTCTGTATGCGTATAAATGTACTGTCTGCATGAAAGTTCGTGCACCCGTGTCCTGCAATACCGTGGAGGTCAGAAGAGGGTGTCGGATTCCCCTGGAACTGGAGTTCTGGAATTGGAGTTTCAGACGGTTCTTGGCCGCCATGTGGGTGCTGGGGATCAAACCCGGGTCCTCTGCAAGAGCGGTCGGCGCTCTTAACTGCTAGGCTATCTCTCCAGCCCCCTACAGTGAGTTTAAAATGACATAAGAAAATGATGGTCACACATAGGAAGTAGCTGGAGAGGAAAAACCTGGAAAGGAAAGCATTGGAGTTGAAGTTTGGGGGACACCAGTGTTGAAGGGAGGGATTGGGGTTTGTCAGGCTGGAACCAGACGTGCAGAACTACGGATCCTTGGGAGACAGAGAACCTGGAAATAAATTTGTAGTGAATTAAACTTTAAAGGATAGAGAAAAAAAAAAACCCAACAACAATGAAGTGGAGTGACTGGGTACGGAAACCCCAAATAGCAAAGGAATGGACGGTCTCAAATCAAGGGAGCCCACGTCACTCACCACCTATTGCCACTGTGAAAGTGAAGCAATGTCCTAGATACAAGCTGTTGCTGGAAAGGGAACCTTTTTTGGGGGGGTGTTTTTGAGACAGGGTCTCCCTGTAGCCCCAGCTGTCCTGGAACTCACTCTGTATACCAGGGTGGCCTTGAACTCACAAAGATCCACCTGCCTTGCGCCACCATGCCCAGCTGGAAGGGGAACTTTTGAAGAAGACCATTTGCCAGGTACTTCGGCAGCAGTTTTCAGGATCTTAAAGAACTTGGAGGTCTGGAGTGCCATTCAGTGGGCATTACCTACTGTCCAGAGGGTGCTGAAGCCACGAAGTGCAGAGCCAGGAGAGTCAGAGAGGACTGCTTGGAACGAGAGGAACCCAGAATTAAAGACAGAGACAAGGGGAAAATGAGCTCATTTGGATAAGGAGGTAGAAGAGGGAGACGAGATAACGAGGCTCAGGAGGGCAAATTGTTAAGATGGAGGAGGAAGGGAGAAGGAGACGGAAGAGAGGAGGAGGAGGAGGAGGAGGAGGAGGAGGAGGAGGAGGAGGAGGAGGAGGAGGAGGAGGAGGAGGAGGAGGAGGAGGAGGAGAAGGAAAAAGGAGGAAGAGGATTGCTTTATTTATTTATTATTTATTTTGCATATGAATGTACTGCCTGCATGTAGGTTGGTGCACCTATGTCCTGCAAGTTAAAGACAGTTCTTAGCCACCATGTGGGTGCTGGGGATCAAACCCAGGTCCTCTGCAAGAGCAGTCGGCGCTCTTAACTGCTAGGCCATCTCCCCAGCACTGGAGGAAGAAGATTGTAAGCCTCTAATGTTGTAATGGGGGAAAGAGAGAGAGAGAGAGAGAGAGAGAGAGAGAGAGAGAGAGAGAGAAGGGGAGGAGGAGGGGGAAGTTTAAGTAAGGGGCACAGTACTTCTGGCCAAAGTTGTATCCATGGTGGAGCAGAGCTTGTACCTGGCAGCCACTCTGATGGAGATCCGTCAGCCATGCCTGACCCAAAGCAACCAGTCTTGAACCCTCCCCGAGTTCACGGCACCAGATGTGAGCTTCATTTTGAGGGGAGACTTGGTGCAGAGGGAAAAAGAGTCAGGACTCCAATGAGAAGGAAGTCAGGTTTATTTCAGGCATGGTGGCTGGCCTGCCCATGTTGGGATTAGGATGACCAAAAAGCAGAATGTCCCAAAGTGGCAGTTTTTATACCCAAGTACACAGGAAGTGGGCTTACAATGAAACGGGTGTGGGAAGATGGGGAATGGGCGTAGGTGGATCTGTGGCTGGGATTAGTAGAAGCAATTTATCTGGAGATAAACTGAGGCTTGGGACTGGTATCAGTAGGAGCCTGATTGAAGCAACTTTCTCAGAACTTCTACCTCAGTTGGCTTCCTGGAAAATCTCCGACTTAGGTGGGCTACAACCTTACAGCCTAAAGTTCCAAATTCTTTTTTTTTTTTTTTTTTGGTCTTTTCGAGACAGGGTCTCCCTGTAGCCCCAGCTGTCCTGGAACTCGCTCTGTAGACCAGGCTGGCCTTGAGCTCACAAAGATCCGCCTGCCTCTGCCTCCTGAGTGCTAGGATTAAAGGCATGCACCACCACGCCCGGCAAGTTCCAAATTCTTTAATATCTCCTCCACAAACCAGTTCCAAAAGAACATGAACCACATGGTTGGGTTTATCACAGCAATGTCGCCACTTCTCAATACCAATTTCTACTTTTACTACTTTTGCGTTACTCCGATAAAATACCCTGACAAAAGCAACTTGAGAGAGAGAGAGAGAGAGAGAGAGAGAGAGAGAGAGAGAGAGAGAGAGAGTTTACTTTGACTCACAGTTCCCGAGAGGATACAACTCCTCATGTTGGGAAAGGCATGATGGCAAGGGGATGAGGCCTGCCCTTCACATACATTGTTAGTATGGAAGCAGAGGGAATACAGGAATGAAGCCAGGCTAGCAAACCTCAAGGCCTGCCCTCAGTGACAAACTTCCTGCCCTCGGTGACAAACTTCCTGTCCTCGGTGACAAACTTCCTCCCATAGCCTTCCCAAACAGCACCACCAGCTGGGCTCAAAGTATTCAAACACGTGAGCATATGGGGGACATTTCACATTCAAAACACAGCATAAGACCTGCACAAAATCAAGACAGTCGATATTCCAGCATGAAGCCCGACTCCAAGCTGAGGAGCTATAAGTAACTGCGGCCACTGTTGGGTTGCCCATGCTCCCGTGGGTGGCCCCACGTCCATGTGCGGTCAGGCAGCACTTACTGGACTCAGTAGGTAATAAAAATAAAAACAGGGCCTGAAAATGGGGAGAGGACATGTGGGAGGGGTCCAGGATAAGTGGAGGAGGGGAGCCGGAGGGGGCTATGATCAAGAGATGTAGTATACGTGTATGAAACTGTCAAAGAATAAATTAAAACTATTCTTGGGGGACTCTGTCTTTTCCTCCCTGCTCCTAGGAGGGTAGAAACAAGAGGGTAAAGGCCCTCTGGTTGCCCAGCAACCACAGAAGGGACTGCAGGGCCATTGTTCACCCTCCACCATCCTGTCTTGAAATGAGCGTGCACACCAGTCTGCCACTGCATACAAAGGCCCCTTCTAGATACTAGAACCAGGGAACTTAGTCCTCCTTGAGCAAAAGCTCTGTATACTGAGAAGTCACCAAGGGACCTAGGGTAGAATGAGCTCAGAGGAATGCTCAGGGTAGGGCCTGGCCCTCTGTGACACTAGATTTCTAGATTGGACCTTTATGATTGATGCAGTGACAAGAAGTGATTTGCTCAGACGTACCATAATTAGGAGCCTCCTAGAAGCTCTGTCCCATGAGGGGCCTGGCAAAACCATGTGCCCTCCACAGCCTTGTAGTCTCCATGGGGGGGGGGGGAGCACTACCCTGCAGTGGGCAGGACATCAGGGTGAGGTAGCCTTGACCCCAGCCCCTTCTGTTCCACAAGGTGGGCTCTGGTCCAACAGAAAGAAAAACCAATTCTCCAGACCTGGAAATATAGCAAGAAACACCAATGGACGTATGTGATGTCAGGTTTCATGCTGATGTGTCTGTGAGATGGGACTCACTGAGGAACTAATTCTGGGTGCTGGGCAGATTTCATTCAGTTCCTTGGCACTGAGCCTGGAGGCTGGGCCCCTGGGTCAGGCTTTGAGACAGCTGTGGATTCTATAATAGGTATTCCTGTGGAGTGTCAACATTTAAAAGCCAATAGTACACCGCAGTTAGGGAAAGGTTGAAACGGAAACAGGACTGAGGGTGAAGAAGGAGGCCAGGCACCCCAGGAAGGGTGAGCAGAATAGTGTGGGTCGAGTTGACTGAGCTCATAGTGTTGAGGCATAAGAGAGTCTTGCGTTTACTGTGAGGGTGGGGCAGGCCATTCTGAGCACCTGCTGTGCATGTGGTCCAACAGGGTGAGGACTACAGAGGCCTCTCCCTATCAAGCCTCTCAACTCACTTTCCAGCATCCTTGGCCTCAGGCCTGGCTAGGAAAAAAGGAAGAGGGCCCTGGGTCCGCTCTATCTCTGTTATGGACAGTCCACAGTTGCCAGAGCTGGGATTTTTTTTTTTTCTCATACAACAGTTTTACAAAAATTTCATACAAAGCAATGCAGAAGTGTGGCCCACCATTGTAGAGCCAGAGGCGCCAAATGTTAGCTCCAAGTGCACAGCTGTCTGCGGCTGACACTCAAGCCGCCTTGTAGAGCCTCCAGTTTGCACAGCCCGGCAGCTTCTGGCTACCGTGGCTCCCCACAGAGCCAGAAGTTGCCGTGGACCATGTGAAGTAAAGGCCAACTCTTCTCTGAGAAAAACTAGATGAATACAGGGAACAAGAGCCAACCTCAAGGACAGCTGGGCCAGCAGCCAACCAAAACCCGCAAAAGGCAGGCTGTCTTCTGAGATGGCTCAGATCCCACCCTGATGAGGTAAAAGTCTGTATGTTCCAGGGGGACACATGGTTTCAGGAACCCCTGTTGCACAAGACGCCCTTGCAGCCCCAAAGCAGCTGTTTGCTGATGACATCCTTCCCCTCGCCCCCCCCCCCATGTTGGGCCCTGAAGTGTAGCAGAGAATTCATGTGTGGAGTTCTGTCACTCTGAGGGCACCTCTCTCTGGGGGTGGTATCAGCCAGAGGTGGAAGGTATAGATGCACCCCCGCCCACCCCGTAGACATTCAGACACCACGTCTTGCTCAGGATCTTAAAGGCTGGACTACAGTAAGGGAACTGATGAGGAACTTGAGGGAAACCTTCAACTACTGCCCTCTGTGGCAGGCGTTGGGAGCCTGAAGGAGGAGAGGTTACTCTAATGTACCTTGAAGCCCACCTTCTGTTCCTCCTGCAGCCTCTGAACCCCCAGCAGCAGCACCTTCTGTGAGCTGGACACGGGAAGCCAGGCTGCAACAGCAGCAGCAGAAACAGATGGGCTCAGCGCAGGTTGTGTAGGCTGTCTCCTGGGAACCCCCCCACCCACCCACACACACACAGACTCCTCGTGCTTCTCCAGGTATCTGGTCAAACTGGTCTCCTTTGAAGCCTTGCCTCACGTCCTTACTTACGCTGCTTTGTAGTCCTCCAGACCACTTACCTCTAACTAACCCTCCATTTTCCTATATCTATACTACTGAGGACATCAGCCCATCATGACAGGGTTGCTGTCTTGGGCTGTCTGCAGTATCCATAATTGACATTTGTTGACAAAGCGGTTTGGTACCCCAGAATCCTGGGCATGTCCCTAGGGACAAGCAGGATCCAAGAGGACAGAGGACAATGGCACTGGTCTCAGGGCCTGCTCCAGGGAGGCAACTTTAAGTCTGACAGGAGGAGTCAAGTGAGCTGGCCAACTCACCCCCCCCAACAAGCTCGGTGGTATCCTCCAGAAAGCCTCACCCCTCTGGCCTTTATTTCCTCACCTGGCCAGTGACCAGAGACAAATATCCTCACAATTTCTGGATGGGGTCCTGGGGAGATGGCTCAGCATTAAGAGCACAGGCTGCTCTTCCAAAGAACACGTTTGGTTCCTAGCACTTACATCATGACTAACAACCATCTATGACTCCAGCTCCCAGGGAATCTGGTGACCTCTTGTGGCTTCCACTGGCACTGCATGCATGTGGTGCACTTATATACATACAGGCAAAACACTCTTACACATAAAAATTAAAAATTAAGAAGAAAAGATTTCCCAAGAGGCTACCATGGCCAGCAGCCTCAGCCAGACCATGGTGTCAGCAGTGAGGGGCAGAACAAACACGCTCCACTTCCAAACTCCCTGGCCAGAGGAGTTCCACCAATCTCTTAGGGACCTTGACTTGGGCTAAACCAGGATTCATGGCTTTGACATTGAAAAGAATTTCAGGGCTAGCCAGTGTGTTGAAGCTGAGTGGGAGATTTTATTAAAGATCTTTTTTTTGAGACAGGATCTCCCTGTAGCCCCAGCTGGCCTGGAGCTCGCTCTGTAGACCAGTCTGGCCTTGAACTCACACAAATCCGCCTGCCTCTGCCTCCCCAATGCTAGGATTAAAGGCGTGCGCCACCACGCCCAGCTTAAAGACAGTTCTTAGCTGCCGTGTGGGTGCTGGGAATCAAACCCAGGTCCTCTGAAAGAGCAGTCAGTGCTCTTAACCACTGAGCCATCTCTCCAGCCCTAAAGATCGTTTAATATAGGCTTGAGCATGAAAATTAGGACAAAGAGAAGTGTTCAGAAAGAGACAGACCTAAATGTGGGTATGTCTTCCCAAGGGAGAGTGACAGAAAGTGAACACACCCAACACAGGTATGGGCATCGCAAAGGATATGCAGAGGAGATGGCGTGCCCAATGGCAGGCACGGGCTCCTCGAGTAACTATCTTACATCATCAACCTTTGTTAGCTCTGAAGTTACATCTCAAAAGATTGATAAGAAACTTTGGAGGTTTGGTACATGTCTTTTCCCTGTCAGATGGGGTTTCTGATGAGATGCCTGGAAAATTGCAGGTTTATAGCTGGGAAGGGATACAGGCCTTAAGCAGTTGTTAACTGCACGGGAATGCTTGCTTTTCTGCCAGTGAGATGCTTTACACCAATTCCGGGGGAAGGGGCTCCCCTATCCTTGTGTCCCCAACATTTTCCCTTTATAGCCTGTTTCAAGAGGACACATTGGTCAGCCAACTCAATGGGGGCACCCACAGGAACATGCCCCATCTCTTCAGGAGAGGAGGCTGACAGAAAGTTATGACACCATCATGTTCCTGAGCAGCCAGGAGTTGGTGGGGTGGGGAAGGTCCCACATAAGGGCGCTCCCTAGTGGCGGGGGTCGGTGCATGTAAATGTAGTTGGCGGAGTCCACCAACATTTCCTTCCGCATGTACGCCCAGGTGAGAAGATGGCTTGTCTATTACCTGTGGCTCAGTTCCGCAGGCATGTGTCTCCATGGCAGATACACAGCTTTAGTGCAGAGCCAGGACTGGGCTATGGGGGCGTGGGTAAGGGAGGGTGCTGACAGGTCTGGGGTCCAGTCCCTGCTTGCCTCTGACTCACTAGTCCAGCCCACCATCCTGTAACCTTGGCTTTCCCATCTGTATCCGGTCCCACTGGGCTCTAGGCCTTGGCAGAAACACTGGGTAACTAGGGTGGAAAATTATGCCCAGCCCCAGGGAGTAGAGTGGGGCTTTGGGCTCAGGAGGACCCAAGGCAGGAGGGAGGGCTGTTCATGAGAACTGCGGCAGTTCTCAGAAAACAGACCTCGTATCATGGGGTCTGCGACGCGGCAGCTGCCTTTGGAGGTCTCTGCCATGTCCAGAGCCCAAACGTTGGCGGCAGAACCAGAACAGCAGCCAAAAGGCAAAACCAAGCACTGTGTATCATGGCAAGACGCAGGTGGGATATGGGGTCCGTCTCTACCACAGCCTCGGAGAAGAGCAAGCGGTGTGCTCACCGCAAAAAGGGCTGCCTCGTTCCTGCAGTCACACTCCTGCTACTCAGCTGGAAGGAGCCATTCCACAATGTATGCTGATTTCAAAACAGCACCCTGAAGTTGGGCACAGTGGCACACGCCCACACTCCCAACACACAGGAGCCGGAGGCAAGAGGGCTTTGAGTTCCTGGCCAGTCTCTACTTCACGAGTTTGAGACCAGCCTGGACTACATGAGACCCTGTCTCAAAAAATAAGCAAACAACAACAAAATCAATAAATTAATTTAAAAATAGAAAAGTCTAAAAATGGAATAGACAGAGCATGGGAGAGGCCCAGGGTTCTGTCTCCAGTATTAGAAAAGCCAAGGAGGGAGAGGACAGGAGGGGAAGGGGGGAGGGGGACTGGACGCACCAGGCCGCAGCTGTATCGGCAGCTTAGTAGTGTGGCAGACCCACCCCCCAACACCCACTCTGGTTCACACACTCATTCACTTTCTCTCGCACACACTCACGTGGAGAAAGCCTCCAGGGTGGGGGTGCCATGTGCTGGGGGCGGTTTTAGCCTCGCCAGCCACACTTTATAAATTTTGCATCATCTTGGCTATGAATAGCTCCCTCTGCAGCAAGGCAGACAGATCAAAGGAAAGAGAAGGGCCTGAGGAAAGCTGGGGGAGGGTCGAGATGCACACCGAATCCCTAAAGAAGGTTCTGGAGCCTGAGGGAGGGCAACATTGCAAGTGTTGGAAGAAGGAAGACACCCATTCCCACCCTATCCAGATGTGCTCCCAGGCCAGCAGGTAAGGCTGTATAGGGGTCCCCAGCCGACACCTAGCCGACCCATGCTTCCCAAGGTGCAGCTGCAGGGAGTCTGGGGCAGCTCTAGCCAGGTGTGGGAGGCCATTTTCAGATGGGCACCATGTGTCCTTGGGAAGTCACCGTGTCACCAAAGGCTGCCCACACAGACCAGGGAAAGCATGATGGAGTTCAGGTGAATGGACAGGAAACTGTGACCCGAGGTGGACTACAGTAAGGGACAGGGAAGGGATTCAGAAGGTCATGGCAAAGCTTTCACAGTGTCTGGGAGGCCTGGGGTTCAAATCCCAGCTCTGTCCTTTGCTGGCCAACTGGCCTTGGGCAAAACACATGACCTCAGTTTCCCCAATATTAGCTTAGTAAAAAGTAATGAAAGCTCCCTGTGCTGGGTGGGAATCCCTGGCCTCCAGCTGGGCTCTAGCTCAGACATTTCCCTGCAAGATTTTTCCCACATGCCTGTGTGGCTTCTGAAGAGCTCACAAAAGACCAGAAACCAGCCGGCCCTGCAGCAGCCACTTGAGCATTTACAACAGTGTACGACCTGACGATCTCTGAGTCAGATGGAGCCACCGTGAGCCACCCTGCCCATCCAGGGAGCACTCAGTGTTCGAGGCATATGACCTCCTCCTGCCAGGCCTGTACCACCTACTGAATATCCCAGGACATGAGGGTCCAAGGCCACCCTTGACCTTCCCGCCTAGTGTCGACCACCTGCCTCACGGCACGGATGGCTGAGGAAGACAAATGTTCCCAACAGCTTTGGTTGGTTAACATCCCTGCTGCAGCTGAGTGCCTGCAATGATGGCCCCTTCTCCAGGCACTGCGCATAGCCTCGGACCCCCAGAGGCAAAAGCCCTGCTCTCCCTGATTTACAGGTGTACTGAAGGAAGGTGGCCAGGTCCTAGGGCCACCATGTTCCTCCATCACCAACAGCTCAGGGTCCTTGTAGTTGGGGCTCTTCTACCCAGGTGCTGGAGGATAGCATAAATGATTTGTGCTCCATGGGTTCCCCAGTACCGACAGGTCTGAGGTACAGAGAGCAAGACCTAGAGTCCAACCCCAGCCCTCTGCTGGCTAGGTGAGGAGATGATGCTCAGCCCCACACGTGCCTGTCTTCGCCTGTACACTGAGAGCTGAGCCAAGCACTCGGCACATGTCTGGGAGGTCAGAGCTATGCCTCAGATGCCACCATGGTACAACCGCAAGACAGAATTCCCACACAGAGACTGTGGTGGTCTGCTTCCTGACAGAGGGCAGCTGAGGAACACAGGTCCCTCCAGCGACCAGAGGTCACCTTCCCACTGTTCCTTCCCAGCAACCTAGGAACCAAACTGCTGTGTAGTTATTTCTTCCTAACTGAAGTGTTCCTTCCTAAAGAAGGGAAGATGCTTCTGTGGGGCAGAAAATAGACTAACAAGTCCAAGAAAGCTGAATCAAGGCTCATAAGGCCTCTTCCCAAGGTTTTAGAAACAGAAGACAGCTGCTGAAGAGAGGGGGCTCCCACGGAGCGTCGTGGAAGAGACTTTCGGACCTGTCCAGCTGCCTGCCAGGGGTTCAGGTAACCAGGGATGCAGCTTTTAAGAGCTGTCGCTCAAACTGGGGTGGGATTTTCCATCCTGCAGTAACCTCTGAGTCATCCATGCTCCTGTAAGTCCCCCCAATAAGTAACCCCTGAGTCATCCATGCTCCTGTAAGTCACCCTAGTAAGTAACCCCTGAGTCATCCGTGCTCCTGTAAGTCACCCCACTAAGTAACCCCTGAGTCATCCATGCTCCTGTAAGTCACCCCAGTAAATAACCCCTGAGTCATCCACGCTCCTGTAAGTCACCCCAGTAAGTAACCCCTGAGTCATCCATGCTCCTGTAAGTCACCCCAGTAAGTAACCCCTGAGTCATCCATGCTCCTGTAAGTCACCCCAATAAGTAACCCCTGAGTCATCCATGCTCCTGTAAGTCACCCCAGTAAGTAACCCCTGAGTCATCCATGCTCCTGTAAGTCACCCCAGTAAGTAACCCCTGAGTCATCCATGCTCCTGTAAGTCACCCCAATAAGTAACCCCTGAGTCATCCATGCTCCTGTAAGTCACCCCAGTAAGTAACCCCTGAGTCATCCATGCTCCTGTAAGTCACCCCAGTAAGTAACCCCTGAGTCATCCATGCTCCTGTAAGTCACCCCAATAAGTAACCCCTGAGTCATCCATGCTCCTGTAAGTCACCCCAGTAAGTAACCCCTGAGTCATCCATGCTCCTGTAAGTCACCCCAGTAAGTAACCCCTGAGTCATCCATGCTCCTGTAAGTCACCCCAATAAGTAACCCCTGAGTCATCCATGCTCCTGTAAGTCACCCCAGTAAGTAACCCCTGAGTCATCCATGCTCCTGTAAGTCACCCCAGTAAGTAACCCCTGAGTCATCCGTACTCCTGTAAGTCACCCCAATAAGTAACCCCTGAGTCATCCATGCTCCTGTCAGTCACCCCAGTAAGTAGCCCCTGAGTCATCCACGCTCCTGAAAATAACCCCAGTAAGTAACCCCTGAGTCATCCATGCTCCTGTAAGTCACCCCAATAATTAACCTCTGAGTCATCCATGCTCCTGTAAGTCACCCGAGTAAGTAACCCCTGAGTCATCCACGCTACAGTAAGTCACCCCAATAATTAACCTCTGAGTCATCCATGCACCTGTAAGTCACCCCAGTAAGTAACCCCTAGTCATCCGTACTCCTGTAAGTCACCCCAGTAAGTAACCCCTGAGTCATCCATGCTCCTGTAAGTCACCCCAGTAAGTAACCCCTGAGTCATCCATGCTCCTGTAAGTCACCCCAGTAAGTAACCCCTGAGTCATCCATGCTCCTGTAAGTCACCCCAGTAAGTAACCCCTGAGTCATCCATGCTCCTGTAAGTCACCCCAGTAAGTAACCCCTGAGTCATCCATGCTCCTGTAAGTCACCCCAGTAAGTAACCCCTGAGTCATCCATGCTCCTGTAAGTCACCCCAGTAAGTAACCCCTGAGTCATCCATGCTCCTGTAAGTCACCCCAGTAAGTAACCCCTGAGTCATCCATGCTCCTGTAAGTCACCCCAGTAAGTAACCCCTGAGTCATCCATGCTCCTGTAAGTCACCCCAGTAAGTAACCCCTGAGTCATCCATGCTCCTGTAAGTCACCCCAGTAAGTAACCCCTGAGTCATCCATGCTCCTGTAAGTCACCCCAGTAAGTAACCCCTGAGTCATCCATGCTCCTGTAAGTCACCCCAGTAAGTAACCCCTGAGTCATCCATGCTCCTGTAAGTCACCCCAGTAAGTAACCCCTGAGTCATCCATGCTCCTGTAAGTCACCCCAGTAAGTAACCCCTGAGTCATCCATGCTCCTGTAAGTCACCCCAGTAAGTAACCCCTGAGTCATCCATGCTCCTGTAAGTCACCCCAGTAAGTAACCCCTGAGTCATCCATGCTCCTGTAAGTCACCCCAGTAAGTAACCCCTGAGTCATCCATGCTCCTGTAAGTCACCCCAGTAAGTAACCCCTGAGTCATCCATGCTCCTGTAAGTCACCCCAGTAAGTAACCCCTGAGTCATCCATGCTCCTGTAAGTCACCCCAGTAAGTAACCCCTGAGTCATCCATGCTCCTGTAAGTCACCCCAGTAAGTAACCCCTGAGTCATCCATGCTCCTGTAAGTCACCCCAGTAAGTAACCCTTGAGTCACCCATGCTCCTGTAAGTCACCCCAATAATCAACCTCTGAGTTATCCATGCTCCTGTAAGTCACCCAATAAGTAACCCCTGAGTCATCCACACTCCTGTAAGTCACCCCAATAAGTAACCCTGAGTTATCCATGCTCCTGTAAGTCACCCCAATAAGTAACCCCTGAGTCGTCCATGCTCCTGTAAGTCACCCCAGTAAGTAACTCCTGAGTCATCTATGCTCCTGTAAGTCACCCCAATAAGTAACCCCTGAGTTATCCATGCTCCTGTAAGTCACCCCAATAAGTAACCCCTGAGTCATCCATGCTCTTGTAAGTCACCCCAGTAAGTAACCCCTGAATCATCCTTGCTCCTGTAAGTCACCCCAGTAAGTAACCCCTGAGTCATCCGTGCTCCTGTAAGTCACCCCAGTAAGTAACTCCTGAGTCATCTATGCTCCTGTAAGTCACCCCAATAAGTAACCCCTCAGTCATCCATGCTCCTGTTAGTAACCCCAGTAAACAACCCCTGAGTCATCCATGCTCCTGTAAATCACCCCAGTAAGTAACCCCTGAGTCATCCATGCTCCTGTAAGTCACCCCAATAAGTCCAACTTGGTGAGCAAATGAGTTATTCATTTATTTGCTTTTTGGTTGTGAGCCTTAGCCTTTAACAGCCGCACCAGCTCTCCAGCCCTTGTTTATTTACTTTTATTTTATGTCTGTTAGTGCTTTGCCTGAATTTATGTATGTGCCCCCTGTGTCATGCAATGTCCACAAAGGCCAGCAGAGGGCATCAGATTCCCTTGGAACTGGAGTTAGGGATGGTTTTTAGCCACCATGTCGGTGCTGGGAACCAAACCTGTGTCATCTGAAAGAGCAGCCAGTATCGTTAACTACTGAGCCAGCTCTCCAGCCTACCAATGAGTTTATTGATTCTGCCTCAGCCTGTTAGTGTTGGGATGTCAGGTATGTGGTACCCACCTGGTTCCCAGGGCTGCATCTTTGCTGTGTAAGCTTGGACAGGCCATTTCACACACACACCCTTTTTTTCCCTCCATTTACTCAATTTCAAAACAGTCTTATTACACACTAAACCTTGGGATCTCATCACGTAAGCCAAGACAAGCGCTCAGTGGACAATATCGGTACCACCTGTATTGTTGCTCTCGCCACCAGTGACACTCAGCTTGTGCTCAGAAACTCTCCTCTCCAGGTAACAAGGAGCAGCTGAAGGGTGTGCCTGCATCCCAGCACAACTGACACTCAACAAATACATCAACGGGGAAAGCAGGGCTGTGGACCCCATACAAGCTCACCCGAAGACCACCACCAGGGACTCCCACACGTGCTGGGGGGGGCTATTTCTGAATGTCCCTCATGGGGAACATTTCATCTCTCTGTGTTGGAGGCTCTGGCTTTCAGTCTCTGCTCTGCACCTGCTGCACCAAACTTATGGGTTGGAACTTGAGGTCACTGCTCAACTGACAATGTCTCACCCACTGGGAGTCAAGGCTGGCTGACCTGGGACAGGTGCAAAAAGCCAAACATAGCTGGGTTCCAATCCCAGACCCACCTCAGCCATGAGATCCCATCTACTCAGAGACTCGGCAGATGTCACAGAGGTGATAGACCACCCAAGGAATAACGAGCGTACACTAAATGAATGTTTCAGTGTCCCACAGCCTCAGCCACTTATAAAACCCACTAGACTGTGTTCCCACCCGTATCCCACCTCGACCTTACTGCTGATAGGGTCAGCATTTCACTGGTTGCTAGCACCTTGGATGACCCCTCTCTGACCATCTGTCTCTTCTATCAAACCAGAGACTTCTAGAGAGCAGAAATGAAGCACACACTTGCTCTGTGAAAGCCGAGCATCCTGGAAAGCTCACGTGCTTGGCAATGGGACAGACGACAGCTCCCACCATGCTGGAACTGGCAGTATGGCAGCAAATGCAGCATTTAAGATAAGTGGGGCTCTGTCTTCCTAGATCCTGTGACTATGACACAACACAAGGTGAAGCTGTACCTGTCCCATGACTAGATCTCAGGAGGCCTTGCACATTCTACCCTGGGAGTGGGCCCTCTTTTGCCACCTCCTGAGCAGGCCTAGGTCAGCAGATGAGTTTAAAGGACGTTATGATGTGATGCTGAATTGATGCCCACCATGTCCACAGGTCCTCATTTTATAGGTTAGGAAATGGATGTTTCAAAGGAGGCAAAACTCCAGGTATCAGCTCCATCTGCAGTGTGAGGAAAAGCAGGCTCCAGGGCCTGGGAGTCTGGGACGCAGCCCAGCAGCACTTCCAGTTGTACCACTCAAACCACCATCAATGGGCTGGCGATCACGTCTGTTTGATCTTCAGCACCCACATCAGGCAGCTCACAACTGCCTGTAACTCCAGCTCCAGGGGACCCAACTCCCTCTTCTGGCCCCCGTGGGCACCTGTGTACATATGGCCCATATACATACATTCACACATACACATATACAAAAAACAAAAATAAATAAATCTTTTGTTATTTTGTTTTGATACAGGGTCTCACTGTGTAGCCTTGGCTGGCCTGGAACTAGAATTCACTGTGTAGACCAGGCTGGCCTTGAACTCACAGAGATCTGCCTGCCTCTGCCTCCCAGGTGCTGGGATTAAAGGCATGTGCCACCACATCTGGCTTATAATTCTTTCTTTTAAAAAGATGCTCAGGCCAAAGGCATCTTCTTTTTTATTTTTTTATTTTTATTTTTAGATTTTTGTTTTTTGTTTTCTTGAGACAGGGTCTCTCTGTAGCCCCAGCTGTCCTGGAACTCAGTATGTAGACTAGGCTGGCCTCTGAACTCACAGAGATTTGCCTGCCTCTGCCTCCTGAGTGCTGTATTAAAGGCATGCACCAGGCTGGAGAGATGGCCTAGCAGTTAAGAGTGCCGACTGCTCTTGCAGAGGACCCGGGTTCGATCCCCAGCACCCACATGGCGGCTGAGAACCATCTTTAACTCCAGTTCCAAGGGAATCCGACATCCTCTTCTGACTCTGTGGCATTGCACGACACGGGTGCACAAACCTGCATGCAGACAGTGCACTCAAACACATACAAAATAAAATTTTTAAAAAGAGACATGCACCACCATGCTCAGCTTGATTTATTTTCATTTTATGTATATGAATCTCTTGCCTGCATATATGTAAGTGTACCACATGCGTGCAATGCCCACAGGGGCCAGAAGAGGGCATTATATCTCCTAGAACTGAAGTTACAGACTGTTAGCCACCACATGGGTGCTGGGAACCTCTGCAAGAGCAGCCAGTGCTCTTAAACACTGAGCTATCTCTCCAGCCTGGCCAAGGCCGCCTTCTAGTTACTCCTGGCATGTTTCACTAGTTGCCTTGGATCAAGCCAAAACCTGCTGCAGCCAGAGGGAAGAAAGACAGCACCGGCTTCTCCCCATCACAGACTACAAGGAGGGTGGCTTCTACCTTGCCCCTCCAGCTGTTCAGGAAGGTTGATGTGTGCCTCCTCTGAGGGTGTAAAGCAGCCAGAAGCAGAGAGCTCAGCACCAACACTGGGGTCTGTGAACACACTCCCTGTGGCAGCCATGCTTCAGTCTGGTGCAGCTCTTTGGTAGTTCATATCAAACTCACACGCAATGCTCACAGCCCAGCCAAGGTAATTTCTTCCTATTCTTGCTGTCTGTTCTCCAGTCCCAGGCTGCACCTGCACCCTATGAGGGGCTTCCAGGGCCACCCAGTGCTAAAAGCCCAAGGCATATGCTGGGCTCACCAACCCCATGAGATAATGTTAAGACACTTACTTTGCAGTTGGGGAAACTGAGGCACAAGAGATAAAGTAACTGGCTACACAGAACATAGCTCATAAGAGGCAGGCAAGGATTAGAAGTGGGTCCTACTCCTGAACCTAAAATTCATCCTGTCACGCTGAAGGGGGCTGTGGTGCCATAGTCTGCAGGTTCCCAGCTCTGTACCAAGTTCACTGGGTGACCTAAGCTATTGCCATGGCCATATTACTACTATATAGTGAGTTCCAAGCCAGCTGAGACTAAAGGGACACCCTGTCTCACAACAACAACAACAACAAAAAAAAGTAAAATTCTCACAACTCTCAGAAATGGAAAAATTCAAGGTAAACTGTTGATCCCTGCCTCACACCATACACATATATACTTTCCTGGCAAATCAACCAGTTATATGGAAAAACAAGAAACTACTGTTTTTAATTTTTCTAAAATTATAATGGAACCCATTGACATATTAAAAAGAGAAAATGTTACTTACTCGTTCAGGGAGATATTGCACAACCTTCAAAGGGAAAGAAATTCTGACACGAGCCAGCCATGAAACAATAAACACTGTCTCATTCCACTCATAGGTGGTCCATACACAAATCCAATTCATAGAGGCAGAAAGGAGAATGCTGGGGCTGGGAGATGGGAGTTGTGTTTGATGGGTATGAAATTTCAAGTTAGGAAGACGCAGAGCTCTTGGGGAATATGATAGGGAGACCACACCAAGCTATCCTTGAAACACGAAGTTATGAAGATGAACTGGTTAAGTGCCCCCACCCCCAACTGGGGCTCATCTTGATGTTTGGATTAGAATGGACAGGTTTTTTGGTTTATTTGTTTGTTTGTTTTGTTTTTGAGACAGGGTCTCCCTGTAGCCCCAGCTGGCCTGGAACTCACTTCGTAAACCAGGCTGGCCTTGAACTCACAGAGATCCACCTGCCTCTGCCTTCCAAGTACTAGGATTAAAGGCGTGCACCACCACGCCGGCTTAAAGACAGTTCTTAGCCACCATGTGGGTGCTGGGAATTGAACCCAGGTCCTCTGCAAGAGCAGTTGGAGTTCTTAACCTCTGAGCCATCTCTCCAGCCTGGACACAGTTATTTTATATACTCTTGGGTACACATGTTGCCCACCATGATGGTGCACGACTTTAATTCCAGCACTCGGGAGGCAGAGGCAGGCAGATCTCTGTGAGTTCGAGGCCAGCCTGGTCTACAGAGCAAGCTCCAGGCCAGGCCAGCTGGGACTAAAAGGGAAAAAAAAAAAAAAAAAAAAAAAAAAAAAAAAAAAAAAAAAAAAAAAAAAAAAAAAAAAAAAAAAAAAAAAAAAAAAGAATGAACTATGTACAGAATGAGCCCACTGTGGAAGCTGCTATGCACACCATTCTGAAAAAGGAAAACCATAGTAACAGGAACTAAATTGTGTTTGCCAGGCCATGGGGGGCACCTGCACTTGGTAGGATGGAGCTTTGTGGATGAAAGAATGCTCTGCATCGTGATTATGGTGGTGGTGACACAGCCATCTGAAGTATTCAAGTGCCATATCAAATCGGCATGTCTTAGAGCTAGGGCTATAGGTCAGTGACAGAGCTCTCGTCTCATGTATATGAGGCCCTAGGTTCAATCTCCACCACTGCCAAAAATATGTATTAGTGAATCAATCAGTGATATCCCAAGTAATCTAAATTCTAAATCATATTTTAACCTAGAGCCACTTGGGATGAGGGAGGCTCAGTTGATCAAACTGGCCTGTGGCCAGGCCTACAGGCATTTTCTTATAGACGACTGAAGTTTGAGGGCCCTGGGTTCAATTCTCAGCACTGACATGGCAGCTCACAACCATCTATATATACAGGTCCAGGGGATCCAACACCCTCTTCTGGCCTCCTCGGTCGTTGCATGCATGGTTGTATTTATACACATGCAGGCAAAACACTCATACACATAAAATAAAAATTGATAAAAGAAAAAAGTGAAACTTCCTAACTAGCAAAAGAAAAAAGATCTGGAGAAGAGTAAAGGATGGAAGGACAATTGGTTTAAGGGACTTACACCATTGTAACTGTAACAAGATGTTGTGACAGAGCTGAGGTTAAGGTGATTCTTTGATCTTCAATGCTGAACAATAGAAAAATTGGCTAATGAAGTAAAATCCATCTCTGTCTTAAATCTCTCTAGAGTAAGGGCCAAAGTGTATAATCTGTTGAAAAGCGAGAAGTTCTGCCGCACACTGCCGCAAATCTAACAAAGGGGAGGTGCACTGGTCAGCTTAGCTGACGTAAGAAAAGGAGGGCCGGGCCTGGTGGCGCACATTGTAATCCCAGCACCAGGAAGGCTGAGGCAGCAGGATCCTGGACTCCCAGGCCAACCCAGGCCACAGAGTGAGACCCTGTCTCAAAAGAAAGAAGAAGGGAGTGAGAGAAGGAATCACAGACCAGCACTGCTTTGTGGTGAGAGGCTCAGGCAGAGCTACCACCTGTGATTCCCTCCCATGTGACATTAATGGAGGTCACGTGTCAGCATGCAGGTGATGGTGGGCTGACCTGGATGACCCATGATGGCTTCACTCACAGAACAGGTGATTGGTGAGGGTGGCTGCAAGGCTGGTCCTGTGACCCCTGTGCACACACATGGCCTCTCCAACAAAATTTCTGGGGTTGTGGGACTTCTCCACACAGTGGCATAAGCGTTCCACAACCCTGTGGCATTACCCACCCGGTTAGGAAAGCTTCATGCATCACATCTGCCTCTGAGCTGTCACATGTTCCTGGATTCTAGGGGAGGGACATGGATGACTTCTCAGTGTGGCCAGCTTTTTATAACTTCCAGGAATTAATACATCATAGATTTGTTTGATAGCTACATAACAGGGAAGAGTAAGGATAGGGTAGAACAGGCAGGGATGGGAATTAGGCTTCTCTATCATTTGTTTTCTAGATTTGATTTCAGAACTGTGTAATTATATTACATACTTATAAAATATAAACATTGAAAGCAACAGGAAACAAATGAACCTGTGTATGCAAGTCTTGCAAGCACAAAGGAGAGCTATTCCAAGGCACCTTTGTGAGCCATAATCTGACTAGACCTCTCTGCTCTAACGTACCCTAACATCAAGAAAATACAGACAGCCAGGAAGATGGCTCAGCAAGCAAAGGCACTCGCCACCAAGACTGACGACTTGAGCTCTCTCCCTAGGACTCATACAGTGGAAGGGAAAAAACGAGTTCCATAAGTTGTCCTCTGACCTCCACATGTGCATACACATATGCATTCACCCACATAAATAAATAAATAAATAAATAAATAAATAAATAAATAAGTAAATAAATAAATAAATAAATAAATGTAATAATAAAAAATAGAGGAAAAAAAAAACATGTCCAAGTGTCCCAATATTGCTGTACATGTGGTGCAGGCTCAGGAAGACAGTTTTCTGATGCTGGGTCCAGTGCCTCTGAGAACCTACAAGTTAAATTAAAAACCCCAGCAGTGCTGAATTTGAACGGGAAGTTCCAGTATGAACTAATGACATCAAAGTTCCAGTATGAACTAATGACATCAAATTTCCAGTGTGAACTAATGACATCAAATTTCCAGTGTGAACTAATGACATCAAAGTTCCAGTGTGAACTAATGACATCAAAGTTCCAGTGTGAACTAATGACATCAAAGTTCCAGTGTGAACTAATGACATCAAAGTTCCAGTGTGAACTAATGACATCAAAGTTCCAGTGTGAACTAATGACATCAAAGTTCCAGTGTGAACTAATGACATCAAAGCCATGCCCTGCACAACAGCTTTTGACACTGCTAAAACCCAGATTGTGGCTTCTGAGTCCAGTTTCCCACCATCAAGACTCTGGGCTCCACAGAAACATGGCTGACTGTAGGAGCCACAGGACACCAGGAACTGAGTTTCTGGAAATGGAGTCAGAGGCATTTGAGGATGTGGCTGTGACCTTCACCCTGGAGGGATAGGCTATGCCAAATCCATCTTAGAAGAACCTCTACAAACATATCATTCAAGAAACCTTGAAAAAGGTGGCTTTATAGGAAACATATGGAACACCTGAACATTGAAGATAAGTGTCAAAATCCCCGAAGAAAACTAACCTGTCAACTGGCAGAGAAACCCTGTGGCTCTTAGGACGGTCATCAGGTGAGAAATCTTCAACTTTACTACAGAGGGCATTGTGAACCAGAACTCTTCCCAGGAGAACATATACATGAGAACAGCAGGTGTGCAAAAGTAGTTATGGGCCATGTATCACTGAATGTGCTCCTTAAACCTAACGTGGGGCACAGTAAGGAATTTGTGAATGCCTTCAGTTATTCCCCAAATGGTATAAAAATAAGCAGTGTGATGAAGATCAGACTTTGACAAACTTCAGGCTTTGTCAAAGGAGGAAAACACTAGGAATGTAAGCTGTGTGGGAAGGGTTTCAGTTCTTCCGGGTACTAGCAAAGGCATGAACGACATCACCATACAAAGAAATCTCATGCATGAAAGCAATGTGGGGAAACCTTTACTCATTCTTCTTTTTGTCCCTCTAAAACATGAAAATATTTACACTGGTGAAAACCCTTCTATGTGTAAGCTGCGTGAGAAAATCTTTACTCATTTGCATTCCCTTTCAAAAAATAAAATAACTCACACTATCAAGAACCTGTATGTGTGTAATCAGCGTGGAAAGAAACTTTTCCTTGTTCTGCTTCTCTTCAAAGACATACAAGCAGTGTGGGAAAGCCTTCATTAGCTGTACATGCCTTCAGGAGCATAAATGAACTCACACTGGAGGGAAAACTTCATGTATGTAAGCAATGTGGAAATGCCTCCATGTTTTGGGAGCAATTACAAAAGCAGCAACTGATTTACAGTGGCATGAACCCCCATGTTTGCAAGCAGTGTGGGAAAAGCTTTGCTTGAGTCAGTTTCATAAGCATCCGTGAAAGAATTCTCACTGCTGAGCTGCCTTAGGGGTGTGAGTAGTGTGGGAAAACTGCCTCATCCCAGTTCCCTTCTAACACACGAAAGAATTCACATTGGAGAGAAGTCCTATGTATGCAAACAATGTACAGATGTTTTCACTGATTAGAGCTCACTTTACTTCCATGAAAGGATTACAATGGAGAAAACTGCTACAGTTGTAAGCAATGTAAAAAGGCTTTTGCTTGTTCCGGTACCTTTAGAAAATATAAAGGATTCACACTGGACAAAAACCCTAAGTGTGTTTGCAGTGCAAAAAAGCTTCCAGTTCTGAAAGTGCTTCTTTTCAAAAACATAAAATAGTCCATACTGGAGAATGCTTATGTAAGCAATGTGGTAGTTTTAGTTTCTTTTCCATTGCTGTGACAAAACACTCTAACCAATACCAACTTGGGAAGGAAAGGGTTTATTCGGCTGACATCTCCCGGGTCACAGGTCATCACTTAGGGAGTCCAAGGGAGGAACTCAGGGCAGGAACCTGGAGGCACAGGCCATGGAGGAATGCTTCTCACTGGCTTGCTCCCCCCACCCATGCTCAGCCTGCCTTAGTACAATACAGAATAACCTGCTCAGGGGTGGCACCGCCTACAGAGGAATGAGCCCTCCCACATCACTCAACATTCAAGAAAATACTCCATAGACATGGCCACAGGTCAGTCCAATGGAGGAAATTCCCCAGTTGAGGCTCCCTCAGCCCAGGTGGGTCAAGTTGACACTGAAGCTGTCCAGCACAGTGGTAAAGTCTTTACTAATTATGGTTCCCTTCAATACCATGAACTGATACACACTGGAGAGAAACCCCATGAGTGTAAGCTATGTGGGAGAGCTTACAGGCCTTCTAATATACTGAAAAGTCACGAAAGAACACGTACAATGTGAAAAAGCTTCTCTACTCCTAGATACTGGAAAACAAATGAAATAATCCACAATGGGAAGAATCTACTCATGCAAACCATGTGGGAAAGCATGTATAGTTCCGGTTCCTTGAAAGAAATGAAAACTCACAATGGAAAAGACCTTTTTTAAAAATTTTATTTATTTATTTTTATGTGTATGAGTGTACAGTCTGCATGTAGGTTGGTGCACCCATGTTGTGCAATGTTGCAGAGGTCAGAAGAGGGTGTCGGATTCACCTGGAACTGGACAGTTCTTAGCTGCCATATGGGTGCTGGGAATTGAACCTGGGTCCTCTGAAAGAGCGGGCGGCACTCTTAACCGCTGAGCCATCTCTCCAGCCTGCGGAAAAGAACTTTTTTTGATGTCACTTCTCTTTTTTATTGTATTTAAGCTTTTTCATACATCATACATCATTTCTCAGTCCAATTTAGACTCAATTTCCTTTCCATGCCCCCCACCCCACCCAAGTTCATGCATTCTGCCATACAGGTCTTGCATCTTTTTCTGAGTCTTTCCATTTTTTTTTTTTCAAAGCAGAGGATTATTCTTTTGGGGAGGACTTCACTGCTTCAGTCGGGTTTTTTTTTTTTGTCCCAGTTCTTTTGTTGTTGTTATTCCCTCGAACTTGTATTGCATATATAATATATATAATATATATATATATATATACTATAATAGTACGCACCTATACTAAAATTAATGTCATCTGAAAAACAAACTGTATCATTAGTTCCAATCATATATTGCTTTGTGTTTTTTTCAGGATTCACATTATTCCCTTTTGATTATATATTACTCATAAAATATCAAAATGAAAGTACATTAACTATATTAAAAATAGGAGAAAAAAACACTTTTTTATTTTTTTATTTTAAGTTTTTAGTTCTTTCTGTAGGTGTAATGACAATGGTCCTGTTCTGCATGCAGGTCTGTGCACCTGTGTCAGCAATGCCCGGAGGTCAAAAGAGGGCGTTGGGATTCCCCTGGAACGGGAGTTCTCCTGGAATTGGAGTTTCAACGGTTCTTTCAGCCGCCTGTGGGCACTGGATCGAACCCAAGGTCCTCTGCAAAGCGGTTGTGGCGCTTTTAAAACCGCTAGAGGCCATCTCTCCAGGCCCTTGGGAAAGCCTTTATTAATGTAAAGAATTCACTCAGAGCTGGAGAGATGGCTCAATGGTTAAGAGTGCCAACTGCGCTTGCGAAGGACGCTGGGTTCATTCCCAGCGAGCCACATCGGCATCTAAGAACCATCTTTAATGGACCTGGCAGATGTCCTAGCAGTTAATAGCAGCTGACTGCTCTTTCAGAGGACCTGAGTTCATCCCCAGCACCTCACGTGCGGTGTTGAGAAACCATCGTTAACTCCAGTTTCAGGAATCCGACATCCCTTCTGACTCTTCGCAGCATTGCATGACCACGGTGCACAAACAATACATGCAGACAGTACATTCACCACCAATAACATAATAATATAAATATATAAGAATAATAATAATAATAATATATTTTAAAAGAACTGTCTTTAAGCCAGGTGTGGTAGTGCATGCCTTTAATCCTAGCACTTTGGGGATGCAAAGGCAGGGTGGATCCTCTGGGAGTACCAAGCCAGCCTGGTCTAACAGAGTGAGTTCCAGGCCCAGCTGGGGCTAAGGGAGAACCCTATCTAAAAAAAAAAAAAAATCGCTTCAAATGCATGAAAGATGTCGCACTGGTGAAAACCATATGCATGTAAGCCATGTGATAAAACCACATACAGTTCCAAACCATGGAGCTGTCATGAGAAATTTCATACTGTATACATGGCATGCATGAAGCAATAGGTGTGATCCTAAGGACTGCATAAACATTGTGATGACACATACACATAATCCCAGCACTTAGAACATGGAAGTGTGTGAAACAGAGTTCAATGTCAACCTCAGAAGCAATGAGCTTGGGACCAGCCTATGGTACATTAAATCTCGGTTCTAAAAGGAAAATAAAAATAAAAACGAAATTTAGAAACAATCTAAAATATAACATTAGAAACCCCGGATAACGGGAAAAAACGTATGCACACTGACAATAATGGAGATCTCTCTTTCTGTTGGTGGGCACAGTTCCCTCTGATTGAACACTTCCCTCAAGAAGGGAAGGGGTGGGTCTTGATGGAAAAGCTACCGTGGTGGTAGTTTGCAAGAGCAGAGTGTCCAGAGGCTTGGAACGCATGTTCCTAAGCGGTTAAGAGCGGCTGACCGCTCTTACAAGAGGACCCGGTCGATCCCCAGTCACCCCACATGGCGGCTGAGACCGTCTGAAGGCCAAATTCCAGGAGAACTGCAGTTCCAGGGGAATACCGACACCCTCTTCTGACCTACCGCGGCTTGCACGACACGGGTCACAGACGACATGCAGACAGTAACACTGCATACACAAAGAAAATATAAATTAAAAAAAAAATTAAAAAAAAAAAGAAAAAAAAGACAAAGAGAGTAAAACCGGGCGGGGGTGGCGCATGCCTTTTAATCCTAGACTTGGAGGCAGAGTGGCAGGCGGATCTGCTGTGAGTTCATCAAGGCAGTCCTGTCTCAGAGTGAGCTCCGCAGGCCAGCTAAGATAAAAGGGAGACCATGTCTCAAAAATACCAAAAAAAGGGGCTGGAGAGATAGCCTAGCGGTTAAGAGCGCCGACCGCTCTTACAGAGGACGCCGGTTCGATCCCCAGCACCCACATGGCGGCTAAGAACCGTCTGAAACTCCAATTCCAGGAGAACTCCAGTTCCAGGGGAATCCGATACCCTCTTCTGACCTCCGCGGCGTTGCACGACACGGGTGCACAAACTTGCATGCAGACAGTACATTCATACACATACAGAAATAAATAAAATTAATAAAAAAAAAATTAAAAAAAAAAAACCAAAAAAAGAAAAAGAAAAAAGAAAAAAATAATGAAAGAAAGAGAGTGTCCCCCATAGGCTATAAGTATTCAGATATTTCGTCCCCTGTTGGTGGCACTGTTCTGGGAGGTCTTAGAAGGTTTGGCCATGCTGGAGGAAGTATGTCATTGGGGGCAGGCTTAGTGAGTTTAACAAGCCTTGCAGTCTCCAGTCTCTCTCTCTCTTGACTTCCTGTGCTCATTGTGAGATGTGAACCTTGGATTTCTGCTCCAGCTCCAGCCACCATGCCTCCCCCGACAATGGACTGTGATTCCCTGGAACCGTTAATCTTAAACTCAAATAAACTCTTCCTTTTATAAGTTCCCTTGGTCATGGTGGTTTATCACAGCAACAGAAAATTGACTACTATACTCAGTAAGTAAATAACCTCACAAGTCTGGAAAAGCTGAAGCTTCCAAGATTCCCAAGGCCCGTCCCAAGGTTACCCAAGCAACAAACAGTTGTTATGGGGCCAAGATTTTCCCTAGGCTGAGCTGCTTGCAAGCAATTCTCTGGCTGGCCAGTTGAGCCCCTGCCTTGTAGCAGGTCTCTTTGATTTTTCCATGCTTCTGAAAGTAACTCCTCATTCATACTCCTGTAAGTGAATCCCAATAGACTTGTCAGTTTGCCAACTTTAAAAAAGGAAAGAAAAGAAAAACAAGGCCCTAGAGAGATGGCTTAGCAGTTAAGAGTACTGGCTGTCCTTCCGAAGGACCCAAGTTCAGTACCCAGCACCCAAACAATGGCTAACAACTCTCTGCAACTCCAGTTCCAGGGGATAAGATGCTCCCTTCTGATCTCTATGGGCATTCCACATATGTGGTATACTTACATGCAAGCAAAACACTTATAGATGAAATAAAAATAAAATTGTAAAAGCAAGGTGAACAATTCTTAAGGAGTGACACCCAAGGTAGACCTCGGCCTCCAGTCACAGGTGCAAACACATGCACATATATGCACGTACACACACAAAGTCCCAAGTCATATTTAAGAAACTTCCATTACATCAACAGCAGATTTGTCAGTAGAAATGTTACAGATAAGGAGGGAATGGAATAATATATTTTAAATTACAAAGGGAAAAGGCTGCCTACCAAGTACACAAGGCTGCTCTGAGATAAAGAAGAGTGAAGACTTTCTTAGACAAGTAAAAAGACGGAGAGTTCCTCGCCACTAAACTGGCCCACAAGAAGCACTTAAGGGGGTCCTGGAAATGAAAGGGCACAGCCAGGCGTGGTGGCACATAGGAGGTAGAGGCAGGAAGATCTCTGAGTTCAAGGCCAGCCTGGTCTAAAAAGTGAACTCCAGGCCAGCTGGGACTAAAGGAAGACTCTAAAAAAAAAAGGAACTGAAAGGGCAGTAATGATCTAAACATTCAAAATAATACAACTAACTCACTGGTACAGGGTAGTCACATGAAGAAGAAAAAAAATCAGATTTTGCCACTAGAAGACCAACCACAGAACAAACAAAAGATACGAAATCCAGGACTGGCCAGATGGCTCAGCGGTTAGGGTGCTTGTGCTTGGCCCTCAGCCTGACAACCCAAGCTTGATCCCTAGAGCCACATGGTGGATGACTGACTCCTGAAAATTGCCCTCTGACCTCCACACATGTACTACAGCAAGTGCACGTGTGTCCGGGCATATACACTAAATACACAAATGTAAAATAATAATAATAATAATAATAATAATAATAATAATAATAATAAAATATATATATAAAGAATCTGTTGGCCATCTAATTTGAGTTCTCTCTTTGAATTAGAATTCTCTCTTTGTTTTGGACTTTGAACTGTCTGACTAAAAAACACTTTTGGAGATTTAACCCAAGGCCTTCCTTGTACATGTACGTTAAGCATTTGAGCTACAGTCCCTGCCTAAAGAGGAACTTTTTGGTCAAGGTGATCTTTGGTTCTTTGAGTTTCCTGTACCTGGATGTATCTTTCTCTAGACTAGGGAAGTTGTTAGCTATTCCCTCATTAAATAAGTTTTCTATTTCTGTTCTAGCAAATCGAAAACAATTCAAAAAATGGCAGGAGTAAGTCCACACTTCTCAACAGTATGAATATAAATGGATTAAAGTCCCCAATCAAAAAGTATAGAATGACACTAGGCATGGCAGCACAGACCTGTAGTCCCAGCAATTTGGGAAGCTCAGGCAAGGAGGATCGCTGAGAGAGCATTAGAGGTGGTGGGGGGGGGTAAAATTTTTAAAAGAGAGATCCGAGTACACCACTAGAACTTTGAAAAAAAAAAGCCAAATAAAGTTTCTTTACTAGAGTCTGGAAGGAGTTGTGGAACAAGAAGGGATTGGTATTGCAGCTACAAGCTCAGGGTTCTGAGGGGCCCTGAGCTCTGTCTGGGGTGGAGAACTCCCATTCAAGGCCATGTCCAGGCTCACCTGGCTTCTCCCAAAGCATCTGGAACTGGCCAGAGTCCCTCATGGGGGAGCGCTTCCTCTGAGGCCCCGAGGGCCACCACCAGCCCACAAAGCAGCACTCCAGCCCCATCCCAGGGTCAATTTTTGCCCCTTCCTTCCCACCTGAGCAATGTTACCAGCCTCCCCAGGTATCAGAAGATAGGGGGCCTGCCTGTGTGGGGTCCTATGGAGCCCCCCAGCATCCACAGGGAATCCCATGAAAAAGGGGGGGTCATCGTCCCTGGTAATGTGGACGCTGACAGAGTCGCTTACTAGCAGGGTGACCGATCTGGACAGAGGTTGCAGTTATGCCCAGTGACAGCCAGAACAACAGGCTCATGAGCCCCTTTTACCCTCTGCTTACCCCGCAGGCTCCATGAAGCCCAATGGACATGCTGTTGCACCTCTGAAGCTTCCAGCCTCCCCCTGTGACCCCCTTCTGGCCTCCTATGCTACCACCAGCAACTCAGCTGGTCCCTCCTTTCCCAGGCAAATGAAAATGACTCAACCTGCGAGAGGTTGTGGCCTGCCCAGGATAGGGGAGCTCTTAGGTCTCTGACCCTCTCCCAGTTCCCTTCTTTCCTCTCCCAGTGTGAGGTGAAGTCTGGGGGACTGGCTTTAGGAGCCATGAGCCAGGGCCAGGAGTAAGGAGAAGGCTGTGGGGGTGCTGGAGGAGGAGGAGTAAGATACAGCCAAAGAGCATCACAGTTACACACACACACACACACACACACACACACACACGCACATGGGTGCACACACTCAGAGCATTTCATTTACTAGCTCAAAATTTACATGGAACATTCTCTAAGATAGACCATGTATAGACCACAAAACAAGACTCAGAAAAAAAATTTAATCAAAATCATGCAATAATTTTCTCACCACAATGTAACAAAAGCAGAAATCAAGAAGAGGAACTTTAGGAGCTGGAGAGATGGTTCAGCAGTAAGGGTGTCAAATGCAGCCAGCTAGGCGTGGTGGTGCACGCCTTTAATCCTAGCACTCGGGAGGCAGAGGCAGGTGGATCTCTGTGAGTTCAAGGCCAGCCTGGTCTACATAGTGAGTTCCAGGCCAGCTGGGGCTACAGGGAGACCCTGTCTCAAAAAAAAAAAAAATTTAAAAAAGGAGGTCCATTATTTCTGATGCAGATGACACACGCCACCAAAAAACTGTTCCACTTGATGAACAGAATCAGTGAAGTAGCAGGGAAACAAGACCAGTGACATTAACCACACCAATAATGAGCTGAAAAAGACTAAGAAAGAAGCTGCATTCCAGTGCACACACAAATCCATACACACATATACACATATATACACACATATATACAGAGACATACATACACATATATACACACATATACACATATATACACATATATACACACATATATACATATATACACATATACACACATACACACACATATACACACACACACATACACACATACACACATACACACACAGACATACAATGCATACACATACAAATCCATACACACATATACACACAGACATATATACAATGCATACACACAAATCCATACACACATATACACATATATACACACATATACACACACAAATTCATACACACAGACATATATACAATGCATACACACACAGCCATACACACATATACACATATATACACACATATACACATATACATACATATTCACACAGACATATATACAATGCATACACACACAAATCCATACACACATATACACATATATACACACATACACACACAGACATATACACACACAAATACATACACACAGACATACACACATATACACATATATGCACACATATACACATATACACACATACACACATATACACACATACACACACAGACATATATACAAATACATACACACATATACACACAGACATATATACAATGCATACACACACAGACATACATATAAACACACAAATCCATACACACAGACATATATACAATGCATACACACAAATCCATACACACATATACACACAGACATATATACAATGCGTACACACACAGACATACACACATATACACATATATACACACATATACACATATACACACATATACACACAGACATATATACAATGCCTACACACACAAATCCATACACATATACACACAGGCATATATACAATGCATACACACACAGACATACACGCATATACACATATATACACATACACACACATATACACACAGACATATATACAATGCATACACACACAAATACATACACACATATACACACATACACACAGGCATATATACAACGCACACATGCAAATCCATACACACAGACATATATACAATGCATACACACACAAATCCATACACACATATACACATATACACACATATACACACAGACATATATACAACGCACACAAAAATCCATACACACATATACACACAGACATATATACAAGACACACACTCACAAATCCATACACACATATACACACAGACATATATACAATGCACACACACACAAATCCACACACACATATACACACAGACATATATACAACGCATACACACAGACATACACACATATACATATTCATACACACATATGCATACATGCATGAATACATGCATTCACACCCATACACATACAGACATACACACATTCATACAAACATATATGTGCACAGTTGCACACACACACGCATACACATATGCACATACATACATACATACACACTTCAAAACACCCATCAGTAAAGTCAACCAACATACCAAAAGGGCACAGTGAGAATGCCCCAAGGCAGATGAAAAAGGTTATAGAAAACACACAGAAGATGCAAACCGTTTTCATCCGTGGACTGGAAGAACTACTTGCTGACAGGCCTGCACTACCGGAAGCCACCTGGAGACGCAAGGCAATCTCCGTGAAAATCCCAGTGTATTCTTCATAGAACTGTAAGGAAGAAATTTGATGTGGCACACGAGAGCAATCCTGAGCAAAAAGAACAAAACTAGAGGCACGGTAATACCTGACACCAGTCAGTGCAGAGCTGCAGAAACCAAAACAGCCTGGAACAGACACACGGAGCAGTGGAAAAAAGCATAAAATCCAGAGACTAATCCATGTGTTTATAGGCAACCAAGTCCCAGCAAAGGAGCCAAGAATATCCACTGGAGAAAGGACAATCTCTTCTATACATGGTGCTGAGGAAACAATGTAGGAAGACAGAGAGAGAATAAGAAAAGGGGCCTGTGCTAGATAGCTTTAGTGTCAACTTGACACACCTGGGTTGAGGGAGCCCCAGTTGGGGAATTGGCTCCATTGGATTGGCCCGTGGCCACATCTGTGGAGTATTGTCTTGATGGCCGAGCAGTGTGGGAGGGCCCGGCCCACAATGAGTGGTGCCACCCTGGGCAGGTTGTTGTGTACAGTATAAGAGGGCAGGCTGAACATGGGCCAGGGGAAGCAAGCCAGTGAACAGCATTCCTCCATGGCTTGTGCTTCAGCTCCTGCCTCCAGGTTCCTGCCGTGAGTTCCTGCCTTGGGCTCCCTAAGAGATGAACTGTGACCCAGGAGATGTAAGCTGAATAAACCCTTTCCTCCCCAAGTTGGTGTCGGTCAGAGTGTTTTGTCACAGCAATGGAAGACAAACTAGAACAGGGCCCCTACCTGGCTCCATATTCAGAAACCAACTCGGAATGGATCGCCACTCTAAACTAAGTAACAGAAACGAAACCAGAGGGAGACACTTCAGGGCATTGGCAAAGAAAAAAAAACACTTAAATACACAGACAATAAAAACAAAGTAGACAGATGGGATTACGCCATGCTAAGGAACTGTGAACATGCAAAGGAAACAATCAACAGAGAAAAAATTTCAAACTGTTCATTTAGAAAATAATTAATATAGCCAAAAAAGTAAAAATAAACCACAACCCTAAACTGGGAATGGCCAGGCATGGTGATGCCTTTAATCCCAGTGCTTGGGAGGCAGAGGCAGGCAGATCTCTGTGAGTTAAAGGCCAGCCTGGTCTACATAGAGAGTTCTGGGCCAGCTGGGGCTACAGGGAATCCCTGTATCAAAAATATGGGAAAAAATTAAAAATACAAAAATAAAATGGGGAACAGAGATTCCTCAAATGAAGATAAACAAACAGCCACCAACTATATGAAAAAAAAAAAAAAAACACTCAGCCTCACTGCTCACCAGGGAAATGTAATTCAAAGCCACAGTGAGCCATCATCTCACCCAATTAAAACAGCTACTATTAAAAAGGCAAAATGTGGGGCTGGAGAGATGGCCTAGCGGTTAAGAGCGCCGACCGTTCTTACAGAGGACCCGGGTTCGATCCCCAGCACCCACATGGCGGCCCAGAACCGTCTGAAACTCCAATTCCAGGAGAACTCCAGTTCCAGGGGAATTCGACACCCTTTTCTGACCTCCGCGGCATTGCACGACACCGGTGCACAAACTTGCATGCAGACATTACATTCATACACATACGGAAATAAATAAAATTAGTAAAAAAATTTAAAAAAACAAGGCAAAATGTGGGGCTGGAGAGTTAGCCTAGCAGTTAAGAGTGCTGACTGCTCTTGCAGAGGACCCAGGTTTGATCCCCGGCACCCACATAGCGGCTGAGAACCGTCTGTAACTCCAATTCCAGCAGAACTCCAGTTCCAGGGGAATCCGACACCCTCTTCTGACCTCCGAGGCACTGCACGACACAGGTGCACAAACCTACATGCAGACAGTACATTCATACACATAGAAAATAAATAAAATAAATACCAACAACAAGCAACTGAAGGAGGAATACAAGGAGACCTTCCTACTCACGATAGCCTCAAAAACAATAAAATACCTAGGAACAAACCTAACCAAAGACACCAAAGATCTTTCAACAGAATTTTTCAACCCTTGAAGAAGGAAATTGAGGAAGACATCAGAAGATGGACAAACCTCCCATGCTCATGGATTGGGAAAATAAGTATAGTAGAAATGTCCATTCTACCCAAACTCGTGTACAGATTTAATGCAATCCCAATCAAAATCCCTAAGAGCTTCTTCACAGGCTTGGGAAAAAAATCCTCAATTTCATTTGGAAAAACAAAAGACCCCGAATAGCCAAAGCAACCCTGAGCGAAAAGAGCAATACAGAGGGGATCTCTATACCAGACTTCAAACTATACTACAGGGCTATAGTCATAAAAACAGCTTGGTACTGGCACAAAAACAGACCAGTTGACCAATGGAATAAAACTGAAGATCCAAACCTGAGCACATACAATTTCAGCCACCTCATATTTGACAAGGGGTCCAAGAAGACACAATGGAGGAAAGACAGCATCTTCAGTAAGTGGTGTTGGCAAAACTGGATCATGTAGAAGAATGAAATTAAACCCCTACCTCTCACCCTGTACAAAAGTCAATTCCAGATGGATCAAAGACCTCAACGTGAAACCCAAAAATCTGGAGGTGATAGAAGAGAAACTTGGCAGGAGACTACAAGACATAGGCGTAGGAAAAGACTTCCTAAATCAGACAGCAGCTGCACAAGAATTAAGGTCGACAATTGACAAATGGGACCTCATCAAACTCAAAAGCTTCTGTACATCAAAAGAAACAATCAAGGAAGTGAAGAGAAAACCCCACAGAATGGGAGAAACCTCACTGCAGATACATCTGACAAGCAAGCATTAATTTCCAGAGTAATACAAGTCTCAAAAACAAAGAAGAAAACAATGAATCGTTCAAAAGATGGAGAAAAGACTGAACTAGAGACTTACAAGGAAAAGGAAATAGAGATCGGAGACAAACATCTTAAAACTGTTTGACATCATATAATTAGGAAATGCAAATTAAGACCACGCAGATATCAATGCTCACTCCGATAAGACTGTGGCCAGAATCAAGGAAAAACAATGATACAAGTTGACTGGAGAGGTTGTGGGGGAAAGGGAACATCACCTATCCATTGCTGGTGGTAATGTAAACTGTACAGCCCGATGGAAAACAGTGTGGGAGAACACTTGGAAACTCAAAATGAGCTTGCCATTTGATCCAGTCATCACCACTCCGTGGGTATATACCAAAGACTCATCTACGAGCAAAATACAACTCACAGCTATATTTATTGCAGCTCTGTTCAACAATAGCAAAAAAGCTGGAACCACCAAATGCCCCTCAACGACAAGTGGATAGAGGAAAAGGCTGTACATCGTACAACAATTGAGTTCTATGCAAGGTAAAAAGACAAAATCAATACTTTGCAGGTAAATGGATGGAAGCTAGAGAGAATATTTTATTAAGTGAATTAACACAGTATCCCGAAAACAAATGAGACGAATGGTATCCTCATATGTGGATGCTAGAGCACCAATAACCAAGTTGTAAATATTTCTTGTGGAGAGGATGCATACTAAAAGAACAACAGAAGAAACTGCATCAGAAAACTGACTGAAATGGTGAAGCGGGAGGGGTGGGAAGGGGCGGGAGGATGGACATGGGGTCGATATATCGAGTAATGTATATTAATTGACGTGAGTTCAACAAGATCCAATTTTGCCCAGAACTCTGTCTATAGGTGTACATGGTGTGTTAGGACTTAGTAAAAGTAATATGTGTATATATTAAACAACATTGTTTTTAAAGGTTCTGGATAAAAAACGGTAATGACCTGATTGTTAGAAATATAATTGTTGTTGTCCACATTTTTTTACTTTAAAATCTGTAATAACATTATTTGGGATGTGCACATACAAATGTTCTCTATAATGTTTTCTGTTTACTGTATCATCTTATAACATTTCTTTTACCTGTAGGATGATTTGACCTAAGGATTAATTTGCTTCCCAAGTTAATGACAGACAGTCACCCAAACAATTGGGTAAATTTGATGAAATCTGCGCCTTAATTCTGATTCCTCCTGGCCTATAGGTATATGTTACTAACAAAAAAACAAACAAAAACTAAAACATAAACAAACAACTGGGGAACAACTGAAACCTACTGTACTACTGACAACTGCCTTGTTGAGACTCATGGGTCAAAAAACAAAAACCTAAAATAAAAAGAAAAGGGGGATCAGATAAATATGAAAACCTTTTGTCAAAACTTTCCCAATTTTAAATCTTAAAACTAACTATGGAAAAGATTTTGGCGTGTTCCCACAAGTCAAAAATGTCACCAACGTAATGGCGGAGAAAGAAAAGAAACAGCGTGCAATTGGGTAGGATGTACCAGAAAGTTCCAACAGAAAGGTTGGCCCAATCTGAACATTGAAAGGAAGAAAAAGCCTCAGACTGCTAACAGGCATCAAACCCCTCTGTGGATACTACTTTTAACAACTATTTATAATGAGTCCCTAAGGAAACTTCCTTTCTAGGTGCCCGCAGAGTTTGAATACGAGAGACTTTCTTTACCTCCATTACCTCCCCGTCATAAAACAAGGGGATATATGATGATGGAGGTCGGTCTTGTTCTCTATCTGTAAATTGGAGCAAACTGTTATAGAGGTAATACTGTTTATAAAACTGGTAAAACTCCGTAATTGACTAATAAACCCAGGAACTGTGAAAAGGATATGCTCTGTTCAAAAACCAAATATAATACGAAAGTCCTCCTTAACCTGTGCATTTAAGCAAAATATATTTAGACAGAGGAGCTCTGGTATCAGCAATGGCTTATTCCACTACCAAGGAGATGTTGGCCACAGGGGGGGGATCCCAGAGCCCCCACAGAGCCCCCCCAAAAGGTAAAAGGCTTTTTTCGTGCCTTTAAACTGTGAAAAACTTGTATAACCTGTCAATAAGAGAGTTTTTTATAAATAGCCTTAATTTTATAAAGTCCCTGCTTTGCCTAAAACAACCGTGATTTATCAATTTGAAATATTTATTGAAAAACCTCCTTTCTAAGTTTACGTTTGTCCTCTGTAATACCATAGAAATGTGTTACCAAAGGCCACTAAACCAATAAAGCAAATATGGGTCTCCTTGAGTCAAGCAAGACTCCTCCGTCAGCACCAGCTACGCCTCACCTGCCTGGAAATACTGTGCAGCAATGGCAGCCATATGCCTGTATAGCCCAAATATAATTGGCTATTACCTCTCTCCTTGGAGGAATAACTCATGGCTGATGCCACAAGCTTACATCCTCCAGTGGTTAGGAGATGTTATAAGCCACAGTAAGACCCTGTCATATTTTACAGAAAAAAAATAATTCATGGATTAACATACCATTCAAACATCTGTGTCTATACCAAAGTAATCTACCATAACAATTAGTACTGTTTAAATACCTATATAGCTAATTGCTTGTGCTTCATTAGTAGGATTGAAAGGTTATTCTTGGACAAACTGTCAGCTCATGAAAGGAAACAGCCAGAATTGACCAGAGTCCAAGACAACAGCTCCAGAGAAAGTAGGCTGTTTTGCTTCTCGTCCACCTGTGCCCCTTTTCTTTTTTTAAAAAATTTTTCATTTTTATTTTATTTATATGTATGAATGTACTGATGCATGTAGGTCTGTGCATCCATGTTGTGCAATGCTGCGGAGGTCAGAAGAGGGTGTCAGATTCCCCTGGAACTGGAGTTCTCCTGGAATTGGAGTTACAGACGGTTCTCAGCTGCCATGTGGGTGCTGGGGATCGATCCCGGGCCCTCTGCAAGAGCAGTCAGCACTCTTAATCGCTAGGCCATCTCTCCAGCCCCCCTGTGCCCCTTTTCTAAGCCTAGGAAACAATCTGCGGAAGAGGGGGCATGGTAGACTGTAAGGGCTGCGATTGGGGTGAATGGTGAAACTACAGCAATATAGACTGGACGCTTATTTGATCAACATGATTGTACATACAAGCCCCCCCAGCTGGATGATGGGACCCTTGGGTTGTGTGGGTTTGGGCACAACTGCTTGCAAATTGGTTTTACATGAAGGATGCTTGTACTCATAAACTATTACTTATTGTTAAAAAATGGAAAAAAAAGAAGTAATAGAAGAAAAAATAAATAAATAAATAAAAAGGCAAAATGTAAGAGGGACCAGCAGGAATGAGAGAAGAGAGGCCTCTGTGGAATGAAAGTTGGTGTGGCCACTGTGGAAAACTCCCGGGAGGCTGCCCCAAAGGAAACCACATGGCCCAGCAATCCCACTATGGCTGTAGAGCCAAAGGAAATGAAGTCATATCATAAAAGAAAGACCTGCACACCTACTGTAATTGCAGCACTATTTACAATAGCCACGGTAGGTAGGTAAGCAAATGGAGTGTTCACTAGTAAATGAATGGGTTGAAAATGTGATCTATGAACCCAGGACAATCATCACCCACTGAAAAGATGGAACTTTGTCTTATGCAACCACATGAGTAAAACTGGATGTTATTGGGTTACTGACATGAGCCAAGCCCAGAAAGACAAACTGAGGATTATTAGTCATTACAGAAGGAAGCTAAGAAAGTTGATGACACAGTAAAGAATGGGATACAGAGCCCCAGAGGTTGGCAGGCCGGGGTGAGGGATTTGGGATCAGTAATAGAATCAAAACACAGTTGGAGCCAGTGTCCAATACAGTACTGAAGCCCAGTCGCATGGCACAGCATGAAGAGGTAGAATGTTCTCAAAACAGAAATACAGTGAGGAGATAGACATTCTCATCTCTACACTCTGTATGCATGTGCCCAGTTATAATATTGTACCCTGGGGCTGGAGAGATGGCTCAGCGGTTAAGAGCACCGACTACTCTTGCAGAGGATCCAGGTTCAATTCCCAGCACCCACGTGGTGGCTAAAAAACATCTTTAACTCCAGTTCCAGGGGAATCCGACGACCTCTTCTGACCTCCATGGCATTGCACGACATGGGTGCACCAACCTACATGCAGACAGTACACTCATACACATAAAAAAAAATTTTAATGTAAAAAAAATAATATTGCACCCCACGAATGTGCACAAATTATGTGTCAAATAACAAAACAGTTAAACAGCCATTAATTTTTTTTATTAATTTAATTTATTTCTGTATGTGTATGAATGTACTGTCTGCATGCAAGTCTGTGCACCCGTGTCGTGCAATGCCTCGGAGGTCAGAAGAGGGTGTTGGATTCCTCTGGAACTGGAGTTCTCCTGGAATTGGAGTTTCAGACGGTTCTTAGCCACCATGTGGGTGCTGGGGATTGAACCCGGGTCCTCTGCAAGAGCGGTCAGTGCTCTTAACCACTAGGCCATCTCTCCAGCTTTTGGTCTTTGTGAGACAGGGTCTCCTAGTGTCCCCAGATGGCCTGAAACTGGATATGTAGACCAGGTTGGCCAGGAACTCACAGAGATCCTCCCGCCTCGGCCTCTTGAGTGCTTGGATTTAAGCAGTGGGCCACCACACCTGGCATAACAAAGTACTCTTATCATTAAGCAAAAATTAATAGCTGTTCCAGGCATGGTGGCATATGCCTCTAATCCCATCACTAGGGAGGCAGAGGCAAAAGATCAGAAGTTCAAAGCCAACCTGGTCTCCAGGACAGCTGGGGGCTATAAAGGGGCCCCTGTCTCCAAAAAAGACCAAAAAAAAATAAAAAATACTTTTTTTTTTTCTTTTTTAAAAAGCGTATGGAGTGGTGGCGCACGCCTTCTTTAGTCCTAGCAACTTGGGAGGCAGAGGAGCGGATCTTTGTGGAGTTCAAGGCCAAAAGCCTGGTCTACCAGAGATGGAGTTCCCAGGACAGCTGGGGCTACAGAGGAGACCCTGTCCTCAAAAAGAACCAAAAAAAAATTATCAAAAAGGCTATATATTTCTGGGGCTGGAGAGATGGCCCTACGCCCGGTTGAGCAGCCTTGACTGCTATGCTTGGGACAGAGGAACCCGAGTTCGATCCCAGCACCACAACTGGCGGCCGAGACCGGTCTTAAACTCCAATTCAGGGAACTCCATTCCAGTGATCCGGGAGTCAACCCTCTTCTGACCTCGCAGACATTGCACCGAACACAGGGTGCACAGACATGCATGTAGACAGTACATTCATACACATACATCATAGAAATATAATAAAAAATTTAAAAAAAGGCAATAATCTAACCCAGGGCGTGGTGGCCACGCATTTAATCCTAGCACGTTGGAGGCAGAGGCAGGTGGATCTTTGTGAAAGTTCAAGGCCAGCCTGGTCTACCAGGAGTGAGTTCCAGGACAGCCTGGGCCTACAGGGAGACCTGTCTCAAAAGACAAAAAAAAAAAAAAAGGCCAATAATCTCTTTTTTATATATTATTTTACTATAAGAAAAAAAGAACATGCCAAATCTGTTTTTTTGTTGTTATTGTTGTTGTTGTTTTTTTTTTAAGGCTGGCCTCAAACTAGCCATGTAGCGAAGGATGACCTTGAACTCCGAATCTTCTGGCCTCCCTTTCCCAGGTGCTGGAGTTTCAGCGGAATCACCATCTGGAGCCAGGTTCAGAGCCTGACTTCTCACCCTCCCTGTTTCTTAAAACTAATTTTGACACTCATGAAACAACTAGAAACTCAAACAGAGGGCCGGAGAGACGGCTCCATGGTTATGAGCACTGGCTGCTGTTGCAGAAGAACCAGGTTCAAAGCCCAGCACCACATTGTGGCTAATGGCCATCTGTGACTTCATTCCAAGGGATCTGACACACCCTCTTCTAGGAATGGTATGACATGGGTGCACTTACAGACATGCAGGCATAACACTAATGTAGATTAAATAAAAATAAAGGTAATATTTTTTTTGAGACAGGATCTCCCTGTAGCCCCAGCTGTCCTGCAACTCACCACACCTGGCCAAAAACAAAAAACATTTTTTTAAGAATCTTTCTGGTGGGGCTTGGTGACGCACACCTTTGATCCCAGTGTTCCAGAAGCAGAGGCAGGTGGATCTTTGTGAATTCAAGGCCAGCTTGGTCTACATAGTAAGTTCCAGGACACCTGGCGCTACAGGGGGATCCTGTCTCAAAAAAAAAAAAAAAAGAGGATCTTTTGTTATTTTTAAAACCCTAATCTTCCAGAAATACACTAGAATATTTGCAGATTAAAGTTTCCCATGTCTGGGGGCTGTAGAGATGGCTCAGAGGTTAGAAGCACTGGCTGCTCTTGCAGAGGACCTGGGTTTGATTCCCAGCACCCACATGGCAGCTGACACCTGTTGGTAACTCCAGTTCCAGGGGATGGCATGCCTTCTTCTGACCTCTGCCATCATTGCATGACACAGGTGCACTTACACACAGGCAGGCAATATGCAATACACACAAAATAAACATAATAGTCTCCCATGTCTGATATAAGTGGAATGAATGTCCAAATAATTTAAGGCAGAAGTAGGCGAAGACAAAGAAGCCAGGATTGTGCATGATGATGTCAGAGCCTGCGGGTGCTGGAAGGTTCATCACGCCTCTCTGTCTACTGTTGGCTCTGTTTAAATCTTTCATTAATTTTTGTGTGCAAAAACTTTTTTTTTTACTTTTTGAGACAGGGTCTCCTTGTAGCCCAAGTTGGCCTAGAACTCACTGTGTAAAGCAGGCTGGCCTCAGTCTCACAGAAATCCACCTGTCTCTGCCTCCTGAGTGCTGGGACTAAAAGTGTGCACCACCATGCCCAGTTGTGTGTAAATTTTTACACATGTAAAAATTGAGACGGAGAAAGGGTGATGTGTTAGTCAATTTTCTGTTGCTGTGATAGAACCACCGTGACCAAAGGAACTTATAAAAGGAAGAGTTTATTTGAACTTACGGTTCCAGGGGAATTAGAGTCCATCGTGGTGGAGAGGCGTGGTGCAGGAGGGCTGGAGCAGGAAGCCGAGGTCACGTCTTCAAGCAGGTGTGGAAGCAAAGAAAGGGAATGGATGGGCAAGGCTTTTTTTTTGAGACAGGGTCTCCCTGTAGCCCCAGCTAGCCTAGAACTCACTATGAAGACCAGGCTGGCCTTGAGAGATTGGCAAGGTTTTTTTAAACTCTCTAAGCCACCCCCAGGGACTTGCTTTCTCCAGCATGGCCACACCTTCTAAGACTTCCCAAAACAGCGCCACCAACTAGGATAAAATATCTGAACCCTTGGAGCCTATGGGGGACATTCTTATTTAAACCACCACAGTTCAGAAGGCTGAAAATCAAAATGCTCATCTGAAAGATGGCATTACAAGGAAGATTTTTCTCTTCAAATGACTTAATATGTGTTACAAGACTTTTTTTTTTTAATTCAGAAAGAAAAATGAACTCAAACTAGCCCTGCTCCTCCTCTACTTTTCCCAAGCCCAAGTTTCTCTAAGCCTGCAAATAGAGGTAGAATAGACTGAGCCACACCACGAAGCCTTGCCTCAAACCATAGCCCAGGGTGTACCTGGCCATCCATGTTAGTCATCAGAGGCAGAAGCTGAGGCAGGGCCTCATCCAACACGGAATCCAGGGTGAGATGAAGAGGAGCCAAGCACAACGGTAATTATGGAGCAGAATGCCTCAGACTCTGTGAGGTGAGGAGGCCTGGCTGTGTGACTCTAGTTGTGACTCTAGTTCTGCTATGAGTGGAGACCGGCCCCAGCCTCACAGGATGGGTTTCCAGGTTAAATAAAAGAACATAACCAATCAGCAAAGCTGGTGTGTTCAGTGTGGCTCCCCTGTTCCCAGAAAGCTTACCATCAAACATGAGGGCATGAGTTTGGATCTCCAACACCCACCTAAAAAGCCAGGCGTGGCTGTACGAGCCTCCAACCCCACCTCTGGGAAGGCAGAGACAGGAGGATCCCTGCCCAGCCAATTCACCAATTCAGTGAGGGACCCTGTCTCAAAGTATAGTGGAGAGTGATTGAAGGAGACAGAGGTGTTGATCTCTGTCCTCCACACACACACATGCACACACAAGTACACACACACACACACACACACACACACACACACACAGAGGCTCGTGGACTCCCCAGGTCACATCCCATCTTCAGGGTGGTCATGCCCTTGCAGCCTCTGTCTCTGATACCTAAATCCCTCTTCGTTCCTGCTCCTTTTCTGGGGTCCTCCAGCCCGCTTCCCAAGTTACTATGTGTTAGATGTCCCCTGAATTGGAACAAGCTGGGTTTCAAAGAGAGGGTTTTTGCTCAGGACCCCCTCCCTGGCCATGCCTGTGCCTTCCTCCTCCGGCTCCTTGCCTGGGACATGGGACACCAGACACCCCCAGAAACTCTTCCTACACACCCCTGTGTGGGTGGACTCTCCCTAGCAAGCCACAGAGTCTGAGGCATGTTTCCTTAAAGCATTCTCTCCAAGGAGGACTCTCCTTCTTATGTGGATAGGTATTGCCTATTTCTGGACCGCCCCATCCTGTGGCCACAGAGCCCCTGGAGTTTAGCCAGCAACTGGCTGGAGGTGCAAAGATTGTACATCCCAGCCTGACTGAAAGATACCCAGTGGGCTGTGAACCCCATGGTGTTCCTCACTTCCACATGTGCAGGGCATGCTGCCTCCTATCTTGCCTCATTCTGCCACATACAAAGTGGGCTTTGGCTTGCAGCTACCTGGAATGTATGTATTCAGGTATCAGATACACAAGAAAAGCCAGAGTGGCCCAACAGAAGGGGTCTGGGCAATGGCTCCCCAAAACTGTTTTGCTACAAACCACTGATCTTCCAACTGTTGACAGAGAATAAGTACCTTTTGTTTAAACAGCCATTCATATGGGGTTTGTTTTGTTCTTCAGTAAGTAGCCAAGCCTAGAACATACCCAATGTGCTGGCTCTACCCAGCCTACTTGACCAGCAAGTTATCTCAGGCTAGGTAGTCCTCCCAGAGCAACTGAGCTTCATTAAGGACCTTCTCCCACTGGGAACCAGTCCTGGCAGCTTTAGCATCCTGCTAAAGCCTCCTTGGGCTCGTCCTGTTGTAAGCTAGCGCTCCAGACTTTCCATTCCACACCCACCCTCAGAGCTGGTCTGAGATGCGAGGTTGGGCACAGGTGTGGGATCCAGGCAGTAAGTTCTCAACAGGGCGCTAAGCACAGGGGACCCAGTCTCCTCACAGGCGGATCCTGTGTTATAGCCATGATTCAGCCGCAGGTAGCCCTGTGCTGGCAGTATGTCCTATGTCAGCTCAGAGCAATGCAGTGACTTCCACGAGGCTGTTAACATGGAGGGACTTGGTGGGCAAGAAAAGAGTGCTGCAACTCTACAGAAAAACTTAAGCTGTGAGAAAGCCTAGGGGAAGAGACCCCGAAACACTGCCCGGAGCCAGGAGAGCTGGCGTGTAGGCTTCTAGCGCAGTCCTTGGGGGGCCTCTGCACTGGACACCGAAGGAAGAATGCAGGCGCTGTGAATGCCAGGCCCTGACTGAGGACCTGATTTCTGGACAGGGAGGTTGAGGAGCCTGCAAAAGGCATGTGACCAACACAAGTCACTCATGGGATAAATGGAGCTCTAGCAGCTTGGAAAGCTAAAGGGTAGCACAGAACGCAGGCCCCTCCCGTTCCCTGGTGGATGCTTCAAGAAACATCAGTTCCTGGCCCGCCTGCTTCCCACTCTCAGCCCTGGCTGCCCCAAAAGACAGCTCTGAGGGGAGCAGCATGGCTAGGAACCTCAGCAGCCACAGCTTCAAGGGGCCAGGGCTCTGGAATGGGGCAGGCTCCACAGGGCCTGCTGTGGCCAACCGGTCCTATAGGGGGCAGCACAGCCGGTCTCAGGAAAGGATGAGTGGATTTCAGACAGGAAAGGAGGGCCGGTGAATGTTTGCCCCTAGGCTGGCTGCCCTGCATCCAAACCCTGCGTGTGTGTGTGTGTGTGTGTGTGTGTGTGTGTGTGTGTCTGTCTGTCTGTCTGTGGTCCAGGGTGGATGATATCCTGTTTCCCACTGCAGGAACTGAAGGGATCAGGCTCCTCTGCCTGGGAGTTCAGATCTGGAACGCGGGCCTCCAACTGGGGCCCTGGAGCTCTGCAGCCCACTCTGGAAGATCGGCTGTTCAACCTCTTTGCCCTTGGCTGAACTCCCTACTTGGCGCCAGGGACCTTGAAGGCTATTCCTGGCAGGAAGGTCAGATGAGAGCCGATGGAGGGAGCCATGATCCTGGGGCTGCGCCCTGGGAAGTGACTTCCTCAGGCTGAGGCCACCCTCAAGGCAGGCTGCACAGGGCCTCTCTGCAACAAAACTGAATCCTGGGAGATGTGGCAATTCACCAAAGGTTACCCACTGACCACTGGGCCCAGTGAGCCTCAGCAGAGGATCTGGTCAGCTGCTCAGGGACTGTCCTTGCTCCCAGAGAGCTGCAGGCCTGTCCCACCTCCTGCCCAAGGGACCTGTGAGCTCCCCATTCCAGATAAACACTGAGAGCAAGGCTACAAGAGCAAGCCTGGCTCCACTCGAGAGGCTTTGGTTAGAGGCAGCCATGGGAAAGACAGTGAACTGGAGTCCGAACACCAGGGAGAGGAGCGAGCGCAGGAGTTCAGCATCTAGCGTGTGTCTGCTCTCAGTGGGTCTTGCGTTTTGCAGGGAGTTGCTGAAAGCCACCGTGGTCCTGTGGAGTCAGTATTAGAAGCCTCGGTCTACAGCAGAAGCAGAATCTCAGAAAGGTTCTAAGACTTTGGGGTCCATGCAGAGTGTCTGACCTGGAGATTAAGGGTGAGGGGCACAGAGCAGAGCTCTGGAAGCAAAAAGGTATCACCTAGCCAACATGGGGACATAGCACAGACCAATCTTGTCACATCTGTATCCTGCTCCAAAGCCCTTCGTCATAGCTTGGAAATCACATCTGATCTCTGGGTAGGCCTGCAGAACCCAGCGCAAGTACCCGTCAACACACCTTTCAACAGGACCCAGCGCCATGTACCCATCAACACCCTTCAACCTCTTGCTGCCACCAGTGCCCCCCCACCTGGGAGCTTTTAAATTCAATTTAAATTATTCAGTTAATCACATGGAATGAATGCATTGTAACTGAGCTTCATTAGTTTTAATGATCACATTAATTAATTTAACTTAACTAGATGTTTCTCACTGGGGAGTGGCAACAAAAAGGTAGGGCAGCCAAGGCTGAGGAGCAAGCTGAGCTGGCCAAGGTGCGAGCCCCGGCTCTGAGACCTCTGGGCCCTGGGGCTGGAATGCTGCCCACTGCACAGTATCCTCAGATAACAGCTACCATGTGCCCGAGCCCTGCAGAGAGCAGATAAAACTCTGCCATAGTGATTTCAGGATGGCTTCGCTTTTTCTTGAATGCCATGGGCAATAGAGAGCCATGGAAGCGTTGAGAGCTGGAAAAGGCAGGAACTTCTTGCATGCACGACACTGGGTATCCCCCACCAAAGACTGCAGGTACCACTATATCCCCCGAGACTCCTCCAAGCCAAGTCCCCCATCCCATTGGTCCCCAGTAAGAATACGGCAGCCTGTGGCTCCTGCCTTACTAGAGGGGTGGCCCCAGCTAAACCTGGCTCAGCAGGTGGCCCACTTGGATGGGACAGGACATCTGATCTAGATCTTCCCTGGTTCTCTCCTCTCTAGTGGCTTCAGGCAGGGCCAGAACCTGGTGGAGCCTCTGTGAGCTCCAGACATGAGGGTGGAGGGGCCCTACCAAACATACGCAGCTAGTGTACATGTATACACTCCATGTGCTTCCAGGCATTAGAGAACCATCGGTCAGCATTCGGAGCCCTCATGTTGCAGACCCCAAGAAGCAGAAAGGGGTCAGAAGATGTACAAAGTCCTTCTGAGAAGTCTGTCTTCATAGAGTGACTTCCATGGTGGAACAGAAGGAGTAAAATCAGATGCCCAGTTTTCCATGGCGGCAGTAGCTGTTGGGGAGGGTCTGGGATACCCATTCTCACCTCCATGGGAGATGGGGCAATTCTGGCCCTGCTTCCCAGGCACATCCCTACCCATAAAGCCAGGAAAACAGGTTAAGATAGAGGGATTTGCTGGCAGCCCATGCAGGTTTCACAACTGGAGGGGAGAGGCAGTGGTGGGCTCTGAGCCTCTGGGGCTGACAACCACCTGACCAGGAACCAAAAGGCCCCTCCCAGTCCCAGCCTCTAGGGCAGAACTGGATCCTGAGAGACCCCTGTGTGTGCACAGAAAAACCCAACAGGAAGTCAGCCATGGTGGGGCTGGCTCCCATACCAGGAGCTATACAGACTTCAGCACAACTCTGTCAGGTCCTGGATCTGGGCCCCTGCTGTCAGCTTCTAGAAGTTTCCTCCCACCTCCCCACGCTGAACCAGACTCAGCAATCAGACCCCGCTGGTCCAGTCCCAGAGGCAGAGAATGGGGAAGATGCAAACAAATAGCCACGAGGGATGAGACAGGCCATTCACTGGTCGTCAGGCAGACTCTGAGGAGGCCATCCCTGAGCATAGCATCTCTGGGAAGAGTCGGGAGAAGAAGGCAGTGTCTGCACCTATGTAAATAAAAAAGCAAGGAGCAGGGCTGGAGAGACGGCTCAGCAGCTGTTCTTGCAGAGGATGGCTCCCAGCACCCACATGGCAGCTAACAACCATCGGTAACCCCAGTCTCAGGGGATTCAATGCCTTCTTCTGACCTCTGTGGGCATTGCGTGACACAGGTGTACTTGAATACAATCAGACATAACACTCATACAAATAAAAAAATAAAAATAATCAATAACATTCTCTTTAAAAACCAAGGTATGGGCTGGAGAGATGGCCTAGCGGTTAAGAGCGCCGACTGCTCTTACAGAGGACCCGGGTTCGATCCCCAGCACCCACATGGCGGCCGAGAGCCGTCTGAAACTCCAATTCCAGGGGAATTGGACTCCAATTCCAGGGGAATCCGAGACCCTCTTCTGACCTCCGCGGCGTTGCACGACACGGGTGCACAGACATGCAGACAGTACATTCATACACATACAAAAATAAATAAAATTAATAAAAAAAAATTTAAAAAAAAAAAAAAAAAAAAAAAAAACCAAGGTATAAGAGGCGGAGTGGTGGCAGGCTAGCCTCCATGGGGCATTGTAGGACACCTGGGATATTTCAGCTCTTTTCTTGTTGCTATTTGTGACAAAAAGCCTGACTGAAACAGTTTAAGGACAGAAGGTTTTACCTTTGGCTCAGTTTGAGGGAACCGTCCATCAGTGGTGGGAAGGCACTGTGGAGAGAAGCTGTTCACATCGCATCCGCAGTCAGGAGGCAGAGTGATGAATGCTGGTTTTCTATTTTCCTTTTGTTCAGTCCTTGATCCACTCTACAGAATGGCACCCACATTTAGGATGGGTCTTCCTACCACTAGTACCTTAATCTAGAAACTCCTTACAGACATGCCCAGAGGTTCACCTCCTACGTAATTCTAGATGTCAAGTTGACAGTATTTACAACCCCAAGGAAGCTTTGAGATGGGGACTGCTACACAGCTCTGAGGAGGGGAGGCTGAGCTGAAGTTTAACCAGAGGATGCCTTCCCCGGCCTCCACAAGGAATAGGCCAAGTGTCCTTGGGAGACAGTTCCGGAACAGGCCGGTCTGCTAATCGCTTGTGTGGTGTGCCTGCAACAGAGGGCCTGTGTCCATGTTAGTCCACAGACATCAACCCCAGCCTGGAGATGCCGGTCCCAACTCACCGCCTGATGGGAAACAGAGATAATGGTCCTCAGCCTGATCCTGGTAACTTCCTAGGCTCCAGACCCCGCCTCAGGGCCTAGGAACCAGGACAAGGGGAACATGCCACCCCTGGAGCCGGTGTGGTACCCTCACTGTGGCCCTGGGCCATGCTTTGGAAATGTTAAAATCACGTGCATACTGGATGCCTGGGCTAAATTTCTCTAAATGGCGAGGGAACTGGAACCACAGATATTTGCACTACTGTAGAGAGGAATATGTTAAGTGCTGTCTCATCTAGCCAAGTTTAGGCAAACTGTGAAGTGCTTGATAAATTATAAAGCGCTCTGGAGCCCCGCAGGGGTTTGCAACCTCTTATCTGCTTTGCAGATGCAATTTGGTCGGCTGCTGTGCGCTTTGTAAAGCGAGCAGCGCTCTGGAAGCGGAGTGTTCTGCCAGCTGCAGATGGCTGTGCACCACCAGGACCTACAGAGCCAGAGGACCCAGCTTCAGCAGAGCCTCACACTGTGGGACCCACTACCGAGCGAGGGAGGCTGAGCCAAGTCCGGGCTCTGCTGCCTCCTGGCGGCCAAGGAAAGACGACCTGGCCGCGCCCTGGACTAAAGGGTGCTTCAAGGACGTGCGCATGCGCGAGCCCAAATGCTCTCCCCGTCTGTGCGAGCTCTTCTCCACACCCAGGCCCACTTCCCTGCGCTACTTAGTGGACAAATGTTGAGCGAGGAGATCAGTACCTTCCTCGCACAGGGATACAGTGGCTGTGTATGATACAATGTATATACCGTATATACACTGTGCATATGCAGTAGCTAAAGATGAGCCAAGTAAACCACTCTTTTTAGCCTCTCTGAGGTGGTGACAGGGAGATCTGGAATGGCGAGGAGCAAGCCACAGGACGATGGGGCGAGACCCGAGGATGCACTGATTTCAGAGGTGAGAACCAGCCCTGTGACCGAGGAGGAAGGCTCATTGAAGCTGCGAGGGGGCATACCAGTGAAGTTACTGCCAGAGGCCTGTGTCAGAGTGCGGTGGGAGAGGCCCCCACGGAGTCCTGTGCCCGCAGCCTTGGACATATCATGTACTGACTTTGCATAGTCCACCTGGCCCTGAAGGCACACTCTACTCTTCTGAAATAGCACGATTCCTCCCCAGCCAATAGGAGCCCTCCCGGGTGAGCATCTGGGCCTGCTTTTGCCAAGCTGGAAGGGGTCACCAGGTCCTGACCCGACCCCTCAGGATAGCAAATGGATAGAAACAAGCCTTTAGGGCTTAACCAAGGCTCCGTGATCCACCAGTGCTTGGCACCACACACACACATGGGGTCTCTGCCCTAGTCCACAGCTTCACGAATATCAAGGCCGGGGCTGGAGAGATGGCCTAGTGGTTAAAAGCACCGACTGCTCTTGCAGAGGACCCGGGTTCGATCCCCAGCACCCACATGGCGGCTGAGAACTGTCTGTAACTCCAATTCCAGGAGAACTCCAGTTTCAGGGGAATCTGACACCCTCTTCTGACCTCCACGGCATTGCATGACACGGGTGCACAAACCTACATGCAGACAGTACACTCATACACATAAAAAATAAATAAAATTAAAAACAACAACAACAAAAAGAATATCAGGGCCACACCCTAGCAAGGGGCTTAACAGACCAGCACTCTTGCAGCCTTGCCCCAGGCACCACAGCCTATACCCACCCCCACCCTGAACTCTGCTCCCGCAGACCTGATTGTCCATTTTGCAAGCTATATGGCTTTGAACAAGTTTGGGGGTCTCTCTAGCACAGTTTTTTCATCTGGAAACTGAGTAGAGTGTAATCAAGGTGTGGCTTGTATCTTGCCGAATCACCGCTGTACTTCTGGCTCTGGGCAGGCTTTGATGGTAATGGAGCAAGTGGCCACCTCATCATACCACTTCCTGTGGATGGTGGCCTGGCAGCCTCCAGACCCTAGTCATGCTGTCCTGGCATGGCCCCAGAGTAAGGGTTCCTCCTAGGGCCAATTCCTCAAGGAGAGGTAGGCTTACCACAATCAGTGTCACACAGCCTTTGTTTTGTTTTGTTTTTTTAATTAAAACAGCAACCAGGTGCCTGTCCAGCACCCCAGGGAAAGGCTAAAATAGGCAGGCCTTTCTTCACAAAAATATATCTTCTCTTTTTTTAAAAAAAACACCACCAAAGGAAACCCGTAGATCCCGTGAGCTAGTCACACTTTGAGAGCTGGTATGGCTCTCTGGTGGCCTTGGGCAAAGATTTTGGACCATGCCATAGGTCCCAGCCTGAGCACAGAGGCGGCTGGCAGCCTGCTGGTACCTAGGAAGAAGTGATCAGCTCCAAACCATGCAAGGAAAAAAATAAGAAAACACTGACACCCACAAAACAAAAGTCAACAAAGATAAATTTAAAAAAGAAAGGCAAATAGATGCCACTTAGAGACGGTGGCTAGGGGCCAGGTCAGCGTGCCCCTTAAAGGCCTTTGGCCAGTGCTGGGTGAAAGCCTTGGGCAACTCAACACATCTCCCGCAAGAGTCTTAGGGGGTTCACGGGACTCATCCCCATAGTGTGTCCTCAGCACCTGAGGCAGGACAGACATCTCCCTGCCTCAGGCCCCAGTGTACAAAGTTCATTTAGTTGGGATTTAAAAAATATATACAACTTGGATGACATCCAGAACAGTACCAGGCTATAGCCTGTCCACACAGGCACCGGCTGCCTGCTCCTGGGCAGCAGCATCTGCAGGGATACCCAGGCCTATCCTTCAGGTAGAAACCTGGAACCCTGGGAGCAGCAGGGGCAGAGGCACCGATGGGGCCCATGCAGGCCTAACTGGGAGCCCCCTAAGGTCTGGTTCTTTGGTATTTGGGACAGCTGGTTGCAGTGCCAAACAGGAGCAACCCCCTCAATTCCTCCTGGAGCGCCCAGGGCCAGGATGGCAGTAGCTTATAGCTGTAGGCAAGCTGCCGCAGCAGAGGGGATTTGAGGTGCTGGCAGACCAGTGAGGTCCCAGGCGAGGTCCCAGGCCAGGCCCCTACGAATCCTCTCCCAGGATCTCCTTCACAAAGGCAGCAATGTTTGTCTTCTTGGTTTTGTGCAAGGTGAAGAAAGAGTGTTCCTGGTAGGAAACAAGCACAATTATGAGGAGGGGAAGTAAAGGCAATATGTCCCTCCTCCCAAGCCTGTTCAGCCCCTCTGTGGTCCTCCCACGCTAATTCCTGCTGGTCCTTCTAGGAACCCTGCCCCAGAAGTCCTCCATAAGCACCAGAACTTGTGGCTCTGCCTTGCTAGCCTTCTACCACATGCACCCCTTCCCATTCCTCACAGGCACCAGGCCTCTGCCCATAACAGACCCTCTGCTTAGACTACACTCTGCCCTTCCTTCATCAGCAGAAAACCACACCCATCTTTCCAGGCTGAGTTCAAATGGCATCTCCTCCAGGAAGCCTCCTCTAATGGTCCACTGATGCCTCTGCCCTACCGTCACATCGCTGTGCACCCTTCCTCAAAGTCTGGGGTGCACATGAGAAGAGGGTGCGACTACACAAGTACATGAAAGGGCCAGGCAAAGGAGCTACTCCTGGTCCCGGGATGCAGCAGTCTCCTAGGCAGCCGGGAGCAGGGCAGGCGGTTCCCGAGCACTCACCATCAGCTCCAGGTAGCTCATGCGCTCTGCAGGGTTCTTCCTTAAGCTGGGAAAGAACACAGTGGTGAAGCCAGGCTTGCACAGAGGAAGCAAGTGTAGACAGGAAGCGATTGCCCCCACTGGGCAGCATACTCCTGGAGCTCAGAGAAGGAACAAACCTGCCAGGGGGTCTCACAAGGTGGACTGTGGCTCCAAGAGCACAAACTGCAGTTTCACAGCAACTTTCCCTGCCTCTTAGGGTCCAGTTGTCTCCACAGTGATCCAGGACATGTCCAGGACACCAACCCTGAAATGCTCTGCCTAAGGACCACACGCTTCATTGTCCTTAGTTCAGGAGACACTTGTAGACACATTTGTAGCTGGCTCTGGATCATGAAGGTCCAGTTAAAAGGGGTAGAGCTGACCAATGACCCTTGTCGGCTGGGTTCATCTACTTTCGGTCTTTCCTGTTCTCAGCTGAGTGGCTATGACTTGCCCTCTGAGCACCCCTTTGTCAATTCTTTTTTTCCCCTTTGGTCTTTTTGAGACACGGTCTCCCTGTAGCCCCAGCTGGCTTGAAACTCGCTATGTAGACCAGGCTGGCCTTGAACTCACAGAGATCCATCTGCCTCTACCCGCCAAGTGCTGGAATTAAAGGCGTGCACCATCATGCCCAGCCTAAATCTCTTTTGTAACCCAAGAATTATTTAGAAGAATTTACTTTTGATTTCCATACAGGCTTTTCCTTTAGTTACTGAGTTCTTGTTCTACTTAGTTATGATTAGAAAACATGTCTGTGTAACTGTACTTTTCCTTATTTCCTTTATAACTTTAAACATGATATTTAGAAAGCTTCCCATAGCCATTCTATAATTTGGTAAAAACTTCAAGATGCCAATAAAAGCAAATTTTATGCATTCTAATCTTCTATGATACCTAGTAGTATTTGCCTGAGAGCAAACACACAGCTTCCCCATCTTCGGGTCTACCCAGTCCACCCTTTATTGGGAGGACTGTACTGAAACCTCCCACTAGGACCAGCTTGGTCAGGTTTGACTTGTGCTCCAGCTGTTCCTACCTCCCACCATTTGATACCATGTGGCTTGAGTTTACTGCAGGAGGGACATACATGGTCCACACACTCACCACTGGCTCGTGAAGTCCACAAACTCAGGGGAGAACTGGTCATCTGGGAGCTGTGGCGATGGCTCCTCCACTACCTGCTTCAGCTGCTGGAACGGGGTCCCCCAGGACTCGTAAGGGAACCGCAGGATGGCCATCTCAATCTGTAGCAGGAACAGCAGAGTCAGCAGGCTCCAGCCACCAGATGACCCACGGTTTACACCCAGGAGCAGAAAGTGGAATGGGCATGGCTGTCCTTCCCCAACACCCAGGGCCAGGCCAACAGCTGCTGGGTGTTAGCAGCTGACCAAGGACAAAAGCTGGGGTGCCAGTACTGGGCACCTCTGACCCAGCTAGCCAACCTAGCTAGCTCAGCCCAAGTGTAGCCTGGGCTGGCCTGGGTTTGACCACTATGGTTCCTTCAAACAAATATGAATTTGGAAGATTTTTATCTTATAATCCAGGTTCCAGCTAGTGTGGCAGACATGAAGAGTGCCAGCCACCGTTAGTTTCCCATGAGGCAGCAGTCAGCAAAGTACCTCACTGAGTCAAATCCTAAGTCCCTATTTGGACCCTCTGGTACGTCCAGCACAAGTCTGAGTGTTTAGGGCACCTATCTGGTCTATTCTTTTAGCAGTGGGGCCAAGGGAAAGGCAGGCTCTTCTACGCAGCTGTCTCCTCTGGCTGGTGCAGTGTGCGGCCTCAGTAACGGCTGTAACCACCATAAGAGACATTCAGACAAATGCATCTGGACCAGGCAGAGCAGTAAGGTCTGAGCTGAGAGAGCTGTCAGCCTCAGGCCTGTCCAGGCAACAGCAGTGGATGGAAGGAAACATGGGTCACCTTGTGTGCCTGTCCATAGGACGGAATCATGCAGACTCGATACTGCCTCGGCAGTTCCAGAGCCCAGTATAGGACCTTTCTTCAGGCTACAAAAGACACCAGTATACCTAACGAGAAGGCACCAAGGCCCAAGCCTTAACATGCTGTCTGATGAACTTATTTTTGAATGAGCTCAGAAAATGACAAATACAAAGTACTCAGCACAAGGATGCATGGCACAGTGTCCTCTGTCATAGGAAATATTTAGAAACCAACTGACCATTGCCAAGCACCAACCCCTACCGCAGCTGAGTCATGCCAAATGGTGGAACGGGAGCAGCCCCAGGCCAGCTCTTGCAGACTTGGCACATCGCGGTAGTTGTGTCTCCTGTGCGTTAAACTTCCCTGACACACAGACGAGCTGTTCTCACCGTATCGAGAACTAAGGTACCAGGGCACTTCCTGCACAGGTGCAGTAGAGAAGGCTCTGATGCTCAAACACCTAATTTCACTATGACATCATTCACATGGTTTTGGCGCCCCCTATAGGATTCTCTACCGAACAATGGGACCCTAAAAGGGAGAGCCAATCCACCATGATTTGGAGAAGAAAATGGGTCATCTTACCCTACAATTATGCTACTCCCCTCACAGATACTCGAAAAAAAAAAAAAACTTAAAATCCACAATACAGAACCCACCGTGCTGCTCCACACCATGGGGAAGCCTACTCCAAGCTCTGAGCACAGTGCTTGCTTTGCTTAATAAACTTCTGCTTAAACTGTCTGTGTCTCTTGACTGAATTCTTTGCTTTCAGAAGATAAGAACTGATAAGCTTCCTGGAGGACAAACTAGAGACTTTCCTAGATCACTGCATGAGCTCAGGCAGCTGACCTTGGGAGGAGAGAGGAAGAGGCACACCTCACACCTAACCCTTCTCATGCTGCAATGCTCCCCCAAGTTCTGTGAGCCCTCCTGTCAAATGGTCAATGAGGAAGGGTTGCAGAAATCTCTGATTTACAGTGGGCTCAGTCAACAGTACAGGAAGCTAGAGCTTAGTCTATGAAGGTGGCAGTCTTGGGGGCCCAAGCCATCTCCACGGGGTCTGTGCTGAATGTGAAGAACCTGACTGTAGGATGTCCAGCTGGGGCCCAGAGAACGTAGTCCGATTCTGTCTGACAGCTTCCATCACTAATTCTCCTAAGGACTGAGGCATGTAGGGAGTCTTGGGGACCAGGTGTTCCTAGAGCAAGAAACACACTAACCCGCCCCAGGACATACCCCAGTAGTTTTGAAGACTGACAGCAATTCTAGCCAGCTGAGGCTACTGTACTGAGCCAGACACTAGCAGCCAATATGATCCAGTGCTTCAACCCCGTGCCTTTGTCTTCCATGGGGCAGGGCCACGGTCTAGTGACTCTCCTGTGCCTCTAATCCATGCTTCCACACAGATGCCAATGTGCCTTCTGAAGTAGAAGCTTGAATTCAGACCATAAAGAAACCCTTATTTTTTTCACCTCTCGTTTGGGGGTGGGGGGTGAGAGCCTGGAGGTGGGCAAATTAAAGCCCTGCCAGGCAGTTCTAAAAGCCAGAAATCCATTCGTACACCTGGACTTTGATGTGTCTGGTCCAGATCAACCCCAAAGGGCTGGTCCCTGCCTGTCCCTCCCAGCCAGAGACCCTTCAACCTCCACAAGCCCAGAATCAACAGCCTCACCTACTGAGTCTGGGGAGATACAACAGGAACCCACAGTAACAGGCTCCAGCTGTGAAAACTCTCTCTCTCTCTCTCTCTCTCTCTCTCTCTCTCTCTGATGGGGGGAATAGAAAAGTATTGAGACAGGGTCTCAACAGCCTCACCTACTGAGTCTGGGGAGATACAACAGGAACCCACAGTAACAGGCTCCAGCTGTGAAAACTCACTCTCTCTCTCTCTCTCTCTCTCTCTCTCTCTCTCTCTCTCTCTCTGATGGGGGGAATAGAAAAGTATTGAGACAGGGTCTCATATAGGCCAGATAGCCGTAAATTCACTATGAAACTGAAAATGACCTTGAACTCCAGATCCTCCTGCCTCTGCCTTCCAAGTAACTGGATTTCAGGAGTAATCATGCACTACGACCAGCTAAGATGGATCACAGGAGTAATCATGCACTATGACCAGCTAAGATGGATCACAGGAGTAATCATGCACTATGACCAGCTAAGATGGATCACAGGAGTAATCATGCACTACGACCAGCTAAGATGGATCACAGGAGTAATCATGCACTATGACCAGCTAAGATGGATCACAGGAGTAATCAATACACCATGACCAGCTAAGAGTTCTACCTTCTTGATTTGGAAATGACTTGCATAGTAAGAGCTAAACTCAGCTGTCTGTGATTTCTTGGTCTACACCTGTCTCTGGGGCTGACATCACAGAATACAGAGAGTGTTCATGATGAGTAAACTAAGTCACCAGGGAAGGGGTCCAGAGAGCACTCATGATGGTTAGACTGAGTCACCGGGGGAGGGGTCCTACTGTTCTCAGACACCCTCTTACTCACAATGTCCAAGGGTGGACTTTCTTCTTGGACACTAAACCAGCACTCTCTTCTAGGACAAAAACTGTTTGGAGGTCTCCCAAGAGCTCAGAGCCCGGCACAGTCCCACCCCACCCCATCAGACTGCCAAGCAGTGGGTCTGGCCCTGGTTGGTACCATGGTGATGCCGAGGCTCCAGACATCAGACTTGACATTGTAGCCCTTCTGGTTCAGCTCGGGGTTGATCCTCTCGGGCTGCAAGAAGTGTTTGAGGGCATGAACACCTAGGCCAGCCCCATCCCTCAGTTAACCCTTTCATCTTCCATCCCCAAAGAAACATCGGGTCCCCTGCACATGGGACAGAGGCCAGCTAGGGCCAGAGCCAATCCTTAACTTCCAACCAGACCCCTGGGGGTGCTTAAGGAACCCTGCCTTCCTAACAGACCTACACAGACCACAAATTCATCCAAATAGGACTCTTCGAGTGCAGGTCAGTGTTGGTAGGGCCCCTGTGGCAGGAAGTGCAGTGGGGGAAGCCCTGCCCACAGCACAGAGGCAGAATCCTGGCCCATCCGCTGCCCAGCCTGGGTGCCCCACTCACAGCCATGTAGGGCTTGCAGCCAGCATCCATTGTCTTTGCCACTGAGTCTACCAGGTAGCCACTGATGCCAAAGTCGCACATCTTTACATGGCCCTCCTTGTTGATGAGGACATTGGATGGCTTCACATCTGTTGGCAGAGCACACTTTTCTCAGCCTTTTCTGTAGTGCTGTGTGGGGTCCCACCTCCTCAGTGGCCACAAGCTAGCAGTGGGCTACCAAATGCTCCAAGCATTGGCCAAGGGAACAGAGGCAGTGAGACGTGCAGCACCTGTCACACAGCTGGAGGGACAGTGAAGATGTACCTCAGCCTGACCCTACTGAAGAAGGACAACAGGGCTCTGGTGACACTACCCAGGGACTACTCATGCCAACCACCCTGCTGTGCACACAAGATCCAGCAAGTGAAGGCAATGGATGGTTGCTGGGTGGTTAAAGCATGGAGATGGGTGTGTGCACACAGATGAGGAGGCCCCCTGCCTCACGGGGTGGGGGGCGGCAGTGGGAAGAGCCTCCAGGCAAAGGCGTATGGGCATGTGTAAGGACACAAATACACAGAAAAGGACAGGAGGTTCTGCTGTGCCACCAGGCCAACCATGATGACCTGTGAACAGGGCTGGAGTGAGCACTGAGTATCAAAGGCAACTCAGTCTCCATCCTGTAAAAGCAGTGCCGCTGAGCAGTGGGCTGGTCTTCAGTGGTGAGCAGGAGCAAACGACAAGGGCATGTCACCCAGTGAGGCCTGGAGTGTGACAGTGGGGGCGACCCTTAAAACAGCCTCTGGTGGGAAAAACCAGAATAGTGGTGACATGGGTAAAGGGGTCCTAGAGAAAGCTCAGGGCAGTTCTGTGGGGAGAGTCTGTATTGGACTACTGGAGTGGCATGCCTGCCACAGGCTGGATGTTTCATAGCACATAAACTGGACATCCAAACAAGAACTGGCCCTCGGAGCCCAGGACAAAGGAGTCAGTTTCTGCTCCAAGCACAGCGGGCCCAAAAGCTCAAAGCAGAAAGTGGCCCAGGCCCCAACAGGGCCATCACAGTCTGTCCCTCCCTGAGCCTCGGCCTGCAGCCTCAGTGGCTAATGGGGGACACTGACCTCTGTGGATCACAGACAGCTTGCTATGCAGGTGCTCCAGGGCCCTCACGATCTGGGTGGGGACAGAAGAGGAAGGAATGCTATTATTTCAGGCGACACTAACCATGACAGAGCAGTAAGACCCCGTTCCCTCTATACAGTCCCAGTACCTGTCACCCAGCTCCTGCCTACACCCAGATCTGCCCATCAACCCGGCTGTGCAGACCTGTCAGCCTCTTGCCTGCCTCTCCCTCCAGTTAATGACCTGTCCAAGACCACAAATCCTAGACAGTGCCTCGAAAGGGCCATCACCTACACCCAACAGGCCTCTAGGTTCCTCTCCCTCCCTCAGTAGAGCCACTTCTGAGACTGGACAGGAATGGAACCCGACACACAGGAAGGAGGCCCGCATGCTCCCGGATGCACTCAAGGGCCAAGGCCTGATTCCTCCCCCTTTTCCCTTTGACTGCAGCAATGCTCAAACCCAGAGTTTCTGCCCTGCTCTATAAACAGAGGTGCGGACTCAGAAACCTACCATTTCCCCACACAGCTTGCAGCTCCAAGACCTGCCATGGTGTGAGGGAGCAATAAATACTAACATCCAGGGCTGGAGAGACGGCTCAGCAGTTAGGAGCACCGGCTGCTCTTGAACAGGACCTGGATTCGATCCCCAGCACCCACATGGCAGCTAACAACCGTCTGTAACTCGGGTTCTAGGAGATCTGACGCCCTCTTCTGGCCTCCATGGGCACTGCATGACAGGGTGCACTTTCATACTTCCAGCCCAAACACTCATACACATAAAATAAAAAAATAATTACAAAAAAATACTAGGCTCCCTTTTACAAAGTGATCAAGAAAGAGCTCTGCTGTGGACCTGGGGCGGAGTCTGTCAATCCTGAGGACCCCAGCCCTGAGGGCCCTTCAGTAAGGAGGTGCTGCTCTGAGGTGGAAGTGCCAAGCCTCAGGAGGAAGCTGCGCTGCCAAGACTTAAGTCACACAGCAGGCTCTACACATGCTGGGTGGGCCACTCACAGACACAGCGATCTCGCCCAGGATGTCCTCCGGAATGGTCATGTTCTTATCCAGCACTTTCCGGTAGAACTTGTCCAGGGATGTGTCCATGAGCTCCATGCAGATCCACACGTCCCCCTGCAGAGAACAGCCAGTGCTTAGCTAGGTCAAGGCTGCCCAGGCCTGGACAGCCTACGGGTACCCAGTGGCCTCCCTGGCCCTATTCCCAACAGCCCAGCCTCTGAGCATCAGCCCCGCCTGCACCTGGGAAGGGATCAGAATGTCTCCACCTCCCTCCCATGTTCCCAAGCTCCTCATGCTGTCTCTCAGCTTCACCTTTCTGACTTCGGTCCATCCAGTCCATGCTACCTACCAAGGTCTGTGCCCTAGTGTCCTCCACATGGACCCTAGTGCCATAGTGTTGCCAGGGAAGCAGGAACCTATGTGTCTGCCATCTTGGGACTTTCATGTCAGGATATGGTAGGGTAAGAACCAAATTCCCTCACTGGAAAATGACCTGACCTGCTCCCCAGCATACCTGCACAGCCTGCTGGGGAGGCTCACTCCAGACCTTCCTGAGTTCAGGCCTGGACCACAGTTGCATAGGGTGGTCAGCTCCCCAAATAAGATGCATGAAAGTGAGGCACTGAGGCTCCACTGGGACTTGGAAGAGGGTCTCCCAAAGGAAGGGCAGGGCAGAAACACATTGAGGACCACTCGATAACTCCACCAACACACATCGAGGACCACTCAATAACTCTGCCAAGCTGGCATGAAGCCCCTGTCCTAACATGATTCTGGGCTCACCTCACACAGTCCCCCTCATTCTCAGTATGCTCGGGAGGCAGCTCTGTGCTTTGGATCGTAGACCTTACACCTCACTTCACCCTCCTTTCCCCTCTGCCACCATACAGTCAGTCCTTGCCCATCCAGAATCTAACTAGGTCCTCACCCCACCCCGAGAGGGGCCCAGCTCACATGCCCACCCAAGTGCTAGCAGGAAGCAAATGGCCACACAGAGAAACCTCAGCTATTGCTGAGTGCCAGGCCCCAGGCCATGCCCCTGACCACTGTTGAGGAGGCCTGCTCTGACATCAGCCTCATCTTCAGACAAGGAAACTGAGACAAAGTTATGAGGAACAGGGAAACCCAGCTCCCAAGCTGAGCTATGCCAGGTGGCAGGGAGGTGGAGTCCAGCTCCCTACAGCCCAAGGTCCCAGCAACTGCACACAAGAGCCGTAACAGTAGTGGCTGGCAAGAAGGCAGAAGGCCTACCTCTCTGAAGAGGGCACCATAGAAGGTGACAGTGTAGAAACAGTCAACCGTGCGCATGTTGATGTCTAGGTCCATAAGGAGCCGCTTCTGCTCCTGTGAATTCACAGTGGCCCGGATGCGCTGCAGGGAAGCTGTGGGTCAGGGCCATGCACAGGCCACACTCCTTACCTAGTTCATGAGGGCTGGGAGCCTTGGGGAACCTAGGGCCTGGCTTAGTCTGAGATGTTCTGCCTCATTAGCCTCATTACTGGTGATGATGGAAGACAGTGAGGGATAAGACCACAGGGAAGACCTCCTCCATGCACCCTCCTCCGGATGGCTCTGCTCCTCTGCTGCTCCAGGCCGAGGTTCTCCCAGGTAAGGTGGGTCGTACTTACCTTTACAGCCATGATGGTGCCACTCTGAGCATGGCGCACCTTCTCCACCACCCCATAGGCTCCACGGCCGAGCTCTGAGATGGTCACCAAGTCATCAGCCTCCACCTCAAAGTTCTCGAGGGACAGAAGGAGAGGGAATTGATAGCCATCGAGTCAGGAATAGGCCCTCATCCCTTCCCAGCAAAAAGAACAGAGGACAAGCTGGTCAGATTTGAGCTTGAACCTGGTGTATGCCAGGCTCTGTATGCCACTCTGTGCCGTGTGCCCTTAGCCACTCTGAACCTGCCACTGATTTCTATAAAATAGGTATAAAACCCAAAACTGGGAGACCCCAAGAGAAGCCTTCCCTTTAACACACCCCAGTAAAGGAGACATCAGTCAGTACTCTACGGAGCCCTCACGGATTCCCCTCCTGAGAGACACACAAGGGAATCAGCAGCAAGACTAACAGGACACCAGGCAGTGACACGGGCTGGTGAGGTAACATCTGCCAAAGAGAGGCTCCCAGCATGTTCTGTGCTGGTATGTGTCCCCAAGCAAGGCTTCTCACTGGCAGGTCATCTCCCAACACACTCAAAAGTGTGAACAATCTAGGGTCTGATTGGAGCTCTAGGGACCCAGGAGCCTACATGTTCCACATGCTGTTCCCAGATGGTGCAGATGTGGAGACACAAGGCCCACACTCCGAGATCTGACAGTGTGCCAGCTTTGGGTTCACCACGGCCCTACAAGGCAGGTGGAATGCACCCTTTACAAATAGGAGGTCTAGGGACAGGCAGCTCAGAGGCACGGGCAGCTCAGAGGCACGGGCAGCAGGACAGGGAGCAAGCTCTTCTCCAGAGCCTAGCTCTTTTATCATCCACCATCACCTCCCAATGCTATGGGATGAAGCAGGGGGCCTCTCAGGGTTCAGTCACCACTCACTCGGTCTCCTATGGTGATGAAAGTCCTGGAGTCTAGGTTCCGGGGAGGTCTGTAAAGAAAGCAATCCCATAAGCCTCTCTAGGAGAAGAAGCAGCAGAAAGCACGAGGCTAAGATGACCCTGGCTGTGGGACGGCTCCTAGGGCCACCTCATTTTATTGATTATTAAGCATCTGTTAGGTGTGTGACCCTACTGCCAGGTGGCCCTGACAGAGCCCTCAAGGCAGAGACTAGGAAGACATGAAGCAGACAGGCAATGCTCAATAGTGCCCACCAGAGCTACCCGGGCCACTACTGCCCAGACACGATGGAAGAAATAGTCCTTTTCTGTGCTTGCTCACTGTCCTAGCCCCTTCAGAGGCCTCTCCAAACTGAACAGGGTGAGAAAGTGACTCACGTGGGATTGGACACAGGTGGCTTGGTCACACAGGTGATCCGCAAATCCTTTTTCCTTTTGGGTTTTCCTAAAATGGAAAAAAGACAGGGAGTCTGGTCAACTCTCAGTCCATCCAATTTCTTGGGAAGGGCAAAGCTGAGGACAGAGTGGATTCAGGCTCCTCGCCCTTGCTGTCCTCCTCTGAGACACAGATGCCTGTAGAGCCTGGAGACTCCAGTTGTGCAGGGTATGCTCCTGCTAGGCAGGGGCCAGACACAAGCCTGTTCCCCTCTCAGTGGCAAGCCAAGCCCCATCCTCCTGGGAGCCACCCTGCAGCTGGAAGGCACCAGCAGCTGTGTCTGTAGGACGTAAACACACACACTGCAGCACTCAGCTACATATGAACATCCAGGCCTCTTCTCGGGATGGGATAAGGTCTTCCAGGCACCAGTGTTCCCAACCCCATCGAAACTTCTGTTTTAAATCATGAGGCTGTTATGCACTGGGCTATGTCTCTCAAAACTCATACACTGGAGTCTTGACCTCTAGGATCCAAGAATATGATCTTATTTGGAGATGACGGGTTTTTTTGTTATTGTTGTTTGGTTTTTGTTTATTGGGGTTTTTTTGGTCTTTTTGAGACAGGGTCTCCCTGCACCCCTAGCTGGCCTAGAACTCACTCTATAGACCAGGCTGGCCTGGAACTCACAGAGATCCGCTTACCTCTGCCTCCCAAGTGCTAGGATTACAGGCCGTGCGCCACCACACCTGGCTGGAGATTAGGTTTTTACGGAGATAGCAGAATTAACATGAGGTCATTAGAGTTGGCCATAATCCAGTGTGACATGACTGATGTGGGTGTGCACTGGAGACGAAACCTGGAGCCTTATGCATGGCAGGGTAAGTGTGCTTTCACTGAGCTGTATGGCCCAGCCCATGTGCTATTCTGATAGTAGGAAACTGGGGTGCAGAAGCCAAATGGAGACACAGGAGATGTCACCTCTGAGCCGAGGGATGGCCTGGATGGAAGGACAAGCAAGAGCCCTCCTGCACGGCCTGTTGGAGACTACCTGCCTTCTCGGAGCCCTGCTAGGGAGCATGAGCTGCTCGCGATGCTTTGTGACAGAAGCTCTTGCCACACAGTTCCTTCCTCCACTAGGGCCAACCTTCATGGGAGGGTACCGAGGCCAGCTGAGCTCTATTCTGGTCCAGCTCACTGAACGACCATTCTCTGAGCCTAAATGTCTCCAAGAGTCACTCTAGAATGTAGAAACCCACAGGGGTTAGCCTGCATGGCCTGCCGCCCCCCCAGGATCTCCATCTCCCACGTGGCTCACCACCCGCGGCTAGCAGCGAGCCTGACGACTCTCTTAGCCTCAACTTCCCCATGTAGCAGGGGCACTGACCCCAAAAGTGAAGAAAACTCCAGGGAAAGTGGGAGCAGAGAGTAAGACCCAGCCTGCAGCTCAGGACGCACGGCACTCTTCCCACAACTCAGCCTTCTCCAGAGGCCCCAGCTGCACCGCCCAGAGTAGGACCCGGAGGCCCAAGAAGAGCAGCCACGGGCCACTGGCTGGGGGCCACGGGCTTTCTAAGGACACACGGGCCTCAGCTGTGGTCTGTGAAGCAAGGCTACAGCACATGGTGAGCTCTGTGTGCTGCCTGTGGTCAGGGAACGGTGTAGCCCAAGTGCCATTCCAGGGCTCATGAAGCCTCTGCTACTTCAGAGGCTAGCCTGGGACACTCCTACCACTGTGAAGTTCTTCCTGAGGCCACCTCAGAGACTCTTTCCTTCCCCTACTGCTGACAGAAGAAGTATGAATGGATGCATGTTTTACAGAAAACAAGGACTGGGTGGGGTGCACAGGACACAGCAGGGGAGCGGTCCTGGTTAGGCCATGTCTCAGACATGACATAGCCTCCCCCTTATAGGCACAAAAGTGAAGATGATGATAGATTCTATTGTCTTGAGGAGGGAAGCAACTTAGCCAAAGCACCACGTGCCTACAAGGTGACTCTAGGACTCGACATGTCTCTTCAACACCATGCAGAGCAGAAAGGCACTGGCCATATTCCTGAGCCTCATAGAACCTTCCTCTGCTTCCTGAAACCAACCACCAAATACTGTTGCCAGCTCATCTGGCTACTAGACCAACCATCAAGAATTGTCCATGCCTGCTGTCACCTGCAAGGAAGACTCCAATCCCTGAAGCGATGTCTGAACCAGGTTCTGTTGAGTGGACAGGCCTGGGAGCTCATGACATCACAGCAAACAGCATACAGCCCAGACCCCAGGGCCTTCTAGGGCTTTCTGGACTTGGTGTGCGGGGCCATCCACAGCTCCCAGGGCTTTCTGGACCTGGTGTGCGGGGCCATCCACAGCTCCCAGGGCTTTCTGGACCTGGTGTGCGGGGCCATCCACCGCTCCCAGGGCTTTCTGGACCTGGTGTGCGGGGCCATCCATAGCTTCCAGGGCTTTCTGGACCTGTTGTGCGGGGCCATCCATAGCTCCCAGGGCTTTCTGGACCTGGTGTGTGGGGCCATCCACAGCTCCCAGGGCTTTCTGGACCTGGTGTGCGGGGCCATCCATCACTCTCGGGCCCTTCTGTTTAGCCTCTGGGTCCAAGTCTAGGCCAGATAGCATCTCTGGCTTCAGACGCTGCAGCTAAAGCTAGGCAGCTGCAGAACTCTGTATGTGGCCAGACCAGCACGCATGCTGGCCACTTCTCTGACCTTGGCACAGAGCATGTAACTCAGAAGCTAGTCCTGGTAATGGCCTGTACGTGGTCACTGTGGTTACTCTCAGCCTCTCCCAAGAGATGAAGAAACTGCACTGCAGGGCTAGTGAGACAGATCAGCAGGGAAGAGTGCTTGCCATCCAGCCTGATGACCTGAGTTCAATCCCCATGAACCATATGGTGGGACGAGAGAACCAACTCCTGCAAGTTGTCCTCTGACCTGCACATGCATGTACATACACACACACACATACATACACACACATATACACACATACACACACATACACACATATACACACACATACACACACACATACACATACACACACAAACACACACACATACACACATACACACAGCTACACACACACACATACACACACTCTCTCTAAATGGATAAATATATGTAAAAAGTTTTTTTTAAGTCCACAGTAAATAATGAGAATTATAGGCAGTTTTGTTGTTGCTATTTTTTTTCTGGAACCGAATATTGAACGAAGGGCCTTGTGCATGCCAAGCAAGCAATCTGCCTCCAACCTGAACTTTTGTCTCTCCTGCCTTGGCCTCCTGCAGCTGAGACAACAGGCCTGCACTATCTAGTTTTCGTCCCTGATGTTAAGCTCTTTTCAACCACAATATAAAGTGTTCTATAATAAAAAAGAAGCCCTGCTTGCAGCCTCTAGCCACAGCCTGACTCCTGGTCCTGGCAGATGTGCCCACACTGGGTTCATGGGGCACTGCCCACGTCATTTCTGCTTTCTGTTCTCCTGTGTCTCTTACAGTGGATTGGGGGAGGGAGTGTTGTAAGATGTGCCCTCCACTAGGCCTCAATTTCCCCATCTGCCAAGGGCATGTCTACACCTACAGTTGGGTAAGATGGTGAGGTTCACTTGTGTTACCAGGTTGAGCAGCCACCTCCTGTCTTCCAGGAACGCTAGCCTGTGTCAGGGGTGACCTGAGGTACTGCTAGCCTGTGTCAGGAGTGACCTGAGGTACTGCTAGCCTGCGTCAGGAGTGACCTGAGGTACTGCTAGCCTGTGTCAGGAGTGACCTGAGGTACTGCTAGCCTGTGTCAGGAGTGACCTGAGGTACTGCTAGCCTGTGTCAGGAGTGACCTGAGGTACTGCTAGCCTGTGTCAGGAGTGACCTGAGGTACTGCTAGCCTGTGTCAGGAGTGACCTGAGGTACTGCTAGCCTGTGTCAGGAGTGACCTGAGGTACTGCTAGCCTGTGTCAGGAGTGACCTGAGGTACTGCTAGCCTGTGTCAGGAGTGACCTGAGGTACTGCTAGCCTGTGTCAGGAGTGACCTGAGGTACTGCTAGCCTGTGTCAGGAGTGACCTGAGGTACTGCTAGCCTGTGTCAGGAGTGACCTGAGGTACTGCTAGCCTGTGTCAGGAGTGACCTGAGGTACTGCTAGCCTGTGTCAGGAGTGACCTGAGGTACTGCTAGCCTGTGTCAGGAGTGACCTGAGGTACTGCTAGCCTGTGTCAGGAGTGACCTGAGGTACTGCTAGCCTGTGTCAGGAGTGACCTGAGGTACTGCTAGCCTGTGTCAGGAGTGACCTGAGGTACTGCTAGCCTGCGTCAGGGGTGACCTGAGGTACTGCTAGCCTGTGTCAGGAGTGACCTGAGGTACTGCTAGCCTGTGTCAGGGGTGACCTGAGCTACTGGGACAGCCAAGCCAGCTATCAGAGGGAGTGGGCAAGGTCACCATGGTGACAGTCCAGAAACAGATCTGAAGCCAACAGCCGCTGCTGCCACTATCCAATGTCAGCGTCAGGGCGGGGTCCAGATGCCCAGGCCTGGGGCTACCCAGGTGTGGCCCAAGGTGGCGACTGTCACCACAACAAACAGAGCCTCTCAGCCACCATGAGCAAACCACAGAGCCTGTCAGGGCTGCCAGGCCGTGTGCAGGCCGGCACTGCCAGGGTTGCCAGGGCCCCATGTGCAGACCGGCACTGCCAGGGCTGCCAGGCCGTGTGCAGGCCGGCACTGCCAGGGCTGCCAGGCCGTGTGCAGGCCGGCACTGCCAGGGTTGCCAGGCCGTGTGCAGGCCGGCACTGCCAGGGTTGCCAGGCCGTGTGCAGACCGGCCACTGCCAGGGTTGCCAGGCCGTGTGCAGGCCGGCACTGCCAGGGTTGCCAGGCTGTGTGCAGGCCAGCACTGCCAGGCATCTGAGTATCTCACTCACTGCAGCTCCCTCAGCAGAAAGTGAAAAAACTGAGGCTGTGCCAGGTGTGATGGTGCACACCTTTAATCCCAGCACTTAGGAGACAGAGGCAGGCAGATCTCTGTGAGTTCAAGGCCAGCCTGGTCTACAGAGTGAGCTCCAGGCCAGCTGGGACTAAAGGGAGACCCTTTAGTCTCAAAAAGACAAAAAAAAAAAAAAAACAAAAAAAACAAAAAAAAAAAACCTGAGGCTGAAAGGGACTCAGCCTCGGCCCTGAAGTTCCACCGCTGGGGTGGCCACAGATGTGGACAGAACCCGGCCCTATCTCCTCCCGCTAGTGCCTCTGTCCCCGCCCCCTCACAATTCCCCAAATGAACCACCTTGATTTCCACTTTATTTCCTTTGCACACACCACTAACTCTGCCCTCCAACACCACCCATCCACGCTAACCCTGATCTGGCCAGCAGACCCTTGCTGCCCAAGTCCTGCTAACCTCTCTCCTGTAAACTTCTCACAGTTATTTTTTCAGGCCACTCTGGAGCCAAGTGACTGGGTTCAACTGTCACTCTGCTAGTTCCTAGCTATGCATTCTCAGGTAAATGGTCAGATCCTTATGGATATCAGGGCCTTGGTTTGATGTGGGGAAAGTGGGCAGTCCTCCCAGGGCCCCAGCAGTGTCCAACAGAGGCTCAAGCAGAGCTGTCTGAGGCCACTACCCAGGTCATACACCCTTCTCAGCAGTTCTATGAGGGAAAGGTTTTCAAAGGACACTGTACAAAGGGGTCAGAAAGGAGAGGTGGCTTTACAAAGGGCACACTGGCATGGGGGGGATGGCTTTACAAAGGGCACACTGGCATGGGAGGGTGGAGAGATGGCTTTACAAAGGGCACACTGGCATGGGAGGGTGGCTTGGGGGGGATGGCTTTACAAAGGGCACACTGGCGTGGGGGGGTGGCTTGGGGGGGATGGCTTTACAAAGGGCACACTGGCATGGGGGGATGGCTTTACAAAGGGCACACTGGCATGGGGGGGAGAGAGGGCTTTACAAAGGGCACACTGGGCAATGGAGGGTGGAGAGAGTGGCTTTACAAAGGGATACAGGACATGGGGGAGCAGAATGGCTTTACAAAGGGCACACTGGCATGGGGGGATGGCTTTACAAAGGGCACACTGGCATGGGGGGAGAAAGATGGCTTTACAAAGGGCACACTGGCATGGGAGGGTGGAGAGATGGCTTTACAAAGGACATACAGGCATGGAGGAGAGATGGCTTTACAAAGGGCACACTGGCATGGGGGGGAGAGAGGGCTTTACAAAGGACACACTGGCATGGGGTGGGGGAGGGGTTGGAGAGATGGCTCATCAGTTAAGAACACTGGCTGCCCTTGCAAAGGACCAGGGTTCAGTTCCTAGCACACACACAGTAGCTAACAACTGTCTTAACTCCACTTCCAGGCTATTGGACACCCTCTTCTGGCCTCCACTGGCACTGCACACACATAGAGCACTTACATATGCAGCCCAAACACACAGATAAAATAAAAACAAATAAAAAAATTTTAAGAGCACACTGTGGGAATTTGATAGAGTGTGAACATGACCACAGGTCAGGCTGGCTGGTTCCCATCCGGCCATCATCAGAGACCACCCGTGAGCAAGCCACTCAGAAGGGCACACCACCCGTGAGCAAGCCACTCAGAAGGGCACACCACCCGTGAGCAAGCCACTCAGAAGGGCACACCGCCCGTGAGCAAGCCACTCAGAAGGGCACACCGCCTGTGAGCAAGCCACTCAGAAGGGCACACCACCGTGCTAAGGCGAGTCCCATCCCATTGTTTCCAATGACCGAAGTGATACTTCAGTCTAGTGTGCTGTCCCCACCCTTCCTCTAGTGGTCCTGGTTTCCTGGAGAAGTCCCGGGCCTGGACAATGAGCCAACCAGACTGGGAGCTAACGCTGCTACTAAGGCGTCAGAAGCAGGAGGTCCCGTCTCCCCACTTAGCTGGCATCTCCACCACCAGGTCTTTTTTTTTTTTTTTTTTTTTTTCGTTGTTGTATGATGTACTGTCTGCATGCAAGGTCTGTGCACCTCCGTGTTCGAGTGCAATGCAACGGAGGTCAGAAAGAGGGTGCAGGATTCCCCCATGGAACTGGAGATAAAGACGGTTTTCAGCTGCCATGGGAAGGACAGAGAGAGATGGAGAAGGAAGCTGTCAGGTGGAGGGGAAGGACAGAGAGATGGAGAAGGAAGCTGTCAGGAAGAGGGGACAGGAGAGAAGATGGAGAAGGGAAGCTGTCAGGAAAGAGGGGGAAGGACAGAGAGATGGATGAAGAGATAGCTGTCAGAGAAAGAGGGGAGAAAGAGAGAGACTGGAGACAAGGAAGCTGTCAGGTGAGAGGACAGGACAGAGAGATGGAGAAGGAAGCTGTCAGGAAGAGGGGAAGGGAGAGAGAGATGGAGAAGAAAGCTTTCAGGTGGAGGGGAAGGACAGAGAGATGGAGAAGGAAGCTGTCAGGTGGAGGGGAAGGAGAGAGAGAGATGGAGAAGGAAGCTGTCAGGTGGAGGGGAAGGACAGAGGGATGGAGAAGGAAGCTGTCAGGAGGAGGGGAAGGACAGAGAGAGATGGAGAAGGAAGCTGTCAGGAAGAGGGGAAAGGCAGGAGGGAGAAAGGAAGGCTTTCAGGAAAAGAGGGGAATAAGACAGAGAAGATGGAGAGGAAGCTGTCAGGGAAGAGCGGAAGGACAGAGAGATGGAAGAAGGAAGCTGTCAGGAAGAGGGGAAAGGGACAGGGATGGAGAAGTGAATGCTGATCAGGAAGAAGGGGAAGGGGAGAGAGATGGAGAAGGAAGCTGTCAGGTGGAGGGGAAGGAGAGAGAGATGGAGAAGGAAGCTGTCAGGTGGGAGGGGAAGGACAGAGAGATGGAGAAGGAAGCTGTCAGGAAGAGGGGAAGGACAGAAGAGATGGAGAAGGAAGCTGTCAGGAGGAGGGGAAGGACAGAGAGATGGAGAAGGAAGCTGTCAGGAAGAGGGGAAGGACAGAGAGATGGAGAAGNGGATCTTTGTGAGTTCAAGGCCAGCCTGGTCTACAGAGTGAGTTTCAGGACAGCTGGGGCTACATGGAGACCCTGTCTCGAAAAGACCAAAAAAAAAAAAAAAAAGACCTGGGTTCAATTCCCAGAATCCATATGGTGGCTGACAACCATCCATAACTCCAGTTCCAGGGGATTCAGCACTGTCTTCTGACCTCTGCAGGCACTGTTCGACACAGGCACCCCTATTTACATGCAGGCAATACACTCATACACATAAAATAAAAGTGATACAATAAAATAAATATATTCCACACACCCTCCTGTGTCAGCAGTCATGTTTTCAGATCTTTCTAAGCAGGTGGGGAGCAAGATCAGGAAGGCGTCACCGACCTGGGTGCACCGTGGACCCAGACATAGCAGGAGGGGACAGAGATCTGCAGAGACCCCAAGGGAGGGGACAGAGCTGCAGAGACCCTGGGTGCACCGTGGACCCAGACATAGCAGGAGGGGACAGAGCTGCAGAGGCCCTGGGTGCACCATGGACCCAGAAATAGCAGGAGGGGACAGAGCTGGAGAGGCCCTGGGTGCACCGTGGACCCAGACATAGCAGGAGGGGACAGAGCTGCAGAGGCCCTGGGTGCACCGTGGACCCAGACATAGCAGGAGGGGACAGAGCTGCAGAGGCCCTGGGTGCACCGTGGACCCAGACATAGCAGGAGGGGACAGAGCTGCAGAGGCCGTGGGTGCACCGTGGACCCAGACATAGCAGGAGGGGTCAGAGCTGCAGAGACCCTGGGTGCACCATGGACCCAGACATAGCAGGAGGGGACAGAGCTGCAGAGGCCTAGGCTAGTGCCTGGCTGTGACATTGCCTGACACAGCAGCCATGAGAAGCCAAGGCAGCCCTGGAATACCAGCTCAGCCAAGACACTAGAGTAGCCCACAGGGCAGGAAGAGAGATGTGGGGGAGGGGGAGTGCGGCAAGGCTTGTTGACTATATGCCCCAGAGAGACGGGGCAAATTGCTACTGCCTCTGTTCCTGACATGAACCAGGGAGAAAGCATCAACAGGGCCTCCTGAACACAGAAGCCTGACTAACACGGACAACACGAAGGAGAGACAAGGGGAGGCGTGGGAGTCCAAGGTGCACCCTGCCGCCCATTCCCCAGGCTGGAACCAAGTCTAGCACTGTCCTAGAGGTCTATGCCCAGAGGCCAGCTCCACACTGCCCAAGGACCCCTCTTTCACTGAGGGGACAGACCTGCAGAGACCCCGCAGGAGGGGACAGACCTGTAGAGAGACCCTGCAGGAGGGGACAGATCTGCAGAGATCCTGCAGGAGGGGACAGACCTGTAGAGAGACCCTTCAGGAGGGGACAGATCTGCAGATACCCTGCGGGAGGGGACAGATTTGCAGAGACCCTGCGGGAGGGGAAAGACCTGCAAAGAAACCCTGCGGGAGGGGACAGATCTGCAGAGACCCTGCAGGAGGGGACAGATCTGCAGAGAGACCCTATAGGAGGGGACAGATCTGCAGAGAGACCCTGCAGGAGGGGACAGAGCTGCAGAGAGACCCTGCAGGAGGGGACAGAGCTGCAGAGAGACCCTGCAGGAGGGGACAGATCTGCAGAGACCCCGAGGGAGGGGACAGATCTGCAGAGAGACCCTGCAGGAGGGGACAGACCTGCAAAGAGACCCTGCAGGAGGGGACAGAGCTGCAGAGACCCTGCAGGAGGGAACAGACCTGAGGAGACCCTGTGGGAGGGGACAGACCTGCAGAGAGACCCTGCGGGAGGGGACAGAGCTGCAGAAACCCTGAAGGAGGGGACAGACCTGCAGAGACCCTGCAGGAGGGGACAGATCTGCAGAGACCCCGTGGGAGGGGACAGAGCTGCAGAGAGACCCTGCAGGAGGGGACAGACCTGCAGAGACCCCGCGGGAGGGGACAGATCTGCAGAGAGACCCTGCGGGAGGGGACAGATCTGCAGAGACCCCGCGGGAGGGGACAGAGCTGCAGAGAGACCCCACTGCTACAGTTCTCTGTCCTTCTTGCTGCTCTGAGGAAGCTCAGGGTGCAAAGCAGCCCCTAGCTGTAGACTGGGAACCAGAGAAGAGAGATCCTAGAGCCTGGCAAGTTGTGGCCCTCTAAGTAGAGAAGGCTTGAGTCACAGGGCCTTTGAGTATACTATCCAGAGGCCCAGGCCCTGTCTATTCACCTCCCAATGAATAGTAGCCATAATGCCAACAATAAAATAATAACAGATGCCATTTGTTTGAGAAGCATTATCTCCGATATTCACCATCACCCTGCAGGAAAGAAGTGCTTCCTCCCACCTCACAAAGAGGAGATGAAGAGTCAGAGAGGGCATGACATTTGCCCAAGTGAGGAATCGATGGATCAAGACTGGATACCAGGACTAACACAGCACAACTGAGGTCCTACTTTCTGTAGTCACCAGGACCTGATGCCCAGACATAGGAGAAAGGCCATCTGCATCCATGCAGGCAGGGCTCCCATGCTCATCTTACCAGAAGAAACTGAGGCCTCACTTCTGAGAGCCCAAGGGACTGACACCATACAGAATAGAGAGAATGCACCAGATGTAATTAGTTCAATATCACGTTGCAAAAGGGACAGGGTGAGGATCTGAGCCCAAGCAGAATTCCCAACCGACCTGGCTGACCTGGAAGGCCTCTGCCCCTGGCCTTCCTCAGGCCCTGTCCACTGGACCAGGAGCAGTCAACGGCAGCTGCCACCTATTCCCATGCGGTGCGAAAGAGGAAGCAAAACCAGTGGCCTAAGAGAGGAGGTTCCTGAGCAGAGCAGAAGGACCTCCCCGGAACCCCGGCGCAGCCCAGGGTCTGGGGCAGATCACCTGTGCTGTCTAGCTCGGGCCCGGGGGTTGCCTGCAGGGCCAGGGATACAGCCCACTCCTGCAGTCGGGCATCGCCCCTTTTCAGTTACAGGCAGTGGCTGGCATGCCTACGGTGAGTCAGCACCAGTGCCTGCTGACTCACCCACCGGAAGCCTTGCTGCCTCTCCCCACACAGGCCGACTGGGAACTTTGCTGCCTTCAGGCCCTGAGCCACAGGCTGGCTGATAGAGAGTTTCCTGTGCGTCACACCAGGCTGGGGAAGTCCCCAAGGTGCCACCCTCTGTCTTTCCGACAGCCAGGAAAGGAGGGGGCTGTAACGACAGCATGCAGGGCCAGAACAGAACAGTCAGTCCTTCTGGAGCCTCGCTGGGCAGCCAGAGGCACAGCCAGCACTGTGTGAAGAGTCACAATGACAGCCCCAATGCTGACACTCTCACAGAGAAGCAGAGGCCATCCCTGACTGGTAACATGACATGCACAGTGCTCCCCAGAGGCAAATGTTGCATTCAGACCCAGACCATACTGACTACATGTGCCCCGGCACCAGCTGCCCTTGATCTCTGACCCCACACGGCCACCATCAGTGAGCACGGAGGCACGAGAAGCCAGCAAGGCTGTGAGACCCATAGGTTTCATGAATTCCGGGAAAAATCCCCAGGCCTGGGCACAGAGGACAGGCTGCCAGCTCTCTGGCTGATGCTCACAGGTGAAACAATTGGCCCTACCAAAGGTCAAGTGCTACCACTCCCTGCTGTTCAAAGTCCTCTGCAAATGGACTGGTGAGATGGCTCAGGAGGTAAGGGTGGTTGCCACCAAGATGGCAACCTAAGTACCAACCCTGGAACCCACATGGTAGAAGACTGACCCACATGGTTGAAGGAGAAACTGAGTCTCCCAGTTGTCCTCTGACCTTCAGAGAGACCGCCTCACCGTGTGCTGTGGCATGCACGTGCCCCAACACAAATAAACAGTGACAGAACATGTCAAAGTCCTCTGCACAGGTAGAGAAGAGCTCCTACCAGGCTTCACACCAGGCGCGGAAGCCTCCACTCTGTATCTGTCTCGGGGCCATGCTGTGGATGTAGCCACTGGAAGGCTGATATGCACACAGTCTGTGCCTCTGCCTCAGTAGTCTTCCAGGTCATAGTAGCCTAGAGGGACTGCCCACTGGACATGGTGTTCCACGGCTCCCCCCAAGCACCTCATACAAGAACAAAATGGAGAGAGTACTGGGGAGATTCCTGTGCAGTCCTGCTGTAGCCTCGCTCCGTCCAGCCCAGCCGTGCAACTGCTGTAGCCACAGTGTGTCCAGCCCAGCCGTGCAACTGCTGTAGCCACACTGTGTCCAGCCCAGCCGTGCAGCTGCTGTAGCCACACTGTGTCCAGCCCAGCCGTGCAGCTGCTGTAGCCACACTGTGTCCAGCCCAGCCGTGCAGCTGCTGTAGCCACACTGTGTCCAGCCCAGCCGTGCAGCTGCTGTAGCCACACTGTGTCCAGCCCAGCTGTGCAGCTCTGTAGCACTTAGTGGCCCCAAGCCTCTGCTTCCTTACTGGCAAGTGGGACTATGAGAAATAAAGACAACGGATGCCACACAGCAAAAGCTTAGTAAGTGGCAGCTCTTAGGATTCTGGTGAAGGGACAGTGTGCCCTCCACCGCAGCTATCTCCAAAACCCCAAAAGGCTACAGGGATCCTAGGCCCAGGGGAGGGTCTGACTTCTGCCCAATATCGTGTTATCTGACCCAGGGTCCAGAAACTCACACTGGCCCTCTGAGCAGAGGACCTGAGAGTCCAGGGTCAGGTCTCAAGGCACCCAGCACATGGGGGTCAATTGGATCCCCACATAGTGCTTTGCTACCACACCCACAATCTGTCCCCCTGGTAATCTGAAACTGCAACTTTTATTTTGATGAGGCATTTCTTGCCTGGAAGAGCTGAAATGCCTCCAAAACAAACACTGCTTCCAACCCCTTCCTGAGTGGAGCAGCATCTAATTTCCTGGTTCTCAAGCTCCACGAAGTCTGCAGTGCAAGTCTCTCCTCAGCCACCTCCCCCAACGAGTGCCTCCCTAGTTACTCATAGAAATTGGGCAATGGTCAGGGATCTGGCCTCCCACTTATGTAAGATGCAATTACCCCGCCCACCAGGCTCCAGTACAACCAGGGAAGCCGGCTGCAGGGGGCCAGAGAGGCCCCTGTCTACCAAAGACCAGGGCTCCTGAGAACCAGGCTCCCGAGGTCAGAAGAAGAGAAGACCACTTCTGCCCAGGGACCTCCAGGTGCCTGTATGTCCTGTGTGCTCTGCTGCTGCAATCCAAGGCTGGGCCCTGACCCCACAGGAAAAGCTGGAAATCAGTCAGGGGACTGTACAGCAACTGTTCTTCCCCAGTGCCTGCTCCAAGCAGGTGCTAGCTGAGCTCCTGATCATCGCACCTGTTCAAACCCCCTCCACTTTCAGCCTCACATTTCATTACTGTTATGTCAGTTTGGCGCTCTTTCTCCTGCAGCCCAAACTACTGAGTCTGTGACATGCTGAAAACATCCTTTTCTCTTCCTCAAAGCAAAATACAAAAACGCCTTTCCTCCTCCAGTCTAGACCTCCTCACTGAGTGACAAATTCTGCAACCGACCCAGCCACCACTGCCATCTCACAGAAATTTTCAGGAAAGCCAGTTACTTGAAGTAGACAAGACCAAGGCACTTGGGAAGCCCAGGTGGGCTAGCCCAGCTCCCAGGCAGGGCTGTGGGCTATCCTGGGAGACTCTAGGTGCAGAAGAGAGTCGGCTCCTTAAGTGCGGGGAAACTGCAACTGAGTTTACCAGCTGGCAGAGACGCGGATGAGATACAAAAGTGGAGATGCCAGGAAGTTCTAGAGAGCCAGAGTGGAATGCGGGCCAGCCAGGACCCGGCAAGGTCGGATCCACAGGGATGGAGGGAGCTGGGAGAGGAAAGAAGCTCTGAGCCGTGGAGCCGGTAGGGCCGGGCACCGGGAACACGGCCGTTGGCGCCAAGCACGGTAAGCATTAAATTGCAGCCTGGACACAGCCCAGGGCCGGCCTGAAGGGGCTGGTGCAGCCCGAAGTCCCAGGCAGCGATCGAGGGAAATGATCCGGGTCCGGACGGCGGGCTGAGCCGAGCGCGATCCCGGCCCAGGTGCAGTCCCAGGGCCCCAGACCGGGACTCCGCGGGTCCTGGGCCGGCCCGACCGGCCAGCTCCGGCTGCTGGGTCAGGCCGCGCGGCCCCGCAGCGCGCCTACCTTTGGTCGCCGGCAGGCCGGCGGGCGGGCTCGCGGCGGGCGACTCCATGCTGCGGACGATCGCGGCGGCCAGTGCTAGTCCAGACGACCCGAGGCGGCGGCACCGGCGCCGGGCGCGCTCATGGCTGCGGGCGGCGGGCGGCCGCGGGCGGCAGACACTTGACGGCCGCAAGCGGCCGAGGCGGGCGGTGCTGGTCACCCCGAGGCCCCGCCCCTAGCGCTGATTGGCCTGACCGCCCGCCTCCGGCCCGACCTCTGCCTATCAGACTCAGAAAGCCCCGCCCCCGGAGCAGGAATCCGGCCCCGCCCTCTCTGCTGGGCCCGCCCCCTGCCTGTCAAGACAGCAGCTCCGCCCACTCAGACGGGCCGGGGCGGCCTGGGTTCTCCGCGGTCCCCAACCCTCGGGCCGACTGGGGTGCGGCGCCTGCGCGCGACCGAGCGCGTAATCTGGAAAATCCCGGAGATCCCAGGGTGGCTGCCGGCGGATGCGGCGGCGGGGTCGGAAGTGAGTCTAGGTTCAGATGTGCGGCCCGGGAGTGACCTTGAGCCAGTCGCCTACTCCAGAGCCTGTGCATAAGGAGAGCAAGGACCGCAGTCCTCCATGAAAGAGCAGCACCGAAGTCCTGCCACCTAGGCCAGCAGGGAAGCGCGAACCCGCGTTTGCTGACAGACTGTGGGAAACACCTCAGTGCACTTTGCCCGGCGCTCACGCGCTCATGTCTGTGCAGTACCGGTATTCGCGAGCCCCTGGCATCGTTCCAGAAACGGGATTCCGTGGTAAAGTGTAAGTAACGAGTAACTTTCTTTTTTTATTTTTATGTGTATATGAGTATTTTGTCTGCATACATGTGCGCAGGTGCAATGCTCGTGGAAGACAGAAGAGTGCGTCGGATCCCCTGGAACTGGAGTCATAGATAGTTGTTAGCCGCCATGTGGGTGCTGGGAACCAAACCCTGGTTCTCTGCAAGAGCAGCCGGTGCTCTTAACTATTAAGTCAGCTCTCCAGCCCCCTGCAAGGAACTTTCTTGGTTGTAACATCATAGCCTGTTCTACTTGGTGTGTTACAGGGGAATATCAGGGAACAAGGCGTCATTTTAGGCACTGAATTGCCTTTCGCCAGCCTTGACTGAGTTTCCGTCTCAGCTGCCCTGAACCGCTATCCTAGCCTCCATCCTCACCCTAACAGCATCGGAGTCAGTAATTGTCAGCCTTGGTGAGGGCAAAAAGAACTCAGTCATCAGGGCGTGGTGGAGCATGCCTTTAATTCTAGTGCTCGGGAGGCAGAGGCAAGCAGATCTCTGTGAGTTCAAGGCTAGCCTGGTCTACAGATCAAGTTCCAGGACAGCTGGAGCTGCAGGGAGACTCTGTCTCAAAAAGATTTTTTTTAATTTTTATTTATTTCCGTATGTGTATGAATGTATTGTCTGCATGCAAGTCTGTGCACCCGTGACGTGCAATGCCGCGGAGGTCAGAAGAGGGTGTCGGATTCCCCTGGAACTGGAGTTCTCCTGGAATTGGAGTTTCAGACGGTTCTCGGCCGCCATGTGGGTGCTGGGGATCGAACCCGGGTCCTCTGCAAGAGCGGTCGGCGCTCTTAACCGCTAGGCCATCTCTCCAGCCCTCAAAAAGATTTTTAAAAAAGGAAGATGTACTCAGTCAAGGGGGCAGCTCCTGACACCCAGAAAGCCCTGTCAGGGGCCTCATATGAGTGCAGTCCATCACAGCAGCTGCCAGGTTTGCCCACAGCAGGGCTGTTCTCTGCATGCCTGTGAGTACCATAAGGCCTCCCCATACAGCACCAGGAGGTCTGGAATAGGGTGGAATCACCTCGTAATTATTATTCTTTTCCTGCATCTCTCACCCTGTCCAAGAGGTGCCACAGAAAACCAGAAGTCTGAGACCAAGACAGGTACAGGTTTGAGTGCCGAGCATATCACTCACTAACTGGCTGACCTTGGAGAAGTCACCGAGCAGCTTTGAGCCTCTACTTACCTATCCCACAGGAGAATGAGGTCTCTACAAACAGCTCACCAGCTCAAGCTCGGAAATGCCTGACCTGGGGCTTGACTTTCACTCAATGCCCAGGAAATGTATTCAAAACTACACTGTAGACCACCTCTGACTGGAAGCCATCCCAACTGTACCACTCCAGATATACAGAGATCACTCTGGGACCTGTATTTACCCACGTGGAAAATGGACACCCAACAGCAACCATCTCCCTCCCAGAAGGGCAAACCGGGTCTCTGAGGTTTGCTGGGTTCAAGCTACTTCTGCCCTCCTAATCTGCGCCCCTGGTATTTTGAAGGGCGTTTATGCTGCCCCTTGAGTTTACCAATGCTGGTCCTGCTTCAGGGCCTCTGTCTTGGTTTTCCTTGGGCCTAGAACATCACTCCAGCCTCTGCTAGCCCATGTTTCTTAGGGCTAGTTCCCTTGTCTCTCAGACCTCCTCCTAAATGGATGCCCTAGGAGGCCTTCTCAGTCACAGAACCTGAAGGAGTCTTGGGTCTCTGGCACCACTCAGGCATGCTTGGTTTCTATTGCAGCCCTTGTCCCATACTATACCCTCCCTCCCTAACAGGAACCTTGCCTATTTCATCCACTACTGCGCCCCAGTTTACCCAGACCCAAGCACATAGTAGGTATCTAATAACTATTTGAGGAATGAAAAGAGGAAGTAGGAAAGCATGCCACAGACATGGGTGAAGTGACTGTAGTCCCGTGCCAGCCTCCCAGGCAGCAGAGTGACTCAGATGAGGGCCCCAAACACGAGGACTTTAATGGGTTAGTCAGAGAGCCTGATGAACAGCCCAGGAGTCACAAACTCCATGTGGTTTCTATAAATAGATGCAAAAGCCTCCAAGAAGAGGCCCTACTGCACCTGGGTGGGGTCAGGAAAGGTGACCTTCATGGACTAGTAGGGAACTTGCCAGGCAGAGACGGAAGAGACCATCCTTGGAAGAAACAAAGGCCATCCCAGCTTGTAGAGAGATGCTCGTGAAGCCAGGCTGGTCTACACCTGGCCTAAGTTAAATGATAGGATGTCTCAGGTTAACAAATGCTGTGGCGAAAGGGGAGTAGATGAGAGACAGTGTATCTGGGGGGGGGTGGGCTGTCATTTTAAAGAGAGAGGTCAGCAAAAGCCTCTCTGAAAGGTGACATGAAAGCAGAGACCTGGGGAGGTAAGAGTAGGGATAAGTGTTCTCAGGAGTGGGAACAGTATATACAAAGATGACTATGACTGGGGTGGTCAAGAGCGAGGGGCCCTCGTCTCCCATAGGCACAGCCCTCATACATGTTGCTCACTCTCATTCTCACATACTCCAAGCACACATGAATGCCCACAAGATGCACATGTCTGTGTGCATGTATGTAGTGTGACCATACAGGTGTTGGTCCGGTCACAGACACAGCTGGTAGTACATGTATGCGATACCCTACCACTTGCAGAGCCTCCTGGGCTTGCTAACCTGAGGTACCTTCTGGTGACCAGACCCGGCTGCCAGGGCTCTGGGGCACCCTGTGCTGTGTGTAAATGACCACCATTTCAAATACTGAAGGATGATTGATGTGAGTGGCATGGCTCCACCTGCACAACAGCAAGTGCCATTTCTATGGCCTTACTGTGTGCCTGTCCCTCAAGGCCCATCCTCACGTGACTCCCTACGAGGAGAGCTGTGGAGAGCACTGCTGTGCTTGGGTGCAGCATCCCTGGTACGCTGTACACCCTCAGTGTGTACACACTCAGTGAACACTCAGGGCCCACAGCACCCAGTGAGTGAGGCCTGCGGAGCAGAACAGGAAGCTGAGAGAAGGGGCCGCACACGAGGAAGGGCCGCTGGGATGGCAGAGCTGTTGTTCCGACTCGACTCCATCCTGATGGACGGTGACACTTTCCCTTGCCTTTTCTTGCCCACACTTCATTAAAACAGTTCCCATACTCTTCTGAGCCAAGCAAGCTGCACTGAATTCTTTCACTGCTTTCAGGGGCCCTTGGATCTGGCCTGCCCACCCTACAGGGTGGGATGGAGCTGTATGGCCACAGCAGGTGCCTGTCCAGCTTTCCCAGCAATGCTGACATCGTATGTGTCTATCTTGAAAGTCCTCAGACATGGCTGTTTCTGCCTAGAAGGTGGAAGACAGCATTTGTTGTCACCTGTTAATGTACCAATCCTCATGAGTTCATGCCCCGGTAAAGCTGGCATAGTTAGAACTTTATTTTACAGATGAGGAAATGAAGACCCGAGCACGTGCCCAGGTCTCATGGTGGGATGAGGGAGACTGACCCGAACGCCGATAACGAAGGACGGCCCTCGTGTAGAGGGCTTTTCACCTGAGAGCTTGTCCTGGAATCTGGAATCCAAGACCGCAGGAACGTTCTTATTTCCATGATGCGATGAGAAGAGCTACAGAGGCCAGTGGTGCCCATGGTCAGGCAGCCAGGAGAGGAGAGGAAGAAGCATATGTGCACTGGGCTGACTCCACAACACGGGCAATCTCAGGGTCCTTCTCAGGGCCACCCTCAATCCAGGGCCACAGAGCAGCAGAATGATGTTGAGCCAATCACCTGTCTCTGCCAGGCCTCTGAGACTTCCTCCTCCCCACCTCTGTGACATAGGCCAGGCTGCCCTCAACCTCCTGATCTTCCGGCTTCAGCCTCCCCCCACCCCACCCAACCCCACCCCACCCCCGTGTGCTCGGATGACAGGCTTGTCCATCCACTCCCGTCCTTGCTTCTGTCCCCTTTCAGCCACCCTGAATCTGCCTGACCCTTTTACAGCTAAGCTGCTACGAGGAAGCTGTGGCACCAGCAAGGCCACTATGGAGGCCGGAACACTCACCAGGCCTGCCGGTAGGACGGCCACTGCCAGTACAGGGCCATCACAGGTCGGCCGCTGCCAGCACACAGGGCCATCACAGGACGGCCGCTGCTGCTTCAGCACACAGGGCCATCACAGGACGGCCACTGCCAGCACACAGGGATGTCACAGGACGGCCGCTGCCAGCACACAGGGACGTCACGGGACAGCCGCTGCCAGCACACAGGGCCATCACGGGACGGCCACTGCCAGCACACAGGGCCATCACGGGACGGCCACTGCCAGCACACAGGGCCATCACGGGACGGCCACTGCCAGCACACAGGGCCATCACGGGACAGCCGCTGCCAGCACACAGGGACATCACGGGACGGCCGCTGCCAGCACACAGGGACGTCACGGGACGGCCGCTGCCAGCACACAGGGCCATCACGGGACAGCCACTGCCAGCACACAGGGTCATCACGGGACGGCCGCTGCCAGCACACAGGGATGTCACAGGACGGCCACTGCCAGCACACAGGGACATCACGGGACGGCCGCTGCCAGCACACAGGGCCATCACAGGACAGCCGCTGCTGCTTCAGCCGCCTTGCGGCTCTCCAGCTTGCTCTACCACCTGCTCACCTGCCAGTGCCTCTCCCTCTTCTGCTACGGCCACCACTTTCTATTGTTTCTGCTGCTTATTTCATGTTACCAGATCAGTCCACACTACTGGAAGCAAGTGGGGGAAAGATCATTTGAGAGAACCCTTTAATTAGGCGCTGTGTCGCAACACCAGGAAAAGTGGCACAGGAGAGCGTCTCCTAAGGCAGGCAACTCCCTGAGTGAGCCTGAAGCTGCTCACGGCCTGCCTGGGTAGCCCAAGGAGGGGTCTTTGGAATAATCAGGGTCATTCGTTTAGATCAAATCACTCACCACCTTTCCTCTTAGCACCAGCCTCAGCGATCCTGCTAGACCACAAGGAGAATTGCTCCCCCTTCTGGCCAGAGTGGAAATGACTTGCAGGGTCACCTAGAACTCCACAAGGCTTTTGATAGCCAAGAGTCTGATACAGGGGCTGTTGCTCAGTAGAGTGCTTGCCTAGCATTCACAAGGTCCTAGGTTTGATTCCTAGCAGCACATAAACCAGATATTCTGGCACACGCCTGTAATTCCAGTGCATGGAAGGTAGAGGCAGGAAGATCAGAAGTTCAAGGTCATCCCCAGCTGTATCTGAGCTAGAGAGTCTCTTCAAAAAAGAGTCTGCTGCAAACTATTTTTAGTATCCCTGGCTGGAACCCCACCTTGGCTTGGGACCCAAGACAATCAGCTGTGACCATTACAAAGCTGTCTGAAGGTTTCTGTGGGGTGTTCAGGATGGCTGTTGCTGGCATGGAGTCACCTGGTTGGCAGTTACACTGACCAACCGCCTTTTCCCCTCCGTAGCAACTGCTGGGCTTTCCCATTGCCCATCCTCAGTGTCTGTTTCTTTACAGGCACAAACATCAGAGGACATGCTTACAACTTAAAGAATGTATTAGCCAGGTGTGGTGGCACACGCCTTTAATCCTAGCACTTAGGAGGCAGAGGCAGGCAGATCTTTGTGAGTTCAAGGCCAGCCTGGTCTACAGAGCGAATTCCAGGACAGCTGGGGCTACAGGGAGACCCTGTCTTGAAAAGAACAACAACAACAAAAAAGAATGTATTAACACAGAGGCAGGCAGATCTCTATGTGTTCAAGGCCAGCCTGGTCTACATAGTGAGTGCCAGGATAGCTGGGGCTGCAGGGAGACCCTGTCTCAAAATTAAAAAAAAGACAAAAAAAAAAGAATATATTAACACTAATAAGCAATTTTTTATTTTTTTATTTATTTATTTTTTATGTGTATGAATGTACTGTCTGCATGTAGGTCTGTGCACCTGTGTCGTGCAATGCCACGGAGGTCAGAAGAGGGTCTCGCATTCCCCTGGAACTGGAGTTCTTCTGGAATTGGAGTTACAGACGGTTCTCAGCCTCCATGTGGGTGCTGGGGATTGAACCTGGATCCTCTGCAAGAGCAGTCGGTGCTCTTAACCGCTAGGCCATCTCTCCAGCCCCACTAATAAGCAATTTTAACAGAATGCTTTAACAGTACTTACACCTGCCTGGTGCCCAGGAGGTCAAGGGGTCCTCTGGTCTGTCTACTTACTGGAAGTCAAATATGTGGCTCTATTTATAAGAGAACTAAGTCTTTGCCTTCCACAAGAGAAAGCATTGGACACTGTCTAAAATTGAAAAAAAATAAAAGGAAAATAAAAGCAGTGTGTGTGCAAATGTCTAGAGAAGAAGGTAGGAACTTGGTCCCTGCTTCATGACTTGGACAGGAAGCCTGGCAGGCATTGATGCCAGTGTCTGCAGGTAGATCAGGCTGGGGAGCAGATGGCTGCTGGGTTTTTTTGTGTTGTCGTAAGTTTTACAGTGCTATTTGATGTTTAACACCATGTGCCTGCAGTGCATTAATAAGATAAAAAGCCAATTTCAAGGGAAAATGAAAAGACCAACATGTTAAGATATAGGACAGACCTGGGGAAGAGAGGAGTGGATGATTAAAAAAACTGTTAGAGAATCTAGGGTCATCCTGGAACTCTCCGCCCATGAACTGCATGCTCACAAAAAAAGCCACAAGCCTCTTAGCAGAGCCATGGGTAAAGATGCCAACATTAGGGGCTGGAGAGATAGCCTAGCGGTTAAGAGCACCGACGCTCTTGCAGAGGATCCGGGTTCGATCCCCAGCACCCACATGGCGGCTAAAACCGTCTGTAACTCCAATTCCAGGAGAACTCCAGTTCCAGGGGAATCCGAGACCCTCTTCTGACCTCCGCGGCATCGCACGACACGGGTGCGCAGACCTGCATGCAGACAATACATTCATACACATAAAAATAAATAAATAAATAAAAAATTAAAAAAAAAAAAGATGCCAACATTACTTCTGACTCTGTACCCTAAGCCACAGTGACCAGCTACACCTACCTAGCCACACTTCCAGCCAGATCCAAAACATTTTATTGGCTGCATCTAATCACATGGTCTCCTCAGTACCGAAGCAGGCCAGGAGATGCCTTATCTCTGGTGCCCAGCTTTTTGAGGGGAGCCTACTAAGTTACCCTGCGTGGAAGGGATCTGGGCCATGCAGGAGAAGAGGGCTCCCCCATACCCCACCTTACTAGGAACATGGCTTTGGGCCTGAATTGCTCCAAGGCAGCCTTGCCAGCCAGGCCTCAGAGATCTTGTGGCTTTCTACAGGGATATCACACCAGAGAGCTAACCACACCCCAAGTCAGGCCATAGGTGTCTCTGGAGCACAGCAAGCCCCAGGCAAACACCAAAGGAGAAGTCATATCAAATGCTGGAACTTCCCTGAGTGTCTTCCCATTTCCTGTGCAGAAAGACCTTGGCACCTCCATCCAATGGTCAATGCACCAGTTCCAGGCCAGCCCTTTGCCCTAGGTCCTGGGCCTCGGGCAGCATCCTTGTGTACCTACCCCATATTTCCAGTGTGGAACTGTTCTTTCTTGTGTCAGGGAGAAAAGGTGTTCACACGGTTGGCCTTGGAAGCTTGCAAATGGTCCTGAAAGAGAGAACTTGTCTAAGGGGAGGGCTGCGTTTCCTCTCCCTGGGGCCCAGGGCTCAGACGGATTGAGACATTTGTCAGCTGGGCAGCCAGGAGGCCTTGTGTGTCCTGAGAACAGCACCTGCTTGCCCTCCTGAGGACAAATGTATACTGTCCTGAGCCTGCCAAAGCAGGCAGGTCCTTGCGTGAGTGCCACACTGCAGGGGAGGGGCTGGCCCCACCGGAGCAGAAGGGCCACTGTGATAACGGGGAGGGGTCCTGTTAGGGCAGGGAGGCCACTGGCTGCCAAGTGCCACAGACATGTGTTCTTTGGAGGATGGCGGGACACTCCCTTCTACCAGCTGGTCTCTGCTGGAGCCAAAGGAGAGGCTGCCACAGGCTTGCAGGGTAGGACTGCCTGGTAGAAACAGAACAGCTGTAGCTTAGTGTTCTCTCTCTCTCTCTCTCTCTCTCTCTCTCTCTCTCTCTCTCTCTCCCTCTCTCTCTCTGTGCACATGCGTGCACACGCACGTGTGTGTGTAGGCCAGAGGTAAGCATCAGGTATCTGTCTTTTTTTTTTTTTTTTTAAATAGAGTCTCACTGTGTAGACCTGGCTGGCTTCAAACTCACACAAATCATCTATCTCTGCCTCCAGAGTGCTGGGACTATTTTTTGAGACAGAATCTCTCACTGCACTTGGAGCTGACCTATTTGGCTAGACTGTGTCTGGTTATGCAGAGCTTGGATTACAGGTATACACTACCAGGCCCAGTTTTTCATGTGGGGCAGGGGAGGAAGGGTCCAAACTCAGATCTCATGTTTGTCTGACAAGCACTCAACCCACTAAGCTCGCTCCCCAGCCTTGGTTTCTGAAATCACAAGGAATATTCTCTTCATTACCATTTTCATCTCTGCAGAGTGTATGTATTATTTTTGGGATATAGTAAATGTTTAAGATTTAAATATCTTTTTTTTTTTTTTTGAGACAGGGTCTCCCTATAGCCCCAGCTAGCCTGGAACTCACTCTGTAGATGACGCTGGCCTTGAACTCACAGAGATCCACCTGCCTCTGCCTCCCAAGTGCTGGGATTAAAGGAGTGCACCACCACGCCCAGCACTAAAGATGGTTTTTAGTTGCCATGTGGGTACTGGGAATCGAAACCCGGTCCTCTGCAAGAGCAGTCAGCACTCTTAACTGCTGAGCCATCTCTCCAGCCCCAAGATTTAAATATCTTAATGTAATTGATTGATATATGGTAATGTAGTATTTTAAAATATTTTATTTTATTTTATTTTATGTGTGTGAATGTATTGCCTGCATGTATGTAAGTGCACATGTGTCATCCAGTACCCATGGAGATCAGAATTCCCTTTAACTGGAGTTATGGATGGTTGTTAGCCACCATGTAGGGGTACTGGTAACCGAACCTGGGTCCTCTGCAAGAGCAGCCTGTGCTCTTAACTCCTGGGCCATCTAGCCCCTAATGTAGTATTTTAACATAAGTAGATGAAATATCATGAATTCTTTAAATCTACCTGTTCTGCACAGCTCAAAGCCAACACATCCCTTCCCTATAGCCTGCCTGGATTACCAAAACAAGGATCTTCGTGGGGCTCCAACTCAGAAGGGACTCAACACCATCCAGTGACTCAGGACACCAGACTCAAATGGTATCTGTGGGTATGGGAGCGAGTGAGACTGAAGCAAATATTCCCTGATTATGCGGAGTGAAAGTGAGCTCATCCCCAGACCAAGTTCCAAGCAGTGCTGCCTTCGAATCTCCAGGCTCTGGCAGGTCACAGCAGGTGTTTGATTAAGGAATAGTGATGAGAATGAGAATGAAGAAGTCCCCCAAGTCACCACTCTGCCCTGGTACAGCGTACTCTAAATTCAGTGACAAACAATCGCTAGTGGACCAGGATGGGCCTCTCTATCTCCCAAAACCCAAGATCCCACCAGGTTGTCTCCAGATGCCCCAGCACTCAGGCAAAAAGAGCCCCAGAGGCCCGACCAGAGCTGTGGGTACAGTCCTGCCCCTACCCCTGCTTCAGCGAGGGCGCCGGCATGGGATACACAGGACTGTCCCAAGAGAGCTACACACATAGCTCTTTCTGCCATTTTGGAAGCAATCAGACTCTTCTGTTTGACTCCAAGGGCCCAGATCCCCGTCCACATTTAAGCAGAGGGCCCACAGACGCTGCCTCACCATGGAATTTCTGAATTTTCTTTTTTTTTTAATTTTATTTATTTCTGTATGTGTATGAATGTACTGTCTGCATGCAGTTTTGTGCACCCGTGTAGTGCAATGCCGCGGAGGTCAGAAGAGGGTGTCGGACTCCCCTGGAACTGGAGTTCTCCTGGAATTGGAGTTTCAGACGGTTCTCAGCCACCATGTGGGTGCTGGGGATCGAACCCCGGTCCTCTGTAAGAGCAGTTGGCGCTCTTAACCACTAGGCCATCTCTCCAGCCCCAGAATTTCTGAATTTTCAAAAACTTCCACACTCATTTTATAATTTCTCCTAGACAGTGGCCATTCACAGAGCTCCCCATTCCACTTCCTAGTTTGTTAATGTCCCCTACAGCAGGGGCTCTGCAAGGGCTTCCTCCAGCTTTGGACTAGAGAAGTACTTGAAGCTTACTGAGTTGATCTGTGACCAAGCTTGGAAAAATGCAGGTGATGGAGCCTGGCTTGTGAAGTTTCAAGGGATGCAGAGACTATCAGGGCTGTTTGTATGATATTTTGAATTGAGAACTTGTGGTATCTGGTCAGCTGGGGCTGAAGAACCAGTTGTGATTAACAAAAGACCAGAGCCACTGAAGTGAAACCGTTGCTTGAGTGGGACACTTGATGCTGGCTATCTGCAACTGAAATATCAACGGCCAGTAACAAGAGACAAGAGACGAGCATCACTGCCACGGAGACTTCTTCTGGAAAGCATTTCCTCGGGGTCAACACAGACACTGTGGTCCATGAGGGGAGGGACGTCTATGTCAAGCTGGAACTTGGTAATGTCTGGGTCTCCTATATGGCACTTGGTTGTTTTTTTTTTTTTTTTTTTTTTTGTCTTTTCAAGACAGGGTCTCCATGTAGCCCCAGCTGGCCTGGAACTTGCTCTGTAGACCAAGCCGGCCTTGAACTCACAAAGATCTGCCTGCCTCTGCTTCCCAAGCGCTAGGATTAAAGGCATGCGCCACCACGCCCAGCTCTATGGCACTTGTTTTGAAGGCATGAAGGGATCATAGAGAGCAGCTGGGCTTGGCACTCCAGGAGAGCCAAGTTTCAGCAGAGGCGCCGATGTATTGGAGATGCCAGGACCATGGGACAACCACCCAGGGCAGCAACAGATGTGGAGTAGAGCCAGCTTGAGTATTGTGATTGAATCCCAGATATCCAACATTGAGCTACATTGCTGGACTTGGGTTTTTACTTAAGTGTTCCTGGTTCTTCCCTTTTGAAATAGGATGATATGTAATTTATTTTAAGTTTAACATGAACCCACAGTTGAGAGACTGGATTATTTTAAAGAGACATTGAGATTTTTAAAGTGTTTGAATTTTAAGAACTGTGGGACTTTGAAAGTGGTGCTTTTTTATGTTCCAATATTAATATGAGATATTGCAGATAAAAAAACGAAAGGATTGTGATTTGCCAGTGATGTATTGGGTGTCAACTTAACAAGAAGTCAGTTGTGCAGGATGGCTTTAGTCATCAACCTGACACACCTGGGTGGAGGGGCCCTCAACTGAGGGATTTCCTTCCTCGGATTGGGGATTGGCCGTTGGCCATGTCTGGGGGCATTTTCTTGATTGTTGAGTGATGTGGGAGGGCCCAGCCCACTATGGGAGGTCCCACCCCTGGGAAGGTAGTCCTCTGTGGTATAAGTAGCAGGTTGAGTACAGGTCAGAGGAGCAAGCCAGTAAGCAGCATTCCTCCATGTTCTGTGCTCCAGGTTCCTGCCCTGAGTTCCTGCCTTGGCTTCCCTTGACGATGGACTGTAAGCTGGTTGTTTTGGGCAGTGTTTTTATCTCAGCAGTAGAAAGCTAACCAGAAGAGACAAACAGGGGTCACACCAGCATGGGGAGGAGAGAGCAGCGCACAGCACCACAGGGAACGATGGGAGCCGTGAGGGCCCAAAATCAACTTAAAGAGGAAAAGAGGAGACCTGGGGCTCTGGGAGGTGATGTGATGATTAGTAAAGATGTGCTACACATTGCCTGAGGCCTCTGGAACTGTGGGCCTTACATGAAAACGTCCATGTGACCCAGCAGTCACTCTTGGTCTCTCTAATGCCCAGACTCTTAATATGACAGATGGGATAATAATGCAGTGACAAGGACTTCCTTGACACGTGCAGGACATTCCTGCAGAGCTGTAATACGGTATTTGGTAGGTACTCAGCAGTTGTAGTCACCCTCAGTGGGTCTCCCCATGAGCAGCAGCATGAGGACCTGCTGAGTGGGGGGCTAAGTGGGACGGATGCCATCAGTGCAGAGGCCGGGGCAGATCTTGGTCCCACGCCTCAGGGCTACAGGGCTTTGCACAGCCACACCTTAGTGGTCTCATGTGGAAAACAGGAATCAAAATGAGACCAGATGGGATTCTCATGAGACCTGTCTGCAGGCTCCCAGCAAGGCAGGCTGTGGTTGTGGGTGGGGAGTTGGGGAAGGCTGCAGCTGTATCTCTCAGGCATGGCAGGGAGGGTGAGGCCAATCTCCCAGGTCCTCCTTCTCCTCCCACAAGCAGCTTAGACAAGCAGTCTGGGCCAGCTGGCAGGTTTTGATAAAGGAAGATTATAAATAACCATGACCCTGGGCTCCATTGCGGGCTGTTGGCTCCCTCGGGGAGGCCTAGATGGAGAGACCTGAAAGTTTGGGGGTACCAAGAAGAATCAGTAGGCAGACAGCACTGGCAAGCCTAGGCTGAGAGACACATGTCCCTAACCACAGTGACAGAATGGAGCCATGAACTAATTATGGCAATATTGACAGTGATTATAACATCTACTTACCAAGTGCTAATGACCTTGTATAATGTTCAAAGCAAGCTGAGAAAAAAAAATTGTTGCAAAACAATCTCAGATGCAGGGTTTATACCAGAATATGCAAAACACATCTCAGATGCAGGGTTTCTATCAGAATATGCAAAAAGCTCCTCCAACTGGAGAGTGAGGAAGCAGACAGCCGATGAAAATGCCTGAAAGTTTCGAACAGACACTGTCCGCAGAGGAGACGTGAGGACGGCAGTGAGCAGCCTCGCTGCGGCTCTGGTTACCAGGACGCAGACGTGTGGACTGTGCTGTGAAGTCACTGTCACATCAGCACGGAGTCCTGCACTGAAGCTTCCTTCCAGGTCCTGATGACGGTGATGGACCAGAACAATCTTCCTCAGCTGCAGTGACCAGATCCCAAGCAGGACTCGCCATGTGGCTTCTCTTGTTGGACCCTCCACCTGTCTCCCTCATTTGAACAGCACCTTCAAGAGTATTGCATGCTCTTCGTACTCTTTGGGGGCTTCCCTTGTTAAGGAACCTGTTGGGGAGGCCCAGGCTGGCTCCTTGATGCTTGTCCAGAGTTCAAGGTGGCAGATCCTAGACACAGCCTCGCATGGATCATGTCCCAGCTACCACTAAGAAAGGCCATGGAAAGTCCTCAAGTACCCTCCGGCCACAATCCTCCTGATGTGCTTATGAGGAGCTGAGCATGAGAAGTGCTAACTCAGTGCTGCTTCTAGCACCTTCTCCAAGAGGATCCTCGGGCAAGTGGAGCATGCATAGGCACATAGTCACTCAGAGCTGTGAGAACCTGGAGAACACGCATAGGCACATAGTCACTCAGAGCTGTGAGAACCTGGAGAACACGCATAGGCACATAGTCACTCAGAGCTGTGAGAACCTGGAGAACACGCATAGGCACATAGTCACTCAGAGCTGTGAGAACCTGGAGAACACGCATAGGAACATAGTCACTCAGAGCCGTGAGAACCTGGAGAACACGCGTAGGCACATAGTCTCTCAGAGCTGTGAGAACCTGGAGAACACGCGTAGGCACATAGTCTCTCAGAGCTGTGAGAACCTGGAGAACACGCGTAGGCACATAGTCTCTCAGAGCTGTGAGAACCTGGAGAACACGCGTAGGCACATAGTCTCTCAGAGCTGTGAGAACCTGGAGAACACGCTAGGAACATAGTCACTCAGAGCCGTGAGAACCTGGAGAACACGCATAGGAACATAGTCACTCAGAGCCGTGAAGAACCTGGAGAACACGCATAGGACACATAGTCACTCAGAGCGTGAGAACCTGGAGAACACGCATAGGCACATAGTCACTCAGAGCCGTGAGAACCTGGAGAACACGCATAGGACATAGTCACTCAGAGCCGTGAAAACCTGGAGAACACGCATAGGAACATAGTCACTCAGAGCCGTGAAAACCTGGAAGAAACATCGCATAAGGCACACATAGTCACTCAGAGCTCGTGAGAACCTGGAGAACACGCATAGGAACATAGTCACTCAGAGCTGTGAAAACCTGGAGAACACGCATAGGCACATAGTCACTCAGAGCGTGAGAACCTGGAGAACACGCATAGGCACATAGTCACTCAGAGCTGTGAAAACCTGGAGAACACGCATAGGAACATAGTCACTCAGAGCCGTGAGAAACCTGGAGAACACGCATAGGCACATAGTCACTCAGAGCTGTGAGAACCTGGGGTGACCTAGGACCAAGAGCTGCAATGAAAGTTGTTGTTGGGGCTGGAGAGATGGTCCTTAGCGGTTAAGAGAGCTGAACCGCTCTTGCGAGGCCTTGGGTTTTCGATTCCCAGCACCCACATGGCGGCTAAGAACCGTCTGTAACTCCAATTCCAGGAGAGAACTCCAGTTCCAGGGGAATCCAAGAGACCCTCTTCTGACCTCCGCGGCCATTGCACGAATACGGGTGTGCGCAAGACCTACATGCAAACAGTACATTCATACACATAAATAAAATAAAATTTAAAAAAAAAAAGAAATTGTTGTTTATATTTAATGGATTTACATGTTATTTAATCTATTTATTGAAGTTGAATACTGAAGGATTTAAAACTCGGAACTCATGTATTCTGGGCAAATTCTCTACCCCCAGCCCTCTTTAATTTCTTTCATTTTGAAGCTGGTCTTAAACCTGTGATCCTCCTGACTCAGCCTCTTAAGTAAGCTGGGATGACTTACCTATAATGCCAGACACAGCAAGGTGCCATATTTAGGCAAGGCCCAAGCAGCTGTCATTTGGCTGGAGCCTCACCAGCTGCGATGGCCAAATGCTGCCATGTGGAACGTTGCCCAGCAATGGAAGGGTGGGACTCATACAGTTCAGCTGTAAGCAGGTCTCCAGGAAAGACTGCTAAGTGGCAACTTTCATGTTAGGCTTATATGCTAAATGTGGAGTTGAAAAATGGGGGGGTGGAACATAGATTTGCACTTACTTGTATTTATGTGAGTAGTAAACATTCCTGGTAGAATTCGGTGGCAAGGTTAAGTGGTGTAAGCAAGCCTGTAATCCTAGCACTTGGAGGCCGGAAGGCGCGCGATTCTTGTGAGTTCAGCAGCACCTGGTCCTACAGAGCAGAATTCCAGGACCGCTGGGGTCGACAGGGAGACCTTGTTTCGAAAAAGACCAAAAAAAAAAAAAAAAAAGACAAATGCCTTTTTCTTGTTCCTTCGCTGTTTTTATCTGATGGGGGGTTTTAAAAGAAACAGAGAGAGCCCAGAAGATGACAAGAATGAAAGGCAGATTCTCCTCAGTGTCTGAACCTGCAGTGAGCCCTTATGCACACAGGTTCCATATCTGTGTATCCTACCAACCCAGAGACACTCAGGGACAGTGACTGGTTATGGTTTGGTAGTAGAAGCCCTGTTTAGCACTTATAAGGCCCTAGATTCCCAACACATACATAAACATGCAAATCACAGAAGTGCTACATCTGTGTGGAACATGTAGGGTTTTCCCCTTGATATGATTCCCTGAGGAGACTGTATAACAGCTGTTTCTATAGCATTTGCATATGTCAGGTATGAAATCTCTATTACACATCTTCAGGAGGATGTGACAGGTTCTATGCAAATATGAGGCCTCTCCTAGAGAGCTTTGATTGTCAACTTGACACACCTTAGTCATCAGAGAGGAATTGCCTAGATCAAACTAGCCTGTAGGCATGTCTGTAGGGGATTGTCTTGGTTGTTAATTGATGTAAGAGGGCCCAGCCCACTGTGGGTAACACCATTTCCTGGGCACGTACTACTGGGCTGTATAAAAAAGCATGGACCAGTGAACAAGCCAGCAAGCAGCATTCCTTCATGGCTTCTGCCTCAAGCTCCTACCCTGACTTCCCTCAATGATGGTCCATGAACTGGACGTGTAACCAAATAAGTCCTTTCTGCCCCTAAGTTGCTTTTGGTCAGTGTTTTATCACAGCAACAGAAAGTAAATAAAGCCATTTAAAAATTTTTTTATTAATTTTATTTATTTCTGTATATGTATGAATGTACTGTCTGCATGCAAGTTTGTGCACCCGTGTTGTGCAACACCACGGAGGTCAGAAGAGGGTCTCGGATTCCCCTGGAACTGGAGTTCTCCTGGAATTGGAGCTTCAGACGGTTCTCAGCCGCCATGTGGGTGCTGGGGATCAAACCCGGGTCCTCTGTAAGAGCGGTCGGCGCCCTTAACCGCTAGGCCATCTCTCCAGCCCCAAGGCCATTTTAAATAGAAGACTTGTATATCCGTGGACTGTTGTGTCTGCGGGGGTCCTGGTGCGGGTGCATCACAGATAATAAGGAAGGTCAACATTTTATTTTTTGATATAATCGTTACTCTGTTAGCCAGCTTTCTGGTGGTATAACAGCATGCCTGAGATAACCAACATTTAAAGAGATTTGGCTTGGGTCATAAACTCATATGGGGCCTGTGGCAGTATATGTGGTGGCACAAAAATACTCACCTCATAGTCATGAAGTGGAAAAAGACAGAAAGGGGCCAAGGCCCCCGCAGCCCCTTCAAGGGCCCGATCTCGGTGGCCTTGGCTCCCCAAGCTCTGCCAACTCCCAATGGTGTCCTGCTGGCAACCACACCTCAACACAGGCCTTTGAGAAGACAGAACTAAATTTTAGCAATGTCTTAATTAAAATTTTACTGAAAAGTATCTTTCAGGAGGCTAGGGCAGGAATTTGGGGTCAGCCTGGGCTATATAGTGAAATCTGTTTCAAAAAGATAAAAGCAACCAACTATTAAACAAAACCCAACAAACAAAACATTTTTTAAAAAAATGAATCTGGTTTCCTATATATTAAAGTAAAATGTTAAATTTGAAAAGCAGGCTATGAAACAGCAGATAATGATCTGGGCATGGTGGCACATGCTTCTAATGTCTATGAAGCCGGCCTGGGCTTCATGGAGACCCTGCCTCAAAAACAAAAAAATAAAAAATAAAATAAAAATAAACCTAAACAAAACAACTCAGCAAATAGTTCTTGATTACATTTTGTGGAAAAACATTCTGTTTGTGTCTAGTTCTCCATGCTTTGTCTCATTCCTAATTATATCCCAATCTAGAACATGAAGAAAAACAGGCTGAGCAAGTAAAAGACCAAGCACCAAGATCCTGATGCTCCCGGGGCCTGCTGGCCAAGCTCACGGTGGTGGGCCTGCAAGTGGGCTCACAAGGGACTTTTATCATCTTAGTATCTTTCAACTATTTTATGAAGTTTTTAAAATGTTATTTATGATTGAGTGCTTTGCCTGTATGTATGTATGTGCGTGCACCCATGTTGTGCAATGCCCTTAGAGGCCAGAAGTGTTGGAGCCCCTGGAATTGGATTACAGACAGTTGTTAGCCTCCATGTGGGTGTTGGGAACCAAACTCCTGTCCTCTGCAGGAATAGCCAGGGCCAGTGCTCTTAAGCCTCTGAGGCCTGGCAAAGGTGCTTGCCCTTCGAGGAGGGGTGGACTGGGAAATCCAGGGCAAGAGCTGAGAGCACAGAGCCAGGTCTTCAGGAGCCTGTGGAGGGAAAATGAGACCCAGAAACAGCCTGTGACTAGCCTGAGACCACACAGCAGGCCAGGGACAGCCGAGCCAGGCCTTGTCAAGCCTTAGCCCCTGAGATGCTTGGACACCAGATGAGCTCACGTTCTTTCGTTCTGTTTCACAATTGAGGGAAAACTGAAGCCTTGGGATTATAGAGCTCAAGGCACTGGAGATGAACAGACCCAGGGGGTGAGTCCAAGACCTTTCGTTAAACTCTTATGGGCACCCGCCCTGCCTGGTGGAACGTTAGCTTCCTTCTCCTAGTGGATGATGTGCACAGCAACCATGTGACTTGCACATCAAGTGGGGTCTTGTACTTGTGGTAGCAGTCAGAACTGGCCTTTGGGATTCCGAGGTCAGCCTTGTCTGTCTTCATGGGCTTGCTGACCCCAGCACCACAGCTGAGGGTCAGAGTATCCAAAGTGTCCACAGAGCCCCTCAGGGAGGCCCATGGAGACCCCCCAGTCATGGAAACAGAATAGAGAGGGGCTGGACCCGACTGACTCCGAATTTCCTGTGCAGCATCACGAAGATGGCTGAGCTCAGAGCTCTGGACAGTGGTCACTTTGTCACTGTCCTTGGGACCAGGCAGAGTCCCTGATCCCTGCCCTTCTCTTCCAGGCCCACCCTCACGTAGTTGACAAAGGGGTCCTCATAAGCAAGGTCTTGACATCGTTTCCCAGATCTTATGGAGCCGTTAAAAGCCAGGATACCGAGGGGCCCAGGGGCCCAACCAATCATAGGTGTCAGACTAAGGGAGGCCTGGCCCCAAATTCCACAAACTGCAAAGCACACAGGGACAGTAACAGGTCATGCACGTAGGGGAGGGGTTGACACTGTTTTGGAGCTGCATGGTAGTGTGGTTCAGTGGCCAGATACACTGCTCCAGGTTTGCAGAATGCCTGCTCAAGAGAAGGAGTTTTTGTGTACATAAACCCTTCTTTAAATCTTGTCAAATGGAAAACAAAAATCAGCCTTAATACAGAGATATGGGGCTTTATTTTCATACTATTCTACCTATATATGTGCTTGAAAAATTCTAAAACAAGTACTACAATCATGCCCCAAGCCCTCCTGGGACCCCTTCCAAGCATAGACTCAAAGGCCCTTTGGTGCGCTGGTCCCTCTGCCTTCCCGATGGTGGGTCCATGCAGAGCACACAGGCCTCCCTGTGCACGCTGGACTGACTTAGCTGTTCTCTTGGGCTGAATGCTCTTCCCACTCTACCACCCAGCTCATTCCTTGATCTCCTTCAAGTCTTTCTTTAAAAAGACCCCATCTGAGCCAAGGCCTGTCCTGGCCACTCTGTCTGCAAACGCACACAGCTGAATCTCCCTCAGGGTGTTTATCTCCTAACCAGCCCTTTCAGTAGAGCGGTGTGCGGGAGCAGGGAGCTCTGTGTGCTCTGCTCCTTGTGTCCTGTCCTAGTTACATTCTCCTGCTGTGATAAAAACACTAACCAAAGCCAAGTTGGGGAGGAAGGGGATCATTTGCCTTACTCTGTCATCAAGGGAAGCCAAAGCAGGAAGTCAGGGCAGGAACCTGGAGCACAGACCCCAAGGAACGCTGCTTACTGGCCTGCTCTTCTGGCCTGTGCTCATCTTGCTTTGTTACACAACACAGGACCACCTGCCCAGGGGTGACACCACCCACAGTGGACTGGGCCCCCCACATCACTCAACAATCAAGAAAATGCCCCCAGACATGGCCAGAGGCCAGTGCAATGGGGGAGATTCCTCAACTGAGGCTCCCACCACGCAGGTGTGTCAGGTTGACAGCTGAAGCTGTCCAGCACATGCCCCCCCCCGCACTGCCAGAGCCACATGCAATGCTCCATATATACGCATTGAATTAACACCCAAATAAATCAGATAACCCCCACCCCTGGTCTTCGGGAGGCCCAAGCAGTCACAACCACAGGAGCTTCCAGCACTTGATGACTCAGTGACCTGCAAACATTAGTTACTCACTTTATTCTTTTATTATAGAAAAGACGTTGGGTTTTTTTTTTTTTACCCCCCTTTTGAGGCAGGGTTTCATGTAGCTCAGGCTGAGGATGTAGCTGAGGAGACCCTGAGTGCCTGATCTTCCTGCTCCACCCAAATGCTACATCACAGTTAACACTAAGCCTCGATTGGAGAAGAGATTTTGGCAGGGCTTAAAGACCCAGCAAGCACAGGCATTTACAAGCAGGGGAGAAAGAGTCAATGAGAAGGAAAAGCCCGGTTTGTGCTGGGCCCTGGGGGTCCAGGCTGAGTGAGGCACTGCCAGTGGCCATAAGTGCAGAAAATAGGGCTTCCCTAGGGAGTGATGCTTGGGTCGACAAGCAAAGACCCAGAAGCTACTGCCCAGTGGCCTGACCAAACACTGTCCAGGAACATAATCTGGCCCTGAAACTCCACATACATTCTCTGGAGGTGAAGTCACCAGAGACTGGAAGGTCTTGTCTTATCTTCCCTTACCACAATCTCAGCCAGCCCTGACCCAGCCGCGCTCACAGCCCTCTCTGACCCCAGGATCCCTTTTCAGTACGTAATGACCCCAACCTTCTTTTGTTTCCAAATGCCCTGACAGCACACACTTGTTAAGTAAATTATTTGCTGGGAAAAAGATATTCTTAATAGTACATCTGGCCGGGCATGGTGGCGCACGCCTTTAATCCTAGCACTCAGGAGGCAGAGGCAGGCGGATCTTTGTGAGTTCAAGGCCAGCCTGGTCTACAGAGTGAGTTCCAGGACAGCTGGGGCTACAAGGAGACCCTGTCTCAAAAAGAACAACAACAACAAAAAGATAGTACATCCGACCTAGTCAAACAATAAAAAGAAACCCAGTAAATCAAAATGAGAACGTAATAAGAACAAAACCAGACAAAAGAGTTTGTTAAACTGGATATGCAAATGGCCTAGCAGGTGGGAAGAGGTGCCACTGCTGGGTGCTGCCAGCTGAGCTGCTGCTGCAATCAAAAGGACAAACATTCATTGCCCCTTACAAAACTGTTCGTAGCCTTGTAAAACTGTGCGTCCACTTTGGAAAAAGTTCTGTCAGTTTCTCACAAAACCATACTCCTGCTATAACACCTAACAATATATTCTTGGGGGGCTACCCTAGGGGAGTGTTGCCATAGAAATTCCAAGCAGTGGGCCAAAGACATCCAGGGTAGGTTATTCAGAATAATCCCAAACCAAAACAACCCAGCAGCCTATCGTCTTGACCGGGAGGGGAGGGAGGATATGGACGGATGAACTGGTGGTTTATGTGCACTGTAGCATTCTTCACATACAATAATGAACAAGTTAGAGACAACAACTTGGCTAACACAGATAAAGATGAGAAAAAAACTAGAGAATGAAAAGTAAATGTTGTGTGGTTCCATTTTATAGGCTGTTCTTAGAAAAAGTTTAGTCAGTCGTGTTAAGTCAAATAGTACAGTTACCTCAAAAGGTAGGCACAGATTGAAAGGGGACCCTGGGTATCCACAAAGATCTCCATTTTGCTTTTAAGTGCTTGCTTGCCCCCTCCCACTTTGTACCGGGGACGGCCTTGCTACACCTCAGCGTCCTGTATCCCCATCTGGATGGTGGTCTTACAGATGCGGGCATCAAGTTTGCACTTTAACACAATGGGATTTAGTGCCCATGTCAGGCTTTCCAAGTTCTCTTTGCTGAGGGTTCATGGCTTCTGAGGAGCACCGGATCCTGGGGGCTAGCGCCCCAGAGATCTCACACTTCTGGGGCGCACTGGGTCTAGGGGCTTTCCAACCAGTCAATACAACCCTGAGGATTGAGCCACAGCTGCTCGGGGCAGATGGGCTCCTCTGCGCCAATCAGCTGCAAGGTCCCAGCTGAAATGGGGTTTGCCTTTCGCTTCCTGGAACCCAGCCTCGTTCTTCTGTAGAATGGAGTCTGGCATATCTACGTCGCAGGATTGAGGTGGGAATTTTCTTTTCTTTTCTTTTTTTCCTGAGACAGGGTCTCCCTATAGCCCCAGCTGTCCTGGAACTTACTCTGTAGACCAGGCTGGCCTTGAACTCCTAGAGATCCTCCTGCTAGGGTTAAAGGCGAGCACCACCACGCCTGGCTTAAAGCCAGGGTCTTAGTCGCCATGTGGGTGTTGAGAATCAAACCCGGGTCCTCTGCAAAAGCAGTCGGCGCTTTTAACCACTGAGCCATCTCTCCAGCCCCGGAGGTGGGAATTTCCACTACGCGCAGGGAGACCTTATTGAGCGCCTCCTGCATACTGGGCCTTGGCCCTGCCTGAGCCGTGCACACAGCCAGTGCCTAATATTCGTTGTGGGGACAATTAGAATTTCCCTACAGGTCATTCGATGTTTGTCCGGTTGCTTCTGCCGTGCGGAGTCAGCGCGTGGAACCCCGCCAGCTAAGCGCACGGCCCCTTTAAGAGGGAAGAAGACTGTATCCAAACACACAGGCCGGCCACGCACGTGACTCACAGCTGATTTCCGGCCCCGCCCCCACCTCTCGGCCGCGCCGCCCCAACGTCGGATCTCGCTGCTGTCCCCGGCCCCGGCCCCGGCCCGCGCGATGGCGCACACGGCCCCGACGGGCGCGCCGGAGCAAGGTGGCCCGATCCGCGTGGAGCACGACCGCCAGCGCCGCCAGTTCTCCGTGCGCCTCAACGGTACCGCGCCACCTTTGTTCGCGCGCGGGCGGGCGAGACGGGGCGGGACGGGGCGGACGGACCCCGGGCGGGAGGGTTCCCCGGCGCCGCGGCCTCTCGGGCGGGACCCGCGCGCCCTCCCCGGCGCCGCACCTGCTGGCGCCGCCCGCTTCCGCCGGCGCCGACGGGGGCCGCCCGGATCCCAGACAGACTGTGGGGCACTGGCGGCCTGCGTCTCCCTGGGCGTTCGGTTGTTTCCTACCGCCCTGGAGAAGCTTGCGCGGTCCTGGGGGATAACCCAGGGAACGGGTAGCCTGGTGCAGGAGCAGGGTAGGTGGCCCCGAGACTGGCCAACTTGCCTAGTCTCCTTGGAGCCTGGTTTTCTCAGAATCTGCCGTGGGGACAGCAGAGGTGCACGCGCATTGCCTGGCGGTGACAGGGTAGGATCAGAGTGACAGAGTTGGTACACAGCAACTGCTGATAAACATAAATTAATGATTATTTTCTAAACTAGAAAGCAAGGTTAAGTCTTCATCTCCTGTAGACTGTTTACCACTCCACACACACACACACACACACACACACACACACACACACACACATATGAGACCAGAGGGGCTGGGAATAGAATTATGACCACTCTGTGACCAACCTTCCCAGCCAGGCCCTCTGGGTACATCCATGACCCATGGGACCACTGTCCTGTTTTGGAGAAGGAAAGTTGGAGGCCCAGGAAGGGAAGAACTTGTCTGAGGTCAGCCAGTGAGTTGGACAGCGCTGAGAATACTATGCAGCCTGCGCTGGCTCCCAGAAGCAGCCTTCTGGGACCTGCACTTGGTCACAGTGTGCCACCTGGCCATTAAGCTGGGTCCACCACTTCCACAACCACAGAGGACGAAGCTGTTACATCGGGTGTTGTGACACACTGCCCCACATTACAGATGTAACTGAGTAACTGAGGCTGGGACTGCAGGAAGTGACTTGCTCAGCTGTCCCTCCACCATATTCTCCCCATGGAGAAGCCAGTCCTGCTGAGCAGGGAGTGACCGCTGGGGAGGCCTTATGGGAGGCTTTGCAAATCTTCTTTTCCAAGGTTTCTGAGTTGTAGGGACGCTCTGCTTCCCCAGGTGACTCTGGAAGCTTACTGAATCCACTGAAAGAAACCCTTGCGCTTGTTTTCCTTTTTTCTTCCAAATGGGTTCGGACCAAAGGCTGGCTCATGTAGCCTTGAACTTACCCTTCTGGAACCTGCCTCCTTGTGGCTAACCACAAAAGCTGCCCAGCAGAGATGGACTGGCTGGAGGCCAGCAGCCCTTCCCCAGCTCTTTGAGTAGTTGCTGCACAGTCTGGGCCAACTAAGATTCATTCCACGAGTTATTTATTATGCACCTACTGTGCACCAGCACCCTTCACGGCACCCTGGACTTGTGAGGCTGACAGTCTACAGGAGAATATGGATCTCAAATAGCATAATATCTTAGGAAGCAAAGGCTCTCCAGAGCGGTGAAACTGAGCAGAAGGAGGCAAGAAACAGCTTCGCTATAGCGAAGAGGGTTCCAAGTAAAAGGAACCGTGAGAGCAGAGGCCTGGCAGTACCTGCTGTGTGCACAGAGAAGAGGAGGTGGCCAGGTCGGGCAGCGCCTGAAGATGTTAACTTGTGTGAATGTGGTTTTTACCCTGAGCACAGAGGGCACCTAAAGATCTTGACCAGAGGACAAATGACAGGAACCAGGAACCTAAGACTGTGTGGGACCCCCTGCTATGCCCGGCGGTAGGGTGGGGAGAAGTGCCTAGAGCAGAGGTGACAGGAACTCAGATTTATCCAAGAAATGAAACACTGGCTGTAATGTCGCTGTTTCCTAGGTGGGGGACCATAGCTCAAGGCTGGAAGGCAGCTAATCCACAGCAGAGCCTCGGGCCTCCTGAGGCTATCTTCTGATGGCTGGAGGAGGCTAGATAAGGACCCCGCCCTAACCCCCTGCCCCTCAGCCAGGGACAACCATTTTGAGTTGGGAAGGGTTGTTTTTTTGTTTGTCTAAAAATATTTGTTTTCCAGCCGGGCATGGTGGCGCGCGCCTTTAATCCTAGCACTTGGGAGGCAGGGGCAGGCGGATCTTTGTGAGTTCAAGGCCAGCCTGGTGTACAGAGTGAGTTCCAGGACAGCTGGGGCTACAGGGAGACCCTGTCTCGAAAAAAAACAAAAAATATATATATTTGTATTCCAGCTGGGCTTGGTGGCTCATGCCTTTATTTATTTATTTTTAATTTTATTTATTTTTGTATGTGTATGAATGTACTGTCTGCATGTAGGTTTGTGCACCCGTGTCGTGCAATACTGCGGGGGTCAGAAGAGGGTCTTGGATTCCCCTGGAACTGGAGTTCTCCTGGAATTGGAGTTACAGACGGTTCTTAGCCACCATGTGGGTGCTGGGAATCGAACCCGGGTCCTCTGCAAGAGCACTCGGTGCTCTTAACCACTAGGCTATGTCTCCAGCCCCCGGTGGCTCATGCCTTTAATCCTAGCACTTGAGAGGCAGAGGCAGACGGATCTTTGTGAGTTCAAGGCCAGTCTGGTCCACAGAGTTAGTTCCAGGCCAGCCGGGGCTACAGGGAGACCCTGTCTTGAAAGACAAAATATATATATATATTTGTTTCCATTTTATTCATCGGGGGAGAGTGCCTGTGTGGCCAGGAGGAGGTGGCAATCCCTTGGAGCTGGCTGTGAGCTGGACATGGGTGCTGGGAGCCCAGCTCAGGTCTCTGGAAGAGCAGCACATGTTCTTTACCTCAGAGCCAGCTCTCCAACTCCAGGGCCAACTGCCTGGTGCAAGAAGGGTCACTTGGGGCTGAAGAGATGGCTCAGCGGTTAAGAGCACCGACTGCTCTTGCAGAGGACCCAGGTTCAATTCCCACCACCCACATGGCAGCTAAGAACCGTCTTTAACTCCAGTTCCAGGGGAATCCAACACCCTCTTCTGACCTCTGCAGCATTGCACGACACGGGTGCACCAACCTACATGCAGACAGTACACTCATGCACATAAAATAATAATAATTAATTAATTTATTTTAAAAAAGAAGGGTCACTCAGCTGTCTCCTGAATCCATCACCACACACTTTACAGACAGGAGCAAATAGGAAGACTGAGACCTGGGAGAACCAGAGTTGAGCCCAGTGTTGCCCCCATAATGCAAGTCAGAGGTCTGGGACACTCAGAGCTCAGCTGAGACGGAGTATGTCACCAGGTAGCAATATCTACTCGCCCACTGCACATGTGCTGGGGTGTAGTCGATACTACCACATGACGGTAGGTGTTCGGGGAAGCTTCTGGTAAGGGGACAACCAACTGACCACTTGTTGGCTGCTGGAAGAGGATGAGGATAAGTGTCTTGAGCTGCTGGCACATCTGAAAGTAGCCCATGTGCCTACTGCAGGCTTGGATAGACACTCCTGGGGGCTTGGCTGTTCTTTGGGGTCCAGCCAAAAAGGCAGGAGGCCTGGGTTTGGAGAGGCCAGCTTGCCTCCAGCCTCATTGCACAGATTTCCTGGGTGTCTGCCCTGGGTGGGGTTCTAGAGACATGGTGCGACTGGTCTCTGTGACCACCAGTACCAAAGGCTTACAGAGAATCTCTGAGCTGTCCTGGGTCTGTGTGCACAGCCCAAATCGCCTCCATGGGATTCAGAGCAGGAACAGACTAAAGAGAAGACACTAGAAAGTTGACAGGGGCTCAACTCCCACCTCGCCCCCAAAACTTATGCTGGAGGTGTGGTCTTTGGTGGTCATTTTTATGTGGTCTTTGGTCACCCACAAGGCCTGTAATGGCATGGCCCTAGGACCCCCGACTCGGTTTCCTAAACTCCCCGACCCTGTCGCCTTGACCCCCTGCTCTCCTTGAACGTCTGGCCCTCCGTGCTCCGGATCTGGGCTGCTCACTCCCACACGTCCCTATGGCTTCCTCATCCCTTCGAGTCTTTGTACTAGAGTGAGATGCCGTCTTTGTCATGGCAGCTCCATGCCAGTCTACACCTTTTCAGGTCTTCCTGGGGACGCGTCTGGAGAAGGGCTGACCTGGCATCCTCCCACCAGGACTACGCTGGCTGCTTCACTGGGCTCCCTGCTTCTCCCTAGACTATTGCCTCCAGCAGCCAGAGTCGTCTGAAACTTTGAGTCCCCTCCCATCTTCCCCCACTGAGGACCCAGCTCATGATAGCCAAGGAGGCTCTGCAGGACCCGCCCCTGCCAGCCTCCTGCTGCCTCTCCACCTCCCCACCTCCTTGCTCCACTCCAGCCACACCAGCGTCCTCCCTGCCCCTCGCACAGGTCCTCTCTGCCCTTCAGCCTCCTCACAGCTGTTCCTAGTGGAGCCTCTCCCCCACGCAGCACCTCCCACATCCCTGTCCGTCCCCTGACTCATTTGTTTGTCATGTTTATCTTTCCTCCCTTTCCAGTCAAGCCATGGAAGGTGGAAGTAGATCTCTGGGTCTGCCTGTTCTTTGCTGTATGGCCAGCATCTGAACAGTGTTTGGGGCTCAGTAAACATTCGATGGATGGATGGATGGAGGGAGGGAGGGAGGGAGGGAGGGAGGGAGGAGGGCGAGCAGGTGGGCTAGATGGATGGATGGGTAGATGGGTGGGTAGATAGATGGATGGGTAGATGGACAGGTGGGCAGGTAGGCAGACAGAGGGAAAACTACAGATTGTGACTGGAGCAACTTCCCCAGTAATTTTCGCCAGTGGGATTTTGGATAGACTAGTGAACTGTCCTAGCAGGCCTGGAAGGGGGTGAAAACCCACTTGTTCCCCTTTCCTGTGCCTGGCATTGGTGTCTTGGGGTTGTTCTCCTGGGGGTGGTGCGCTGCCTCCCCCGTCACCTTCTCCTTTGCTGGAGGCAAGGATTTGCTGGGCTCTGCTGCGTCCCAAGCTGGACCTCAGGGAGGAGGTTTAGCTGGGCGCACAGAGGAGGGCTGGTGTGGGCTCCCTGGAGTGACAGTAACAGCTGTGGGGATGGCGTGTTGTTGGCCCCTTGAACGGTGCACGAAGCCCTCTGAGGAATACCATATGTCCTTGCTCTGGGGATGTGGAGAATGAGGCACAAAAGATATTCAAGCTTCAGGTCTTAGGGGCTAGAGAGATGGCTCAGTGGTTAAGAGCACTTACTGCTCTTCCAGAGGACATGGGTTCGATTCCCAGCACCCACGTGATGGCTAACAACACTCCATAACTCCAGTTCCAGGGAATCTGATGCCCTCTCCTGGCCTCTGTGGGCTTTGCATGACATGGATACACTTACATACATGTAGGCAAAACACTCATACACATAAATTAAAAACAAACAAACCAAACCCAGCTCTTCCAGCACACTGGTGGTCTGTCTCCATCCCTCACACCGGTGGTCTGTCTCTGTCCCTCACATCAGCACACTGGTGGTCTGTCTCCATCCCTCACACCAGCACACGGGTGGTCTGTCTCCATCCCTCACACCAGCACACCGGTGGTCTGTCTCCATCCCTCACACCAGCACACCGGTCGTCTGTCTCCGTCCCTCATATCAGCACACGGGTGGTCTGTCTCCATCCCTCACACCAGCACACCGGTGGTCTGTCTCCATCCCTCACACCAGCACACCGGTGGTCTGTCTCCATACCTCACACCAGCGGTCTGTCTCCGTCCCTCACAGCACATCGGTGGTCTGTCTCCGTCCCTCACATCAGCACATGGGTGGTCTGTCTCCATCCCTCACACCAGCATACCGGTGGTCTGTCTCCATACCTCACACCAGCACACTGGTGGTCTGTCTCCATCCTCACACCAGCACACCGGTGGTCTGTCTCCGTCCCTCACACCAGCACACCGGTGGTCTGTCTCCTTCCCTCACACCAGCACACCGGTCGTCTGTCTCCGTCCCTCACATCAGCACACGGGTAGTCTGTCTCCGTCCCTCACACCAGCACACCGGTGGTCTGTCTCCGTCCCTCACATCAGCACACGGGTGGTCTCTCTCCGTCCCTCACACCAGCACACCGGTGGTCTGTCTCCGTCCCTCACACCAGCACACCGGTGGTCTGTCTCCGTCCCTCACACCAGCACACCGGTGGTCTGTCTCCGTCCCTCACACCAGCACACCGGTGGTCTGTCTCCGTCCCTCACACCAGCACACGGGTGGTCTGCCTTCATCCCCCACACCAGCACACGGGTGGTCTGTCTTCATCCCTCACAACATCCTCCACACTTAGGTTTGCCAGGGATGACCAGGCTCTTCAAGCCTCTGTAGGCCACACCTCAACTGTCTTCATCCCCTGCTCCAGGATGTCATGACCGGGCTGTCCTGCTCTACGAGTACGTGGGCAAGCGGATCGTGGACCTGCAGCACACCGAGGTTCCAGATGCCTACCGAGGGCGTGGCATCGCTAAGCACCTGGCCAAGGTAGGGTGGGCAGCAGACCAGGATATGGAGGCCACACTCTCCCCTCCCCTGCAGGAGACACTGGGCCTTGTGGCTTATTTTACTTTACTTTAGCTCCTTGGCAACAGCCTCACAGGCCCATCTGGCCGGTCGACCGCAGCTGGTGGGTGGGGCCCGGCCACTGCTCATCATCGTTTCTGTGGCAGGTGGCCACCATCCTGGGCCTAGGGTCTCTGTCTTGGGAGCCAGAATCTGACAGTGGTTGCCTAGTAAGTCCTGACGGACAAATGGATGAATGTTCAAGTCAGTGGACTCGTGCCCAGGTCCCACCCCTATTCCTCCCTCTCCAAAGCACCTCGCACTAGAGCCTGCCTGGTCAGCAAGTCTGGGCTCAGTGAGGGCAGGTACAGGCAGACCAGAGAATGGCGTTCAGGCGAACACTGCCTTTTGCTCCTAGGGGGTCCTCCACTGGCTTCCTCCTCTTCCCCTGCTGGCCCCACCGGGCTGAGACCTCGTCCACACTCCCTGTGGTACTTGCCAGGCCTCATGCCCTTTCCAAGACATGGCTACAAGCTGGTCTGTGGGGTTAGCCCAGTACCAGGGAGGGAACTCCAGTCACTGACCTGGGCAAAGTGGGAGAGTGGCCCACTGGGGAGGAGGCAGAGGGAGCTGCTGACCACCCGTCTTCCCGGGCTTTTCCCGGACTACAGGGGGCTGAGGTCCCCATGCGAGCTGTGCTCTGACTGCTGTTCTTCTTCTGCTGGCCCAGGCTGCTCTGGACTTCGTGGTGGAGGAGGACCTGAAGGCCCACCTCACCTGCTGGTACATCCAGAAGTACGTCAAGGAGAACCCCCTTCCGCAGTACCTAGAACGCCTACAGCCATGACCCTGACTGCCACACCTGGGAGTGCACACAGGCCTTCTGTGTGGGCCTCACCCAGCTCATGGGCTCTCAGGAACCCGCTCCTGTGGGGACAGGCTCAGACCTATACTTGTAAGGACACTCGTCTGCATCCCTCATTCAGGGTTCTTGGGGCTAGCTGCTGGCAAGAACGGATGGAGATCCAGAGTAGGAGAAAGGGCCGGCCAGGCTGGCAGGAGCCCCTTCCCACAGGGACTCCCCAGCTGTGCGGAGTCTTCTTTCCACCCGCTGCACATCCCGCCTAGCCCCTGCTGGGGGGTCCCTGCTGTGATCAGCTGAGCTGAGGACCCTCCACCACCTTCTGGAGTTGTGTTCTTCCTGCAAAGGAGGACACTCCCCAGAGCCAAGAACAGCGTCAGGAAATCTGTGTGCCAACGTCCAAGGTAGGGCACCAGGCCTCAGCCGTACCAGTGCCCACTCTTTCTCGTTCTCAGACGTCTGCGCCCTGGCACAAGCAGCAGAACAGCAGCAGACGGCAGCCTCCCTGATGTGTGAGGACAGTGGGTAGAGCTCTGGCCCAGACCTGACTGTGGGTGCACACTGACACGAGCAGGCAGACAGGGCACATGGCAGTGGGCTCTTCCTCTCCTTGGCATCCACACCTTTAACCTCTCACATGAGCTCTGTAGGAAAACGAGATCCCATCTGGGTCTGCTTCACCACAGACTCACCTGCCGGCGTCAGCTGAGCCGTGGCCGTGGTCTCCTGGACGGAGCCATGTCCCTGGCTGTCTCTGGCCTTTCAGCTGCACCTGCTTTCTTGGGGGTCACCTTGGCAGGGAGGTGGCACACTGTGCCCCCCAAATCCACTTGTGGCCCCTTTTTGCTGTCCTGGCCTGTCACCTGCTTTTCCACTGCTGGAGCTGCAGCTCTGGCCCAGCCACAGCAGCCGGGTCCACGCAGACAGCTGTGCACAGACCTCTCCCACCCCACAGGAAGAGTACTGAAAGTCGCACCAGGGGCCAAGCAGACTGCCCAGGCGTTCCTGGGCTCGGAGCCCCTGTGCCTCGTGCTGCGAGTCGTGGGCGAGTCACCACCGTCAGCATCCCTACCTCCTGCATCCCTGGATCTCCCCGTTACTGATGCTCCTATTCCAGCCTCCAGGACCTCCAGGATAACCCTGGAGCACACCCCCACTCATTCCCTTGGTTCTGTCTGCCAGGGTCCTTTTCAGGGATCAGAGAACCCCCTGGACCCCTAGGAGGACACTCCTGAGAGCGTTCTGACAGCAGGTGACACCCTGTAGTGCCAGTGTGTCCACAACACAGTACTTGAATGAGGGTCCTGAATCATGTGGGCCCAAGAAGAGTGGCGGGGCTTCCTCTGGGGGCTCCTCTCCAGTTCCTGCAGGGTGACCTGGGCCTTCTCACTGCCTTGGCAGCCTTAAAGTACCACTGGCCCTGCCACAGCCTCACGGTGCAGCAATAACCATATCTCCACCCTTCCCCCTTGGCCAACACCGCCCAATTGGGCCACTCTGGTGCTACCCCATTCCCCTGACCCCACCTGCTCCATGTCCCGAGTCATTCCAGGAGCCCGTGGCTGGGCACCAGTGATCACACCAGGCTTCATGTTCCTTCAGCAGCTCTGCTGTAGCCAGATCTTATCCTAGGGCTTCTCACTGCCGGTCTGCACAGGCAGTGACTCAACGTGCCTTTCCTCCTCTGGACCTGCTGTTGGTGGTGTCTGGGCCAAGCTTGGTCTTGGGAACCGCCCCTCCCACTCACTTGTTTGACTTCTGAACATACTGCATGATATGATCAACATGATGTTTGTCCCACTGGTAACCAATGGAAGACTAAGCCACAGTGAGGAGGTCAGGGAGCACAGAGTGAGGGAAGAAGGGGAGATGGGTTGTGTGGAGGTCCTCCCTGGGTCCAGTCTATTCCTGGGCCCTCAGCACCAACAACGTAGTAGGACAGCTGCACTTCAAGGGAGAAGAGCCAGGCTTTGAAGGGTCCCGTGGCCTGGCTGAGGTCTCCACTGCAGTAGCAGCCATTGGCATCAGGATCTTAGCCCATTGTGGGCAACTTTGCCATCTGCATCTCTTCGCTACACTCCCTGAACTGGGGATTGGTGGAAGAGGTCAGATACCACACCAGCTTCTGACATGAGCTGCTCTGTCCTGAAGTTAGTCCTTTGGGGATTCCTGGCCCAGAGCAGGGAGCTTCGCCTGCCATTGGTCCACATGGGCACTGTGGAAACAGTGACAAGCTTTCCAAAACGAGCACGGTAACAGGGAGTCATCGGCCAGAAACCCACACAGAAGGCTCAGGATCCAAAACCAGTCCTGCAGATGGTGCCCAGCACGGATATTGTGTCTGTTTACTTTGGGAGACAAATGGCCTCAGCAATACATAAATTTCAGCCACTTCCTGGCTCCCATGGTCGACTGAGATGCCACTCTGCCTTCAGCGATAAAGGTGCACACATGACTGATAGAGAACAGCCAGCACCCAGAGATCTGACTTGCATATGGAGCTGGATTTGTAAGCAGGAACTCCTTGGACCACCTGGCCGCACACTGGTCCCCAGGGCTGGACTCGGGCTAGCTCCAGTCCTTCCAGATGTCCTTCACTAGTCTCAGGGTCCTACCTCTTGCAGCTCAATGCCCTAAGTTTCATAAAAGATCTGGCGAGGCTGTGAATTCAGCTTGCAACTCTGCAACCTCCAGGATCACATTTAGGGGTTTCAGCTGTATCTGTCCTATGGCTTCAAGATATTAAAGATGCTTTTTCTGGTTGTCAAAGTTGTTTTCTGGTTTGTTTTTTTAAATCAGTGTCTTTGGCTAGATGGCAGATTGTGTTCTTTCTGTCCGTTTTCATTGTTAGTCATTAGTCTGCCCAAGTCTAGCTGTGAGGCCCATTACCATAACCAAGGGCAGCAGCCATTGGGTTTTCCAGGCTTTATCTTGTGAGCATTTAGCATTTATAACAGTGACAAACCATACATAGCCCAAGTTTTGCTACTAGTCTATTTTGTAGTGTACAACAGAACTTTGATTGGGCAATTTGTAAAGAACAGACATATATACGGAGCTACATCTAGCTTGGGCTGCTTGCTACACCATCCTGCAGCAGGCAGCAGAAGGGCAAGGTGTGTCCAGACCTTTACAAGGAGGCCACTCCTGCTGGAATTAACCCATGTTAAGGACCAAGCCATCAGGAATCAAAAACTTCTGACAGGCTCTGCCTTAGAGGTTCTCTCGAGCCAGGAGGGAAACTCCACCCCTGCCCCTGCCTCTTGCATTTTTTCTCCCTCCAAAGCCACTACCACCTGGATGAAATTCCCAGGATCAGCTGCCAGCTTGAAATGGACCTTTGATCACAGTAGCACAGCTGTCCTGTGTTGAAGCAGTTGCTTTCTGAGAGCAAGCCACCCCTTTGGCTTTCTCCTTTCTTGAGCTGGAAGTTTAGCTGGGTGGATCCTGCCTTGAGGGCACCCTTCCCAGTTTTCCAGTGCAGAGCCAGATGCCTCTCCTCTGATAGCAGTACTCTCCAAAAGAATTACACCCCCTCTTGTCGGATGCCCTCAGGCGACAGGCAAACAGGTCTCTTGAGTTCCAGGCCAGCCTGATGGTCACTATAGTGGCCTTTACACAGGCTAGGACTAGGGAGACCCTGTCCAAAAAAAAAAAAATGAATTTAATAGCCTCGCTTTCGGTACATACTTCAGCTGTAGTATTACACTTCCTAGTGCTTTTTCTCTCCAAACTGTACTTGTATTTCTTTCTGCCCTATGTGTACTTTTTCATAGTAGATCTGCATAATAAACTGTTCTGACCATGCCAAAGACTCAACCTTATGCTGTCTTGAAATTCCTCCACCAGAGAAATCAGTCCTTTTTTTTTTTTTTTTTTTTGAGAGAGAGAGAGTCTCCCTTTAGCCCCAGCTAACCTGGAACTCACTATGTAGACCAGGCTGGCCTTGAACGCACAGAGATCCGCCTGCCTCTGCTTCCCAAGTGCTGGGATTAAAGGCGTGCACCACCACACCCAGTGCTAGTCCATTATTTTTAGTGTAGTTTCATGAAAGTTCTTAGGACACAGGCAAAAAGAAGCCAAATTCTTTGACAAAACATGGCATGATTAGCGAGCTGCTAATATTGGTTTCCGCTGACATGTCTCAATCTGGGTCTCTATCACCTGATTTATTCTCAGCATTGTCGTTTTCCAAACTCCTTTTAGAAGGGCTGGTTAAGCTCTGCTTGCAGCACTTTTCTAGTCCAGTGTTCCAAAGTCTGCCACATTCCTAAAAAAAAAAAAAAAAAAAAAAATGTTCAGGTTCATTACAGCAATACTTCATACTTTCAGATACCAACTTCTCCATTAGTGATTCTTTGTTCCTGTGACACCATAACCAAAGGAAACTTATGGGGCCGGGCGTGGTGGCGCACGCCTTTAATCCTAGCACTTGGGAGGCAGAGGCAGGCTGATCTTTGTGAGTTCAAGGCCAGCCTGGTCTACAGAGTGAGTTCCAGGACAGCTGGGGCTACAGGGAGACCCTGTCTCGAAAAGACCAAAAAAAAAAAAGAAACTTATGGAAGTTTATTCTGGCTTACAGTTCCAGAGGGAGAGTCCCAAGGGCCTGGAGGCACCGGGGGGGGGGGGGTAAGAGCAGGAAGCTGAGAAGTCACATCCAGCTATACATAGGAAGCAGAAAGAAACTGGAAGTGGAGCAAGGCTAGAAACCCTCAAAGTTCACCCCCAGTGATAACTTCCAGAAAGGCCTAACTTCTCCCAAAGTACCACCAACTGGGAGCCAAGTTGCCCCCCAGCTTATGGGGGATATTTCTCATTTAAACCACCACAGGGGTCCATTTTCCCCAGCAATGAGATCATTCCTCACTCCCAATGAGGACAGATAAGCAATCCCCTGTTCACAGCTTTGGGCAACCATTTCAAGAAAATTAGTCTTGCTACCAGCAGCAATACCACCCAGCACAGTCAGGAACATGCAGACCACCCAGGTGCATCAAATGGGGGACTTAATGTAGAGAGGTCATTATAAAAACTCCAGATTGCTCAGGTTACATTGAGGCTGGAGGGACAGTGTCATCTAAAGCCATAATCACAGGGCTGCTGCCAATGCTCCCAGCAGAAACACCCTCCTGAACAAGCTCCAGGAGTATGTCACTGCTGCCGCAAACACCCCCAGACCAGAGAGACTCCTTACTGCTTTAAGTCCCCAGTCCTACCAAGAGATGAGGCCAGACAGGGAGGCTTGACAGATTTGTTCCCAGAGGGTCAAGGTCATCCAGGAGAAACTTAGTGAGGGAATCACATCAGGCCATGACACTGAGAATGAGAGGCACTGAGTCTCTCCAGCAACTCTGATATCTAGAAAATGTGTTACGGTTTGGATATGGAAGGCTACCAAAGTCTGTGTGTTGAAGGCTTGGTCCATAGCCTGTGCTGTGGGGTGGTGATGGAACCTCTTGGCGCATACTGGAAATTGGATATTTGGGGCCCTGTTCTTAGAAGAGATAACTGAACACAGCTTCTTCCTTCCTCTTTCGTCCCAGCCAAGATGAGCAGCTTCCTCTACCTCAGCCCAGGCCTGGCATGCATCCAAACCACAGGCCCCCAAACAACAGGCCTGACTGAGCTCACGGAACCATGAGCTCCCCCTACCCCCTTCCCCAATTCCAAAGACAGGATCTCATGTAGCCCAGGCTGACCCTATACTCCTGGTCCTCCCGCCTCCACCTCCTGAGTGCTACAACCACAGGCATGCACCACCGGGCACGGCCTTCTGGCAGTGGAGCGCAGCTACCTGCATACCCTTAATGGAAGACCATCCTCTACTGGAGAAGGTCTTCCTCTTTGACTGACTGACTGGCTGCACAGTTTCAGGAGGGACACTAGGAGTGGTGAGGGAGGAAGGGGACACCCACACTTAGCCAGCCAGATCAGCTAGATCAACCCTGGTGATCAGTAGGGTGACAGATGTCACAGCCAGATCACCATCTCATCTCATGTACATCTTGGGTTTTTTGTTTTGGTCTTTTTTTAAGACAATTTGCATTTCATACAAAATTACAAATCAGGGGCTGGAGAGATAGCTCAGCGGTTAAGAGCACCGACTGCTCTTGCAGAGGACCCGGGTTCGATTCCCAGCACCCACTTGGTGGCTGAGAACCGTCTTTAACTCCAGTTCCAGGGGAATCCGACACCCTTTTCTGACCTCCCAGGCATTGCACAACATGGGTGCACCAACCTACATGCAGACAGTACACTCATACACATAAAAAAATAATAAAAAACAAAATTACAAGTCAAATCTAGACCTGTGTCCCCCTCTCTGCTCCCCCACCCCACTAGAGCTCATGCATTCTGCCAAAAATGTTTTTCATCTTTTTCTCAGTCTCTCTCAAAATTCTCGATGCAGAAGTTTACTGTTTCGAGTTCTTTGACCCAGTCTTTCTGTTGTTGTTGCTGTTATTGTTGCTACTGTTATTCCTTCCAATATGCATCACTCCAAAATATGCACATATGCATGCCACATACATGTTTTAGCATCTTCAGCTTATGATTTTTTTTTTCTTTATTAGGCTGAAAGATGTCATGTTTGAAGTCTCCTCCTTGGCAAGCCCAAACCACCATCAGTTCTGCCCTTGTGCTCCACACTGGGGTTTTCCCTTCCCGTGGTCACCAAATGAAGTCCAGTAAGCGCTGCATCCTGTCTTGATCGTCCTGTACTGGTCTCCATGATACAGCCTGGGTAGTCCAACAATGGCAGTCTATACTCTAAAGAGGCTGAAACCCAGTAATAGTTCAGTCCACAAGTTGGATGTCTCAGTAGTCCCCATCTGGCAGGTTTGGTCTTTTTAAGACAGGGTCTCCCTGTATCCCCAACTGGCCTGGAACTTGCTATGTAGAACAGGCTGGCCTCAAACTCACAGAGATCCCCCTGCCTTTGTCTCCCAAGTTCTGGGATTAAAGGCATGTGCCACCACACCCCGCTAGTTTGTGTTTTTTTAGAGTCTCATGTAGCTCAGGCCTGCCTCAAATTTGAGATCCTGTGCTAGAACTACAGGTATGTGCCCTGCCACATTTCCTCTTTGATTTTCTCAGATATTTTGTCAGTTCCAAAAAACTCAGTGACACAGAGTCAGGATTTTAGTGTTTTGTCTGCTAGCCCTGACAAAAAGTGTTAGTAAGAAGTATGAACTCGGGCTGGAGAGATGGCCTAGCGGTTAAGATTGCTGACTGCTCTTGCAGAGGATCGGGGTTTGATCCCCCACACCCACATGGTGGCTGAGAACTGTCTTTAACTCCAGTTCCAGGGGAATTCGACACCCTCTTCTGACCTCTGCAACATTGCATGACATGGGTACACAAACTACATGCAGACAGCACATTCATACACCTACAAAAATAAATTAAAAAAATTTAAAAAGTATCAATTCGAGGCTGGAGAAATGGCTCAGCAGTTAAGAGCACTGACTGCTGTTGCAGAGGACCCAGGTTCAATTCCCAGCACTCACATGTTGACTAAGAACCATCTTTAAATTGAGTTCCAGGGGAATCCAACGCCCTCTTCTGACCTCCAAGGCATTGCATGACACGGGTGCACAAACCTACATCCAGACAGTACATTTGTACACATAAAAAATAATAAAATAGCCAAGTGTGGTGACGCACACCTTTAATCCTAGCACTCGGGAGACAGAGGCAGGCAGATCTTTGTGAGTTCAAGGCCAGCCTGGTCTACATAGCGAGTTCCAGGACAGCTGAGGCTACAGGGAGACCCTGTCTCAAAAAAAAAAAAAAAAAAAAAAAAAAAAAAAAGCAGCCACCACTCATGCGTCAGCTGTTGTCACTGTGATATATATCCGACAGAAACAATTTAATAGAAGAAAGATTGATTTGGGCTCAGCTCACAGTTTCAGAGGGTTTCAGTCCAACGTGGTGGGGAAGCCACAGCAGAGCTCTTGACAGCGGCAGTGTCACAAAGGTTCCTCAGGTCAGTGCAGTGAGGGACTAACCATTCATGGAACTGTGCCCTATGTCCTAATTCAGAAATCTATCAAGTCTCACCAGTCACCCCCACTAACTCTGTGTTTACTGGCCCACTTAGGTCCTTGACCTTCGGAATGTGTCCTTGACCTTCAAAGCCCCAACTCCCAGGAACCTGCTTCTACCACCCAAGTCCCAGCCCTGAGGGCTCTACAAGCTCCCAAAATAGTGCCCAAGACAGGAGAGAGAGAGAGAGAGAGAGAGAGAGAGAGAGAGAGAGAGAGAGAAATTTCAGATTCAACCCATAACCATATCAGCCTCCTGCAAGCTGTGGGGGAGGGTGGCACTTGCTGCTTCCAGTGAGCTGTCCCTCCAAGGCCCAGGGCTGTCCATCCAGCCAAGCAGCACTGTTGAGGGCGCACAGGTAACCAGAGTAGATGTGGCTCCATCTTCCTGGGACCTCTATACCTGGGGAAAGTAGAATGATGCATAGCCACGTGACCGGCATGACTCCCACCTGAGGACCTAGAAGGTGTTCTTAAGGGAAGGACATGTGGGTTGGTCCTTAAAGGTTGCTGCATATCTGGAATATGCATAATGCTAGAGGCCTACAGACCTTGCATGGTGGGTTCTGTGACCTCTGACCTCAATTCCCACTACTTGTCCCTCTCAATTCCCAGAAACCTTCTGGGAGAAGGTTTCTCCCTTCTGTTCTGCCTCAGGGTCTTTGTTCATGCTGTTCCCTCTGCCCACCTTCTGTCAGGCCTATGTCTGGCTGTCCCCTTCTCAATGAGGCCTTCTTTCCCTTCTTCCTCCTTTAAATTGCTATGATCGCCTCTGCTACCCTGCTGTGTATTTTCCAAGCATTGATTTCTTCTTACATGAAAGAAGAAATCTGTCTTTTGTGTTTTAATTTGTCTTGTGACAGGGTCTTGCTCTGTAACCAAGGTTGCTCTTGACTCTGCTTCATTGCCCAGACAAGCCTTGTACCTTGTGATCCTCCTGCCTTAGCCTCCCCAGTGCTAAGACTGCAGGTGTACACCATACGGCTTGCTGGGGTACCCCAACATCCACATCAGTGCCCAGTATATGTGTAATGCTCAAAATATGTTAGATGGAGGAATGGATGGATGGATGGACATATGGATGAGTGGATGACAGGTGGGTAGATTGGTAGATGAGGAACACAGATGGGTGGGTGAATGTCCGGGCATATGGGTATATGGATGGATAAGGGATGGACAGGTAGGTAAATGGAGAGATGAATGGATAGATGGACAAGTTGGTAGATGGGCAGACGAATGGGTTGGTGAATGGTAGACAGGTGCACTGTCACTATGACAATATCACAATTACCTGAACAAAAGCCTAACTCTTGAATTTAGTGGGGGGTTTTTGTTGTTTTGTTTTGGTTTGTTTTTTGGTCTTTTTGAGACAGACAGGGTCTCCCTGTAGCTCCAGCTGTCCTAGAACTCACTTCATAGACCAGGCTGGCCTTGAATTCACAGAGATCCACCTGCCTCTGCCTCCCAAGTGCTGGGATTAAAGGCGTGCAACACCACGTCCTGCAAATTTAGTGTTTTTTAAGACTGGGCCCAAACCTGTTCCCCCAGATGTCCCTCTGAACTCGGTCTCCTGGAATTGTACAGATGGAACTGTGTCTAGAACTCTGTTTAGAACTCTGTCCTTGAGTTAGGCCCCACCTAAGTTGATTTTATTCAAAGTGGTTTCTCCTGCTTCAATTGGGGAAGTACAAGCTTGGCTCCACCCTAATCTTAACAAATCATCTAGAATATCTCATTCACCTTAGGTCATAGTGTTTCTCAATCTGCACTGTGAACAATGAAGATAGGCACACTGCCCTTTGGCACTTTGAAATGTTAAATCTCAAGTACACCAACATTCATTCATTTTCTTTTTGGGTGGAGGACCAAATTGGGGTTGCCAAGGAAATGAGATCAGGTGCCCAGGTCACAAGACACAAGAGCTCCTGGTTTTTCTGGGTTAATTAAAAGTCATTAGGTCAGGGCTGGAGAGATAGCCTTGCAGTTAAGAGCACTGACTGCTCTTGCAGAGGACCCGGGTTCCATCCCCAGCACCCACATGGCGGCTGAGAACCATCTGTAACTCCAATTCCAGGAGAACTCCAGTTCCAGGGGAATCTGAGACCTTCTTCTGACCTCTGCAGCATTGCATGACATGGGTGCACAAACCTACATGCAGACAGTACATTCATACACATACAAAAAATAAATAAATAATTTTAAAAAGTTATTAGTTCATATTATGTCTGTAAGTGAAGGACCCCTGCCCCAAGGTTTTATGCACCCTTAAATCTGTCTTTAGGAACCATGGTACCGCCATCCTATAAGGCCTACAAGTCACGTACGCTATAAGGCCTCCCCGCTTCCTCATACCTTGTGGTGCTTAACTGAGTCATACCCACCTGTGTGTTGAGATAAGGTTTCCCTCCCCGCTTCCTCATACCTTGTGGTGCTTAACTGAGTCACGCCCACCTGTGTGTCGCTGGCCTGTGTGCCGAGATGATTTTTTACTATTACACAACCCTTCCTCCATTTCCCCATACCTTGGGATCTCTGCTTTTAAAAGTTCCCTATCCCAGTCCCTGGGGGTCGATCTTCTCTGCCCCTGTGTGGGTTACGAGTCCCACCCCAGTGCACTGGTTTCTCCCGAATAAACCTCGTGTAATTGCAGCGAGAATGATCTTTGGCTGATTTTTGGGAGTCGTTCTATCCCGAGATTTGAGTGAGAGCCACTCCAGTTTCTGGGGGTCTTTCATTTGGGGTCTCATCCGGGATTGGAGACCACCCTCAAATCACCAAGAGCCTCTTGGAGGTAAGATTCTTTTTCTGTCTGTCTGTCTACTGTGTCTGTCTGATTCTGGGAGGCGCCAAAAATCTGTTACTTTCGGTTTGGAGTCGCTCCGCGCTCGTGAGAGCAACGAACTCCCCCATTCCGGACGAGGGGGGAGAGTTACCGACAGACGTGTCAGGAAGGTAACCGAGGTGTGTCGCCCTGGGAGATGTCCCAGGAGGTCTGAGGGAGGCCTGAGGATGCTCGGGGCCCTCCTGTCTGGGTGCCGACATGGACGTTGAGGCTCTCATCGAGAGTTTTCACATCTTCTCGGCCATCTGAAACTGTTTCTTGGTGTTGGAGGACTCGCAGAAAATGGGTCCTGGTTTCTGTTTTGTTCATATTCTGTGTGACTTTGACGATGGGACAGACATTAGACCACTGGACTGAGGTTAAAAAACGAGCCCATAATCTGTTTGTGGAGGTGAAAAAGGAGGTGTCTATGTNCACCCATGTCGTGCATGCCGCGGAGGTCAGAAGAGGGTGCGGATTCCCTGGAAATGGAGTTTCTCCTGGAATTGGAGTTTCAGACGGTGCCCTCAGCCACCAGTGGGTGCTGGGATCGAACCCGGGTCATCGGTAAGAGTGGTTTGGCGCTCTAACCGCTGGCCATCTCGCAGCCCCACACACAAGAATATGCACAATTTTTCTTTTTTTCTTTGGTCAAATTGAGACAGGTCTCCCCATTATCTCACTGGCCTGAACTTGCTCTTAGACCAGAGGGGGGGCATGACCTTGACGGCACAAAGAATTGCGGACCTCTGCCGCCCAAGTCCTGGAGTAAAAGGTGTGTGCCACACACCCGGGTCCCAAGGGCAACAAAACTGCCGCACCCAAAACAAAATCCAGTCCAAGAATACATTTCCAGTCCTGAATCTGGTCCGCAAAGGTCTTAAAAAAATAGATTAATTCCGAAAGCAAGCAAGTTACTTTTTGAAAGCAAAGACAAACCAAATGGGAATTTTAAACAGTCAGCGCTGAGGCTGATTTCTATGAACAACTATCACCTGTTGTGAAGCATTTGGGAGACTCAGAGACAACACGTTTTAGAGACACAAAGCAAATTTCAGGCCTTTTAAATGCGTTTTTAAATATCAATTTTTTTTAAATTTTCTATTATTTATTTATTATTTATTTATTTATTTATTTTATTTATTATTTATATATTTGTATGAATGTACTGTCTGGCATGCAGTTCTGTGCGCCCGTGTCGTGCAAGCCGCGGAGGTCAGAAGACGGCATGCATCAGATTCTCTGGAACTACAATTAAAGATGGTTCTCGGCCACCACATGGGTCCTCTGTAAGAGTGGTCGGCCGCTCTTAACCGCTAGCCATCTCTCCAGCCCGGAAATATCCAATTTTTAAACTTTGCACAAGCATATCTAGTCTGGCATGCCAAAATGAATGATGCTGTGCACATAAAGGATTGAAACTTGAAGTGGCCACTTTTTTTTTTTGACAGAACCAACATGAGACAAACACAATAACTGAATTGACAAACAACACACACACAACACACACAAACTTAGATGCATAACAATCTACATGAATCTTTTGCACACGGTTACCATAAACACAAGCTTACATTTTAATAGATGGAAGGTATTAAAACATCCCCTGTTAACTGTTCTTGGGCTTTTAATTGATTTATGTTGAATTTCAAGCTCAAGGACTTTGTAGAAACCAATTTGCAGAACTTCCTTAAAAATTTTAACTATTTTGGAACACTCTCCTAGCAGTTGAAGAAGCATATATGTACCTAATATTACCTAATATTAAAATCATATTACTTAAATTATAACCATAAAGGTAAAGTGAGGTTATCACAACAGATTCAGGTGTATTTGAGGACAGTCCCTGATGGCAGCAGATGTTGCCCTTCTGTATTGAGTGATAACTCACAGTTCAAACACCCAATATTGTTTTAACAAATAACTAAACATGATATTCTAGTTTCTTTCTATTGCTGTGATAAAACACAGACCAATACCAACTTGGGGATAAAAAGGGTTTATTTCAGCTTATTGTTCACCATCAAGGAGAATGAGAGTAGCAGCTCAGGGCAGGAATCTGGAGCACAGACCATATGGAGGTATCGTGCTTACTGGTTTGCTCTCCTAACCCATGATCAGTGTGCTTTCTTATACAAGATTACCTGCCCAGAGGTGGCACCAACCATAGTAGGCTGGGCTCTCCAACCTCGATTCAGTTATCAAGAAAACGCCCCACCAACATGGTTACAGACCAATCCAATGGGGAAAATTCCTCATCTGAGGCTCCTTCTATACAGGTGTGTCAAGTTGACAACTAAAGCCACAGGCTGATAATGTACTCTTTTCTGCAGGATGTAGAACTTCTGCCTCAAAATCTCCCTATCAGTCCGGCTGAAATTTTCTAGAACACTTCAGCAATAGAAGCCATTTCCTGACCAGTCTTGCACTCTACTTCCATAGCAGGCAGACTCATACCATTGTCTGAAGATGCCCACAAACCCTTTTTTCTAGCTGCCTCCTACTTTTCCTGCACAAGAGCTTTCCACACTTAATCGGAAGCATTCCACTTCCAATTAAATCCTACTTCCCAGAAATCTGTACTAGTATGCAAAGTGAACACCAGGAGAACTATCAGTAACTGACAATTACATTCAGATTGCGACAGAGGGATAAAAGAAAAATAAGTCTAGAACAAAAAAGAAGTAAATCTGTCCTCATTTCCTAGATAGGATTAAATAGGTAATCTAAATAGCATACTCCTAAAAACTTTACAACTATTGACTAGTTTTGCTAATGTATAATTTTATTTTACTGTGGAATAACCCCCACCTCCCCATCCCCCTCCACAGGGGACATATTCAACAAAAATCTAAAATCCAATGTGGTAGACATCAACAGACAACTAAGAATGCCTTTTCAGTCAGAACTAAAACAAAAATGTTTTAATAAATAAATTAATTGAAAATAATCTTAGCAAATATTCCTTATAATGTAAGAGACAGAGACAGAAAAGATAATTTGGATTTTCTTATTCAAGATTTAAAATATTAATATTATTTTCTTTAGCTAGAGAATTTTGTATCTCTTGTCCTGTCTATAGTAAGCAAATGTCCCTTACATCTTCAGAAACTCTACCAAAAGCCCTCACTATATCCCTTGTCTATACTTTGAGGATATTTCTAACTTCATGAGTAAATATATAAATAACATATTATTCTTGTTATTTTGTTGTTACCTTTTTCCTTCTCCAGGAAGGAAATCTAGAGATACACATTTTCCTCTGAGTCCTGCTATAGTTCCATCTCATAAATTTTTATGTATTATTAAATATTCTAAGAAATTTTATGGCTTTGCTCTATTTATGTTTAAATGTTTGCATTTCTACTGAGTGTGTTATAGGCTGAATATTTCTTCATCATCCCTATTTCAAATAAAAAAAATCATGACTCGCAGTATGATGATGTTAGTCCGTATGGCAGTAGTTAAAAGTGCTTTGATCAGGAATGGGAGAGCATCAAATGGGATCAGTGTATTGAAAAGTAGAAACAAAATTATTTCTTTTTTAAACAATTTTTTTATTTATTTTTGTATGTGTCTGAATGCACTGTCTGCATGTAGGTCTGTGCACCCATGTCGTGCAATGCCGTGAAGGTCAGAAGAGGGTCTCAGATTCCCCTGGAACTGGAGTTCTCCTGGAATTGGAGTTACAGACGGTTCTCAGCCACCATGTGGGTGCTGGGGATCAAACCCAGGTCCTCTGCAAGAGCAGTTGGTGCTCTTAACTGCTAGACTATCTCTCCAGCCGCAAGATTATTTCTTTTCTAATTTTGCTTACTACCATGAGAGGAAATAATGGAAAGGCAAGTTATCAGCAAACAAGGAATCACACACACTCAGCAGGTACCAATCTGCTCACACATTGCTTATTCATTTGTTTTGAGATAGGATCCCAATGCACAGCATTGTTTTCACTCAAACTTGAGATCATCCTGCCTCAGCCCTCAGTGCTGAGATTACAGGTATGTATCAGATTCTACTAGTAATTTGATGTTGGACTTCCCAATCTTCAGAATAAGGAGAGTAAATTAACACATTTTTAAACCAGCTAGATTATGAGAGTTTTGTTGTGATAATATATCCATACTTTTTTTTTTCTCATCTTACTGTGAAGTTTTATTAAGCTATGGGTAGAGGACATTGAAGGAACTGCTTTTGCATTTCATATCCATAAGTCAACATACTTACCCTTTATGCTCCCAGGGAGCAGCAGGAAAGGAGGTTTCCTCATAATTATCTCCAACTTAAGGGATCTTTTATGTATTTTTCACTTTTTGGTTAAACATTTTCTAGGATGGAAGGAAAGTATGGATTTAAGACTAGAAAGTAACAACATATGGAAACCCAAAGGTCTCACTACATTATTATCAAAGGAAAAAATACTTGTCTCTCCCCAAACTATGTAGTCGAGTATCCCAATGGTCACTATGTCCATGTTTAGGAGATAATTATTTCTTTGCTAGGTTAAACTCAATTATGTTTCTACTAACATGAAGAAATTATATAATTTGCAATTATATAATTATGTGTTAATGAAAGACCCCCCAGAAACTGGAGTGGCTCTCACTGAAATCTCAGGATAGAACAACTCCCAAAAAATCAGCCAAAGACCATTCTCACTGCAATTACACGAGGTTTATTCAGGAAAAACCAGTGCACTGGGGTCGAACTCGTAACCCACACAGGGGCAGAGGAGACCAACCCCCAGGGACTGGGATAGGGAACTTTTAAAAGCAGGGACCCCAAGGTATGGGGAAATGGGGGAAGGGTTGTGTGATAAAATAAAAAAAAATCTTATCTCGGCCACGCAGGCCAGCGACACACAGGCGGGTGTGACTCAGTTAAGCACCACAAGGTATGAGGAAGCAGGGAGGGAAATCTTATCTTGACACACAGGCAGGCATGACTCAGTTAAGCACCACAAGGTATGAGGAAGTGGGGAGGCCTTATAGGATGGTGGTACCATGGTTCCTAAAGACAGATTTTAAGGGTGCATAAAACCTTGGGGCAGGGGTCCTTCATTCCCCACTCTCTCTAGGACATAGTTGTAATCATAGAACTAAAGCTCAGAGTACCTCTTTAAGAAATTTTTTTTTTATTTTTAGTCCCTTTATGCTCTATGCGCTGATATTGTTGGAGAAGCATTAAAGTCTGCACAGCACCTACTCTCTGGTGAACAAAAGCAATTAGTCTATTGATTATGCAAGGCCCTATGGTGAGCAAAAGTAGGGGCCCCATCAGGGCAGAAAATAGGTTAGTCATCCAAGGGGACTTGGAGAACCACCCTTCATACCAACAGTTATCTTTAAGTTAGCTGTTCTTGAGGCCTTGAGCAACTGTCTTTGAGCAATCAACTTTTTTTTTTTTT
>VZQC01015565.1:13212-23645 GCA_009823505.1 Rhizomys pruinosus | reverse complement strand
CTGTCTGATGCATCACAAAAATCTCTAACCTGCCTTTTTTCTCATCAGAGACTCAGAATAGGCTTTTCCTTTCTTTAATCAGTAAAAACAGCACAATTTCAGTCCCTTGTTCATCCTTTCCATACCTTTTCTGCCTGAAAACATCCACAACTCCTCCCAGTGCAGGGACAGTAAGCCCCAGCCCCTCAAACACACACATTCATCTTGCCCACATTTTTCTTACTGGTTCCAATATGCTTGATGCATCCTTTTACTCAAAAACAACTCTCACTCACACCTAAGTACAGACCACTGACCAGATGGGATTGGGAGTATGGCAGGGACCTTAAGCACCAGGGGGTCCCACACTCTAGCCAGAGTTGTATATATGGTATACACCCCTGTGGCCAGGAGCTGTGAGTCCCTTGGAGGACCTGCCTAATGCCAAGAACTATTTCAATGGAGACCGCTACCTGTATTTATTTTGTCTAACAACACGTTATTTACTTTAGGTGGAAAATTACCAATAGTCACATACACATGTGGAATTACCAACACTCGCACACATGCTTTTTTCTTTTTTTTTCTTTGGTCTTTTTGAGACAGGGCCTCCCCTTAGTCTCAGCTGGCCTGGAACTTGCTCTGTAGACCAGGCTAACCTTGAGCTCACAAAGAATTGCCTGCCTCTGCCTCCCAAGTACTGGGATTAAAGGTGTGTGCCACCACACCCGGTCCCAAGGGGCAACAAAACTGCCCCACCCAAAACAAAATCTAGTCCAAGAATCCATTTCCAATTCTGAATCTGGTCCACAAATGTCTTAAAAAAAAGATAATTCCAAAGCAAGCAAGTTACATTTTGAAAGCAAACACAAACCAAAGTGGGATCTTTAAACAGTCAGCTCTGAGGCTGATTTCTATAGACAACTATCACCTGTTGTGAAGCATTTGAGAGACTCAGAGACAATAAATTTAGATGACTACAGTATCCAAATTTTAGGCCTTTAAATGCATTTTTAAATATAAATTTTTAAACTTTGCACGTGCATATCTAGTCTGGCTGGCCAAAATGAAGTGATTCTGTGCACATAAAGGATTGAAACTTGAAGTGGCCACTTTGTTTGACAGAACCAACATGAGACAAACACAATAACTGAATTACAAACACACACACACACTCACACACTCACACAAACTTAGATGCATAACGAGCTACATGAATCTTAGGCACACGGTTACCATAAACATGAGACATAGATACCTCCTTTTTCACCTCCACAGACAGATTATGGGCTCATTTTTTAACCTCAGTCCAATGGTCTAATGTCTGTCCAAGTGGAGTACTGACAGTCTGTCCCATCGTCAAAGTCACACAGAATACGAACAAAACAGAAACCAGGACCCATTTTCTGCGAGTCCTCCAACACCAAGAAACAGTTTCAGACAGCCAAGAAGACGTGGAAACTCTCGATTCTATGAGAGCCCCAGCGTCCATGTCAGCACCCAGACAGGAGGGCCCTGAGCGTCCTCGGGCCTCCCTCAGACCTCCTGGGACGTCTCCCAGGGAGACACAGTCCGTTACCTTCCTGACACGTCTGTCGGTAACTCTCTCCCCTCGTCCGGAATAGGGAGTTTGTTTCTCTCACGGGTGCGGAGCGACTGCAAACCGAAAGTAACAGATTTTTGGCGCCTCCCAGAATCAGACAGACACAGTAGACGGACAGACAGAAAAAGAATCTTACCTACAAGAGGGTCTTGGTGATTTGAGGGTGGTCTTCAATCCCGGATGAGCCCCCAAATGAAAGACCCCCCCCTCAGAAACTGGAGTGGCTCTCACTCAAATCTCGAGATAGAATGACTCCCAAAAAATCAGCCAAAGACCGTTCTCACTGCAATTACATGAGGTTTATTTGGGAAAAACCAGTGCACTGGGGTCGAACTCGTAACCCACACAGGGGCAGAGGAGACCAACCCCCAGGGACTGGGATAGGGAACTTTTAAAAGCAGGGACCCCAAGGTATGGGGAAATGGGGGAAGGGTTGTGTAATAAAATAAAATAAAAAATCTTATCTCAGCACACAGGCAGGCGACACACAGGCAGGCATGACTCAGTTAAGCACCACAAGGTATGAGGAAGCAGGGAGGGAAATCTTATCTTGACACACAGGCAGGCATGACTCAGTTAAGCACCACAAGGTATGAGGAAGCGGGTAGGCCTTATAGCATACGTGACTTGGAGGCCTTATAGGATGGCAGTACCATGGTTCTTAAAGACAGATTTTAAGGGTGCATAAAACCTTGGGGCAGGGGTCCTTCATTAGGTAAAATATTATGCGAGAATATGGAAAATTGGGAACTGTAAATAATTGTACAGATTATATGGAAGAAAGAACCAAGGATTAGTAAACATGATCCAGAGATCTCTGGGAGAGGAAATGAATAACTGTTCCATTTTTGATCCTACTATTTTGTCAAAATGCATTTATGTTAATATTTTCCTTTCTTCATAACCCCATCCTAGGTTTTCCTGCCTCCAAATACATCAACTGATCCCAAATGCCATTCTTGGAGTAATCAAGGAATAAGAATAAATCCACTGGAGCTATGTAACAGTAACTAATGTGTACATATATGGTCATTTATTTTCACAGGAAAAGTTGACACCCTAATATGTCAAGCGAACATCTATCCAGTATTAGGCTTCATTTCTGATTGCCCCTTAAATTACTTTTAATGAAGTCCTCTGATTTTTTGTGTTTGTTATTGGACTAGGGAGCAGGGCCTGTGTGCCAGTATGTGTCAAGAAACCAGACGACAGTCTTCATGGACCAGTTTTCTTCTTTTACCTTTACTTGGGTTCTGGGACTCATTTGGGTTGGAGGTCTCTCAGGCTTTCCCAGCAAGAGCTCTTATCAGCTGAACCATTTTGTAGTCCCCTGAATAAGATTCAAATGTTACTTCATCCGTTTCTGATTGTATAGCCTGCTTCCCAGTCTAGGCATCTCATCAGTATATCCTTCACACATGAGTTGGACAAGATTGGTTACATACACAGGGTTACATAAACAGGTGCAGTGCTCTGTGTCATTGTCATAGTGAGTCAGCAATACTGGTGGAAAGATATCCCTTCCACAGGAGAGTTGCACAATTTCTGCTTATTTTCCTTCAAACTAATAAAGTTTCTGTGCTTCAATCTAAAGCAACCTCATATCCTTATCATTCATTGTGTCAATGCAAAAGGGTAAAGTTAACTCAGGGGATAAAGGATTGTTTATTCTGGAATGAAGTATGAGTGACAATGGCCAGGGTGGGAACACAGATTTAGGTTATCTCAAATTCCATGTTCCAACATGAAGCAATTTCATGAAGTTTTTATGGTAACAAAACAAAGTCATAAATCATGTCATTTTTCAAATGCATTAATGGAAGCGTTATGTAGGTGGTTATAGGATAGCAGAGACCTTTCAATTGTAGGGTTCAGATGTTCTGATGACACTTAGCCTTTTGATTGGTGGAAGCTAAGATTTTGTTAGTACATTCCAAAAGGTCTTTATCTGTTAGTCACAGGATATCAGGTCTGACACAGAGGTGGTCAAGGAATGGCTAGTTAGGGACTAAAGATAGACCAAGATAAATAGTAATTAGGCTCTGGATCTGCAATATTCCAGACTCTCCACAATCATCGAAGTTATAATCAGTTGGCCAGGCTTGAACAGTATTGAGTTTGAAGACCCATGCTTTTTGCTGGGAACTGTCAGTTTATAGTTTCCAGGTTCATTATATCATCTTGCAAAAATATTTTGAAATCTTTGATTTCACAAGGAAACAAAATAATTAAGAATTAAATTATCTCACCCGAGCTAGAAAAACATGAATCACCTTTGGAAATACAAATCTGAGTCAAGAAATAAAACCAGATTTTATAATTTTTTAATATTTTATTATTTTTATTTTATGTGTATGAATGTATTACCTGCATGTGTGTAAGTGAACCCATGTCATGCTCTTCCAAGAGAGGTCAGAAGAGAGCATCAGATCCCCTGGAACTGGAGTTATAGACAATTGTTAACTGCCAGATAGATGCTGGGAATCAAACCCAGGTCCCCTGGAAGAGCAGCCAGTGCTCTTTATCACTGAGCCATCTCTCCAGTACCCAGAGTTTATAATTTAAGCCCCTTGGGTTTCACAATATGATATTTTTAGTAAGTGCCAACTTGTACTGGGGACAAGTTTGAAGTCACTAATCATTTCTTTCTGATGATTGCCTCTGAATTATTGGAGTGTCAGCCTGAATGTACACAGCCCCACAAACTATTCAAATGAAAAAAAAATTCTCTAAATACTACCATACCGGAGGCAGTATATGAGTGTTGATCTGCTAGTTCTTTTTAGTTTTGGCTTAATTAAGTTTAGGGTGTCCATCAATAACAATATTTATCTGCATAAAAACAAAGCAAACCTGTATATGTAATCCATCACTATAGTCAATCACCTGTTAGAATGGCTCACCTACTGAGTTTTAAAAAAGATAATGCAAAAATAAAATTCATGCTGGTACAGACTTAAGTGGAGAAAAGTCTAAACAACAAGTTGTACAAAATGTAATGGTGGTACTCAACATTTTCTTATTGACAGTAAACAAAATAACTGTGAATAGAAATTAAGAAATGACTTTTAATGATAATTGATAACCCATATATTAATAACGAAAGACATGAACATTGCAATAAGTGAACTCACTCTTACTAATAAAAGTTCTTGAAATTTTATCATTAGAAATTTTTTTAGAAATTATTTTTAATATGTGTCTTTTATTGAGAGTCAGTATTTTAAAAACAGTATTTTATTCAGTTAACATTGAATAAAATTAGTCACATTATGGCCTTAACATGAAGAATTTACATTCACAGAAAGAAGAGGAAGAATAAGTAGGGCATTTTCTGTTTAATGAATACTGAAAAGTGTGCTGTAAATACCCTAATTCCTTTCTTAATATGCAAATCTCTCCCATAAAACAAGGTTGCTGTCTCTGCAGGCTGGCTGCAATTGCGCCTTTCTTTGGTGGTAGCATCTGCACCCAAGTGTACACTAACACTCTTTTTTTCCTTTTTCAATGTCCTCTGGTGCTAATTGAAGATGTTTGTGATGAGCTTTGAATGTGCAGGAAATGCCTAGCAGGAGTCCAGACATTTGCAAATGGAGTTCCTGGCTGGCTTGTTAGTCACTATCTATAGTAACATTGGAGCTGTATTCTTATTAAACTTAAATCTCCTCTCGCATGTTTAAATCATTAATTACTAGTTTTAAAATTGAATGCATGATATTTTTATTCTGAAGAATCTGATTTTAATGTATTTAGCTGTCTGTTTCAAGTAGAAATGTAAAAATAGAAAGCAGTAAAGTGTTTGTTTCAGCCTTCAAGGTCATGACACTTATTTATGCTGGAATTTTCATTACAACCATTAATATTTTGCAGTTTAAATGGTGTACTATTCATTATAAAAATAAGCATTTCCATTATCATTGAAAAAAGTACCTGAACTGAAGGATTATATTTTTAGAGCTAATGAGTTTTGTTTTTCCAAACTGTCCTGCAGTGTTCCCTTTCATAATAAGCTTTCAGGAGTTGCTAGTCAAACAAAGAGCTCCTACATCATTTAAAACCAAAAAGAATGTGCTTCTCTGTAAGAGACAGAATAAGAACAAGGGTTTTACTATTATCAAATACACAAGGACTTCTTGGGAGAGTGGGAAATGAGACTGGGGCAGAGGAGGGCACAGAAGGAACACAGGAAAAAGGAGTAGGATGTTTGACCCTTAGACTCACAGATATCTGGCTTCCCTTCCTGTAAGCAATTTTTACTCAACGGCAGGACATTTTGTGTAACAAGAAACTTGCTAATTTCATTAAAAAAGAAACCCATCAAGAAAATGTCAACAAATCAATAAACAAAGTTATAAAGTATCAAGTCAATAAATTGATCTTTTACTGTGAAGAATGATTTTGCTAACTGAAACAAAGGCTTAGAAATTAACATTGATGTGCAAAGAGGGATTCTCAGCAATGATTTCATATACCGTATACCTTGTTTCCTAGAGGGATCATTTTGAAATAAAGCATAAATTTAGATTTTTTAAATTCGTTTAACAGGAGCTATCTTAAGTTATTAAGTGGACAATTTAGCATGGACAGTTCTAAACACAGTATTGTACACCAGATCACTAGAATATATAGCTTGGGAAACACACTTTATATGTTTTATATAGCAAAGCAAGGTTTTGTTGTTATAAAGGATAATCCAGAGTCAACATGTCCAACTGTCTAGATGAGAACTAAAATGCCCCATAATGCGTTTGGTAATTTCACCTTTCTCTTACATAACCATTTCAGGCCTGCTTGACTTTGTTTCTTAGATTTGCTTCAAACTATTATCTTCTGTGATTTGTATCACTGTGTTTATAGTTCGGTAATTGGTCATCAGTTGTCAACCTCTAACAAGACCTCCATCCTGATCTTCTGAGTCATTCCAGGTGATTCCATAACACCAGGGCAGACTAAACATTATTTCTTTAATTTAGGCATAATCAAATAACTCATTTTTACCGGATTAGCTACTGTTTTCATCGTTATAACAAAATGCCTGAAAAGAAGCAGCTTCTGGGGGAGAAGGTTTCTTGGATCCCAGTTCGGGTGTGACTGTCCATCAGGTTTTGGAGGCGTGCCAACAGGGTCAGGCCCTGTCCAGATGGCGGGAGCCTGCTCGAGGACATTAGGGTAGATGGAGAACAGGGAAGGCAATCCTGCACTCGTCCGATTTTCTCCTTCCCTTCTTTTTTCATTCCAGGCCCCCACCTCATGAAGTGTGCTACTCACATTCGTGTGGCTCATCAATACCTTAGGCATTGATTAGTTCAAGTAATCTTCAAACACTGTTAACTGTACTTTTTCCACTGTTTACTTTTCCAGCATCTTCTCTTATTCTTAGGAAATACAGAATTTAGGCAGTGATATGAAGGAGACAAGTTATAACTTATGACGGTGCAAGTCAGCACGTCTAAATATCTTTAGCTATATGTAAAGTTCTCAGTGAATTTTTATATATGGTTTCCTAAAAATGTCTGAAGCTCTAAGCAGAAAATGTTAACCCTACCTACCCTGATTTGATCATTGTCAATGTTACACATGCATGATGCACATATATAACATATATTTAATCTTACTGTACTTTTTTTTTTGTTTTTTTAAAGACAGGATAAATGTGTGCATTTATTATCTATCAATAAAAAGGGAAATGAGAACATGGAAGGATCATGAACATTTTGACGAATTATGTGTAAAACTTGATGAAAAATAAAAGAATAGATTTTAATATTTGGGTGTTATTTTTGTATTTTTTTCTTGGTCTTTTTCAGTCAGGGTTTCCCTATTGCCCCAGCTGTACAACAGGCTGGCCTGGATCTCACAGAGGTCTACCACTTTGCCCAGCTTAATATCCTTAAATAAAATGTATCAGGAAATCTTAACCAGTGCTGAGTGAGGAATAATATTCCATGGCAACCTCCATTTGAAATCTCTCTCTCTCTCTCTAGGAAAAAAAAAGATGAACTCTCATTGTGTATACTTTGTCAAAGACAAATTTCTACTTGTCAGAAACAGTGGTTGCACTAGATCTCTAAAAAGTGTACCGACGGGCTGGAGAGATGGCCTAGCGGTTAAGAGCACCGACTGCTCTTACAGAGGACCCGGGTTCGATCCCCAGCACCCACATGGCAGCTAAGAACCCAGGAGAACTCCAGTTCCAGGGGAATCCGAGACCCTCTTCTGACCTCCGTGGCATTGCACGACACGGGTGCACAGACCTGCATGCAGACAGTATATTCATACACATACAGAAATAAATAAAAATTAATAAAAAAAAAATTAAAAAAAAAAGTGTACCGAGCAGGAGGATGACAGGAGTGGTCATATTAGTCATCACTTTTTACCTTTTACAGTGCAATGAAAGAGACTAAGACCATCCACTAACTCATATAAAATGTAGGTATTAGGAATCATCGTGGAGAGTGTCCTAACAGAGAACAAACATGTAAGGAAAGAAGAAAGGACGCATTTAGATTTGCAAGCCAGAGAATCACACCAAATGATCCTTACACTTAGAAAATTATATGCTATTAACCTTATTGTGTGAGTTTAGTCATTTTCAGTATGCTATTATAATTGGATTCATGAGGTTCCTAACCATGTAAACATTCTTAAATTAGTTCAAGAGTTTTGGGGATGTGGTCACATTAAAAGGACATCAAAGCCAGAGTAGAAGCATAAACAATGGCCAAAGCTGGGGCAAGGTGAACAATCAAAGAAGCAATTAAGTATTAGAGTAAGTAAAGGTTCCCCACGTAAGTTCTGCCCACATACAGCTGGCACAAAGAAACACTTCTGAGTCCATACAGATACAAAAATAAATGTGCAAATTACAGATCAATTAAAGTAGATGTCCCCATACAAAATAATTCCCATGCAGAAAAAATAAGAGTTCATGAAGATGCTCTCAGTCAAGGATGCACAGTTTGGCTCTTAACATGAGGGTGGTTTGCACTTCAAAACTTACTGCTAATAATGCTTATAGTGGGGACTGGTGAGCTTGGTCTACATAGTGAGTTCCAGGCCATCTGCGGCTACAGGGAGATCCCGTCTCAAAAACAGACAGACAAACAAACAAACAAACAAACAAAAATACAATATGGAAGCAGATTAGGGGTGGGCTAGCAGGGAAAGCTGGTACACACTTCCCGAGCCATATTTACAGACCTACTTAGTGTGACACAAGCAAGATGATCCCTGAGCTACAGAAACAACCCTTATTCACCTAATTAGCATCAAGTCATGCTGACAGCATGCATCCAGGGTATGAATTGTTCAGGATGGACCCTCGCCTCTGGTTTTTCTCCTCCAAACCTGTGATTCTAGTCTAAGCATGAGATAAACTTCCTAGAAATTCATCTTGAGGAAAAATTCAACAACCTCTTGAGCAATAAAAATGCCAAGGCCATCACCAACAGGAACTGCCAGAGACTGAGGAAGCCAAAGACAGGGCAACTGCACAATGTTAGGTCCTGGAGCAGAGGAAGTGAAGCAGGAAAATAACAGGAAATACAAATGCACAGCAAAGTTGTTGGTAATACTATGTGGATGCTCTTTGGTTCTGTCACAGGGCAGTTGTACCAAGGAAGCTAAAAGTGAGGAAGAGGGGAAACTCAGTATGAGCTGTGTGGGAACACCACCTTGTTCTGTAAATTTCATCAAATTCTAAAAGTATATGAAGTGTTCAAAGTTTATTAGCATACACATAAAACACACACACCAAAACCCACTTATCTGGGATGTAAAGCCCCAACTGACAATTACAGATAAGACACTCTTGCTTTATTTGAGCAATTTTTTAGAAAAAAAAAAGCCTTTAATGTCAGCCTCCTTGCCAACTGTGACATTTTGGTGAGTATTCTGCACTATGCATAAACGGCATTAGCTTTTATTAATGAGCTACTTCGGCTCTCAGGATGAAAGCTACCTGCTAGTTTTCACCTAAACTAAAAGCAGGTGCGAGTTAGAAGCAAAATGAAAAGTAGTTGGATAAATATACTTGGAAAAATTGTTGCTCCATATAAAAATGGTTTGCCACCATCCATAATATATTTAGTAATATTTCATCAGAGAACGGAACTCAGTCTTAATAATATAAAAGCCTCTTTTAAATTCTCAAATTCATGAGCATGGGATTCTTTTAATAATTTTTTATTTTTAATTTTATTTATTTTTGTGTGTGTATGAATGTACTGTCTGCATGTAGGTTTGTGCACCCGTGTCGTGCAATGCCGCGGAGGTCAGAAGAGGGTCTCAGATTCCCCTGGAACTGAAGTTCTCCTGGAACTGGAGTTACAGATGGTTCTTAGCCGCCATGTGGGTGCTGGGTATCGAACCTGGATCCTCTGCAAGAGCAGTCGGTGCTCTTAACTGCTAGGCTATCTCCCCAGCCCCGAGCATGGGATTCTTTAAATAAACCCCATCACATTTCAGGTTACAGCTCTTTCTCTATCATCATAATCTCACGCAACAAGCTAGCTGCATTTTCAACTTTCAAAAAACTTTTACACTAATTGGATAGTGATGTTTCATAAAGATTAACATAGGATGCAATTTACAAATGATATTTCTTGGGAATTTGACAAAGTTACACTGATTAAGATGATAAAAGATCTGCCAGGCTTAATCTCAAGCTAAACATTACACACCACTAAAGTACACTCATGGGGATATTGATTTTAAAATATGCCTTGGAAATGTTACAAGTGTCTCCATAGCATATTTTGTTCAGTGTTTTCCAAATATTCATTGGAGCTAAAACAGCAATTTGAAAAAGACAAAGTTCCGATGTGCTTTTTTTAATAAGTATCTCTCT
>VZQC01015565.1:0-13087 GCA_009823505.1 Rhizomys pruinosus | reverse complement strand
CCCTCCCTCCCTCCTTCCCTTCTTTCCCTCCTTCCTTCCTTTCCAGACAATGTCTTCCTTTATATGCCAGGTTAGTCTCAAATTGGCACTTCTCTTGACTTCTACCTCAGGAAGGCTAGAGTTACAAGTATGCATAATCATACCTGATGTGTATTTTTAAATAAATAATTTGTTTATAATTAAAGTTGAATCCACTCCTGGATTTCCTCTTTCCATTGACTGGTGAACCGTCTCTTTTCTGAGTGTGTAGCAGATTAGGGAAGGAAAGCCATATGGACAGCCTTCCCGTTAGTATGTATTGAGTTTTGTGTTTTGTGCACATTTATACCTGTTTCATTCTGGTATTATATGTGATTTTATTCCTGCTTAGCAGATAATGGTGAAAAGAAAGCTTATATTGTATCAGTGTGATTTTAATGCCATTTCAGTATAAAGCTAATTCATTCACTAAAACGTGGGGACATAAAACTGCTTTTCCTGTGACATGATTAAAGCTCTGATCTTAATTGATCTGTCAATAATTTTCCACAGATTTGAACTTGCCTTCCGGATGCTCACTCTTTACTTTAGCATCGAGGGTTAAACTTCTATTTTCTTTTCTCCTTTTTGTGTGCATCCACATTCTTCTGCGTTTTATATTTCTGTGGGAACTATCTTACTCAGTTGCCCACTGTATGAAATAATACATTTACTTAAAATGGATTTTGATCTGCAGCCAATATAAAGTGGTAATGAACCACTGAATTTTTGTTGATGTTTTAGAGTGAACAAATATTTACTCCTTCATTTATAGTGCAGTCTTTCTCATTTACTTGGACAGCAATATTTAATATTATGAAATGAATCAAAGAGAGATTATTAAGAACATTCTGCAACCTATAATTATCTTTATTATGACTAATGCTCTCTTAATACGATATTACACTTACAAAGAAGGAAAATGAATATTTCATTGTTATTAGTTTATGCTATTATGATATGTTATTATTATGATAGACTAGAACTAAAAATACATGACTACAAAATGTCCAAGGATATTTATATTTCCTGACTCATAACTCTATACATATTTTATTCATGTGGTATTTGTCTTTATGAGACTGAGTTAACTCAGTTAATGTAATATTTCCCAGTTCCATACATTTTCCTGAATTTTCATTTTTCTTTACAATGGAATGAAATTCTACTGTGTATATGCGCCACATCTTCATTAGCCACTTATTTGTTAAAGGGGCATATGGGCTGATTCCATGTCCTTGCTATAGTAAATAGGGTAGTCAATGAGTATGAATATTCAAGGATCTCTATGCTACATAGATGCCTTTGAGTGCATTCTCAGTAGTAGTACTCATGGATCATGTGATAATTTTTTAGTTAATTTAAAATTTTATTTATTGTTTATTTTCATGCATGAATACAAGGGACTTATATTAAATTCATAAGCCATCCTAGACCCTTTCTCAAGTCCTCCTCCCAATTTATCTTTGCTTTTTCTTTTTGTATAATTAATCCCAATTGGTGATGCCTGTGTGTACACATGTATAGGGGTATGTCATCATTTTAATTTTTTGTGAAACTCAACACTTATTTCACAGTGGCTATAGTTGTTTATATTCCAATTATTAGTGAATAAAGGCTCACGTTTCTCCATATCCTCTCTAGCACTTGCTGTCATTTGTTTTCTTGATAGCCATTCTGACTAGAATGATAGAATAGAATCTCAATTAGTTTTAGCTTACATTTATTGATGACTAAGGATGTTGAATATTTAAAAAGGATTTTATATTTTATTTTATGTGTGAGTGTATTTCCTGCATGTGTGTAAGTGCACCATGTTGTGCAGTCCCTGCAGAGGGCAGGAGAAGGCATCAGATTCCCCAGGAACTGGAGTTATAGACACCATGTAGGTACTGACAATCGAACCCAGGTCATCTAGAAGAGTAGCAAGTGCTCTTAATCACTGAGCCATCTCTCCAGCCCTGAGGATGTTGAACATTAAAAAAATACATTTAGTACCCACTTGTATTTCTAGTTTTGATAACTGTCCAATCACTTTATTAGTCCATTTTTATTGGGTTGCTTATTTGCTTGTTATTTAAGATTTTTTCTTAAGTTCTTTGTCTATTGTATATTAATCCTAAGTCAAATGTATAGCTGGCAAAGATTTTCCTCTCTCTGTAATCTGTCTCTTCATTTGATTAACTGTTACTTTAGCTGTACAGAAGCTTTTAATTTAATGAGATCCCATTTGTTGATTGTTGGCCTTATTTCCTGAAAAATTGAGTTCTGAGCAGAAAGTCTTGCCCTGTGCCTATACAGTGATGTGTTTTTCCTACATTTTCCTCTAATAGTTACTCAGGAAGTAATTTATGGTATTTAATTGATCGATTGAATGATTGATTGATTGATTTTTGGTCTTTTTGAGACAAGGTTTCCCTTTAGTCCCAGCTGGCATGGAACTTGTTCTGTACACCAGGCTGGCCTTGATTTCATAGAGATCATCCTGGCTCTGTCTCCTGAGTGCTAGGATTAAAGGCGTGCATTGCCACACCCAGCATATTTGACTTATTTGAAATTTATATTTATGCATAGCCATTTGTTAAAGAGAATGTCTTGTTCCAATGTGAGCTTTGGGCATTTTCTTGGTGTCTGGCTTCTGACTGAATGTCTCCAAGTCTTCTTGGTGTCTGGCTACTGACTGAGTGTCTCCATGTCTTCTTGGTGTCTGGCTTCTGACTGAGTGTCTCCATGTCTTCTTGGTGTCTGGCTTCTGACTGAGTGTCTCCATGTCTTCTTGGTGTGTGGCTTCTGACTGAGTGTCTCCATGTCTTCTTGGTGTCTGGCTTCTGACTGAGTGTCTCCATGTCTTCTTGGTGTCTGGCTTCTGACTGAGTGTCTCCATGTCTTCTTGGTGTCTGGCTTCTGACTGAGTGTCTCCATGTCTTCTTGGTGTCTGGCTTCTGACTGAGTGTCTCCATGTCTTCTTGGTGTCTGGCTTCTGACTGAGTGTCTCCATGTCTTCTTGGTGTCTGGCTTCTGACTGAGTGTCTCCATGTCTTCTTGGTGTCTGGCTTCTGACTGAGTGTCTCCATGTCTTCTTGGTGTCTGGCTTCTGACTGAGTGTCTCCATGTCTTCTTGGTGTCTGGCTTCTGACTGAGTGTCTCCATGTCTTCTTGGTGTCTGGCTTCTGACTGAGTGTCTCCATGTCTTCTTGGTGTCTGGCTTCTGACTGAGTGTCTCCATGTCTTCTTGGTGTCTGGCTTCTGACTGAGTGTCTCCATGTCTTCTTGGTGTGTGGCTTCTGACTGAGTGTCTCCATGTCTTCTTGGTGTCTGGCTTCTGACTGAATGTTTCCATGTCTTCTTGGGGTCTGGGCTTCTGACTAAATGTCTCCATGTGTTCTTGGTGTCTGGCTTCTGAATGAATGTCTCCATGTTGTCTTGGTGTCTGGGCTTCTGACTGAATGTCTCCACGTCTTCTTGGGGTCAAGGCTTCTGACTGAGTGTCTCCATGTCTTCTTGGGGTCTGGGCTTCTGACTGCATGTCTCCATGTTGTCTTGGTGTCTGGGCTTCTGACTGAGTGTCTCCATGTCTTCTTGGTTGTCTGGCTTCTGACTGAGTGTCTCCATGTCATCTTGGGGTCTGTCTGGACTTCTGACTGAGTGTCTCCATGTCTTCTTGGTGTCTGGGCTTCTGACTGAGTGTCTCCATGTCGTATTGGGGTCCGGGCTTCCGAATGAGTGTCTCCATGTCTTCTTCGCTGTCTGGCTTCTGACTGAGTGTCTCCATGCCGTCTTGGTGTCTGGGCTTTTGACTGAGTGTCTCCATGTCTTCTTGGTGTCTGGCTTCTGACTGAGTGTCTCCATGTCATCTTGGGATCTGTCTGGGCTTCTGACAGACTGTCTCCATGTCTTCTTCACTGTCTGGCTTCTGACTGAATGTCTCCATGTCTTCTTGGGGTCTGGGCTTCTGAATGACTGTCTCCATGTCGTCTTGGTGTCTGGGCTTCTGACTGAGTGTCTCCGTGTCTTCTTGGGTCTGGGCTTCTGACTGTGTCTCCATGCCTTTTGTGTGTCTGGCTTCTGACTGAGTGTCTCCATGTCATCTTGGGGTCTGGGCTTCTGACTGAATGTCTCCATATTGTATTGCGGTCTGGGCTTCTGACTGAGTTTCTCCATGTCTTCTTGGTTGTCTGGATTCTGACTGAATGTCTCCATGTTGTCTTGGGGTCTGGACTTCTGACTGAGTGTCTCCATGTCCTCTTGGTTGTCTAGCTTCTGACTGAATGTCTTCATTTCTTCTTAGTGTCTGGCTTCTGACTGAATGTCTCCATGTCTCTTTTTGTGCTAGTGACACAAGACAGTACAGTCTTTACACACAAATCTCAATAAGAAAAATTCATGACCCTAAGGTTTTATTAATTTCCATTTTTATAGGCTTCTATCTTAAATCTATAATCATCATTATTGTTTTCTATTCAGACCATTATGTATTATTCTGAGCAACAGTAAAAGCCTGAGAAAAAATTAAAGGTGGAAAAACAGAAAATGAGTCTGTTGCTATTGGATAAGTCCCTGTTGTCTCAACATCTGCTATAATAATGAGGCAAATAAAAACTTATCTTATGGGGCTGGAGAGATGGCCTAGCGGTTAAGAGCGCCGACCGCTCTTACAGAGGACCCGGGTTCGATCCCCAGCACCCACATGGCGGCCGAGAACCGTCTGAAACTCCAGTTCCAGGAGAACTCCAGCTCCAGGGGAATCCGAGACCCTCTTCTGACCTCCGCGGCATTGCACGACACGGGTGCACAAACCTGCATGCAGACAGTACATCCATACACATACAGAAATAAATAAAATAAAAAAAATAGTGTTTAAAAAAAAAACTTATCTTATGGGGGCTGGAGAGATAGCCTATCATTTAAGAGCAACCGCCTGCTCTTGCAGAGGCCCGTGTTTTTGAATCTCCAGCTCCCACTTGGTGGCTGAGAGCCGTCTTTGACTCCAGTTCTAGGGGAATCCGACATCCTCTTTGCTCTGCAGCATTTGCAGGACACGGTGTTGCCCACCTACATGGAGACCAGTACAGATTTTCATACACACATAAAAACCAAAAAAAAAAAAAAAAAAAAAAAAAAAAAAACTTATCCCAAAAATAGGTAGCAATGGAACTTTAGTTTTACTTGAATATATACACTAGAAGTTTAAACAACATAGCCTCTTATTCTTTTTTTTTTAATTTTAATTTTTGTTTTTTAATAATAGGTCATAAGGAATTAATACAGGTATCCTTCATGTAAAACCAATTTGCAAGTAGATATGCCCAAACTTATACAACCTGAGGCCCCCATTGTCCATCTGGGGGAGCTTATATGAACTATCATGTTGATCAAATAAGAGTCCAGTCTATGTTTCTGTAGTTTCATAGTTCACTCCAATTGCAGCCGTTACATTCTACCATGCCCCCTTTTCTGCAGGTTGTTCCCAAGGCTTTAGAAAAGGGACACAAGTGGGCAAGAAGCTGAACAGTATACTTTCTTTGGAGATGTCGTTTTGGACTCTGATGATACACTTGCAATAATCAATTCCTTAAAGGCACTATTTTAAGTACCTACTAGAAAACCAATTCCAGTGCTTTTTTATTTTTTATTTTTTATTTTTTTTGTCTTTTCGAGACAGGGTCTCCCTGTAGCCCCAGCTGTCCTGGAATTCGCTCTGTAGTCCAGGCTGGCCTTGAACTCACAAAGATCTACCTGCCTCTGCCTCCCAAGTGCTAGGATTAAAGGCGTGCGCCACCACGTCCGGCTTCCAGTGCTTTTGTTTCTATCCAAACTGCTCTTCCTACAACAGAGATACTTGCTCAGCCATATTTGTTGCTGCCCTTTTTACAATAGCTAAGAAATGGAAAAGCCTAAATGTCCTTCTGCTGACAAATTGATAATGAAAATGTGGTAAATTTAGGTAATTGATTTCTATTCAGCTATAAAGAAAGACAAAATCATGAAAGTTTCAGTTAAGTGGATGGAGCTATAACTGTTATACTAAGTGAAATAACAAACACCTAGAAATACAAACAACAGAACTTCTCATTTGGGGATTTTAACACAAAATCCCTATATCTGACTGTGAGTATATATCCTGATATAACATCAGGAGCCAGGAAAATGGAAAGTAAGCAGGGAAACTTGCTCATATAACTTGCAACACTGGTATTACCATGCTCAAGACCCATGCAGAGTCAATGAGATAAAACCCAAGCACAGGACTGGAGAAATGGGTATCAGGCTCCAACCTTAGCTGAGGAACTATGGGTGGCAGATTACTACTGCATGAGCCAGAGTTGATCGTCTTTAAGGAAGTGTTTCTAGACAGGCTGACTATAAACTACAATGGATGAACTATGAACTTGCATTGAGGGATATTTGGGTACAAAATCTTGACTCAGTAGGGCTTACCATATATGAAAGAATGTATTAAATCCTTTGGGAAGGGACTATGGTGGGTGCAGATGTTGGAGGGGGTCTAAGTGTGATTAAGATTTATTGTATGTAATGCACAAAATTTCAATGAAATTATATATTAAAAAAGAAAATCCAGGGCTGGAGGGATGGCCTAGCGGTTAAGAGCGACGACCGCTCTTGCAGAGGACCCGGGTTCGATCACCAGCACCCACATGGCGGCTGAGAACCATCTGTGACTCCGGTTCCAGGAGAACTCCAGTTCCAGGGGAATCCAAGACCGTCTTCTGACCTCCGCGGCATCGCACGACACGGGTGCGCAGACCTGCATGCAGACAATACATTCATACACATAAAAATAAATAAATAAATAAAAATTAAAAAAAAAAAAGAAAATCCTGAAAAAAACTTATCTTATTATTTCTTATTTTAGTTTGATCTGAAACTAAGGAAATAAAATTTTCTGTAATTAAGACCATATCATCTATGCTAGTACTTTCCATATTATTTAGTTCTCCAAATTAGTTTACAGAAATGAAAAAGTAACAGAAATAAAATTATGCAACTGGTATTAATATGGAAATAGCTAAAAGTAAGCAAAAGAAGTGCTTCACACATCCCTATTTTATTGGTTAACACAATAATGAGATATTATTTGTTATAATATCACCAATTGGCATTTATTAAATATGAGTTTCTGACTTCTAGTTTCACTGCCTGCTATGTGGTACCATCTGTCCAGGACTTCTGCTTTTAGATCATCAACAATTATGATAAAACAAACAAAATGAAACAAGGAAAAAACTGGATGAGGCACAAAAAATAGATACCGAGGGACACTGAAAGTAAGCAAAGCAAGCCAGCTGTGCAAATCTGCCAAGTCAGAGAAGGAGCTGTGTAGAGCTTCCCTCCTTATCTGCGCCCTCTCAGGTTTTCTCCCCAGGTTGAGGAAGGAGTCATGGAACAGATGCAGAAGAGCTGGAGTCCATAATGGATAAAGCCTCAAGAGAACCTCAGATTTTATTATAGGTCAAAGCAGAAAAAGTGTCTCCTGTGGGTTGCAGAAAGTTTCTTAATTATTTTTAGAGGACAGACAGAGGAGATGTACCATTGACTCTGTTACATATACACAAAAGTCTGATTATCTTACATTATTCAGATTTATGACAGACTCATATCAGTTTAGTGAAATCTGAGATAAATGAACCAAGATTTAAATCACAATACACAGAAATTAAGTGGGAACTTGTGATGCACACTGAAATAGTCTGCCTCTATTAATGTGACATCATTAATATTTTCCTACCAATATAGCAAGACTCAGAATATACCACATGGTCACTATATCCAGAGACAATTCAAACTTGACCAATACGCTAAGACTAATTAAATATAACAAATTCTCTTAAGAGAACAGTATCAGTAGAGACCAATGCAAACATAGCTATGACTTTAGAATTATCAAAGTTTTAAATCCATTATAAAACTATAATTATATAAATTGTAGGGATCTCCCAAGACCACAGATAGGAGCTGGGTGCTTCAGTCAGGCAGATTGTTTGATTGCACTTCATTGTGTAGCTGTGGGGGCGGAGTTGTCCTCCCAGCTGGTATAAAAGTTGGGTTTGTGTGAGTCTTGAGATGGGGATATCCCAAGACCACAGGTAGGAGCTGGGTGCTTCAGCCAGGGGGATTGTTTGATTGCATTTCTTGTGTGGCTGTGGGGGTGGAGTTGTCCTCCCAGCTGGTATAAAGGGTGAGTTTGTGTGAGTCTTGAGATTGGGGATCACCCAAGACCACCTCCACCTGAAGCACGGGTACTGGGGTGCGAGCTAAACAGCCCCCTTCCAACTGGGATTGCCGAAGGAGTGTCAAAGTGGATTTTTTGGAGAACCTTCAGAACAGAAAGGGAAGAAAGAGTGAGTTAGACTTCCAATAGAAAGCCTAAAGCTTAAACAAGTCAACACTCCATAAGCAAGGAGTAAAGAAAAAAAAAATCAATAAAACGAACAATGAAGGCATCTGAAGGAGGCAAGCAAAGCAAGCCTTCAACACAGTGAAGAGACATTTGGGATTCACATTGGAATACAGACAAAGAGAAGCTCATATGCCAGGACAGGAAGAAGAGACAACATGGGAAAGGATAATTCCACACCAAGCCCTACCAGCCCTATCAAAGATTCCTACAGTGGGATCCCCCTGGGGATGGCCCAGGACACAGATATTAGAAGTACAATTGTGAACATACTTATAGAAGTACAAGATTATAAAGAGCAAATCAAAGAATTAAGAAAAGAGAATGAAAAACTCAAGAAGGACCTAGAGAGAGAGAATGACTGAGGATGACAGACCCAGAAAGGAAGTGGATTTATACAGCTGAAAATAGTTGATCTCCTTAATGTTGAGAGTAGAATTTGTTGAATAAATGGAAATTACTAACCAGCCAATAGCAAAAAACTATAGGAAGAGATGAGAAGCTCCAAGAAGTTTAGTCTGGGAAATCGTAGAAAGAAAATCAGAACGACAAAGATGAAAAAGGAAATCCCCACTCATTCAAATCAGAGATAAGGAATGGAGAAACAAGGCTTCAGAAAGCAGAGTGGAAGAAGCAAAGAAACATACAGAATATATGTCATACCTGGAAGATAACACCGAAACTAACTAAAAACCTCAAAGGAAAGATTATGAAAATTTAAAAGTATCAGACAAAGAATGAAAACCAAGGAACTGTGGGACAGCTATGAAAAGCCCAAACCTCTGCATCATAGAAAAAGAGGAAGGAGAAGAAATCCCAAGAGAATTGTATTGATCAAGGATCTTCAACAGTAATATAGATGAACAGATTTCCCCAAACTTACAGAAAAAAACATGAACCCCTACTCAATTAAATTAGAAGCACATAATAGACAAGACAGAAAAGAAACTCTCCATGGCACATAAATCATAGTTAAAAATGCTAGACGCCAAAACAAAGACAAAATGCCTTAACACAGTCACAAGAAAAAAACAAGTGACATATAAGGGGAAACCTATGAGAATTACATCTGACTTCTTAGTGCAAACTTTTGACTTCTCAGTGCAAACTTATGAAGGCAAGAAGAAACATGGAGCAAGAAGCATTCCCAGTGTTAAAAAGACTATAGATGCCCAACCCAGGTTACTATATACCCAGCCCAAATGGTTGATTAATAGTTTGAAGGAGAAGAGAAAATCACTTCATGGAAATAATTACCATCGATAAGAATGATATGTCTGTGCAAAAATTCAACCCTTCAGAGAATACGTTAAGCAATGACATACGGAATGAAGAAAGGAGCAACCATCCACAGGCACATAGAAAGAGAATCAATGAAAAATATTGCAGAAGTAGAAAACCTAAACCAAGACCCATAACATGAAGTTATAGGCTCAAACAGGGAAACTTCAAGACAAGACCTATCAGTCCATAAACCTTAATCGATATTAAAAATGAACTAAATTTCCCAATCCAAAGACATAGACTGGGGAAACTGGATTAGGAAAAAAGCCAACCTATATGCTGTCTACTGAGAACACATCTACTTCAAGGAACACAGCACCACCTTAAAGGTGAAAAGGAATGGAGAGGATATTCCAAGCAAAGTGGTACCAAAAAGAAAACAGGTGGTGCTATTTTAAGAATTATTAAGGACATAACTGGACTTCAGATAGTAATAAAGAAATCACAAGAGAACAAATGAAGGCCATAATATTTTGTCATTCAAAAAATGCAACAGCTCACCAAATATCACCGGTTATGAATATATATACAAACCAAACTCTGGTGAACCAAACTTTGTAAATAAAAGAACATTCTCCCAGGGACCACCTAGGCATTCATGATTCACCCCAGTAACATTCCATAGGGGATTTTCAATATCCTGTTCACTGAACCCTGGACATGGTCCAAAGAAGGACAAGAAAAAAGAGAGACATCCTGAACTGAATGATATGAACCTCAGACCAAATGGCCTTCACCAAACACCTACCTGAAATATTCCACCCTAATCCAGAGAATACACTTTCTAACTCAGCACCCTCGCAACATTTCTCCAAAATCAACCACAAAAAATAAAATAAAACAAAAAAAAAACCTCCACAAATGCAAAAAGATTGGAACGAATAATTTCATGCATTCCTATCCAGACCACATGTGCAACAACGATCTCAATAATCACACCCTGAGGCAATAAGCCTTACAACTACCAAGAACACATGGAGACCAAAAAAACACATTTGAATAATTGAATGGGTCAAGAAAAAGGTAAGGAAGAAATAAAAGCATTTCCTGGAACTGAAGATGAAAGTGATAATACAACACAAAACAACCTATGGGATACCTTAAAAAAGCAGTCCTAAGAGGAAGTTTATATGCCCTGGGTGCCTACATTTAAAAAAAAAAACAGCAACGAGTACCGATTTCTAGAACACGCAGCTAAAATAAACAGCCACTTGACAGGCAACAACAGACGAACCCCAAATGCAACACAAACAGGTGAAGAAATGAAACAAAAAATCAGAGTTCAGAAAATTCAATGAAATCAGAAAACAAAGGAAAAACAATACGAAAAGATCAATGAATCCAAAGTTTGTTTCTTTGAAAGAATAAACAAGATAGACAGACATTTAACCAACTTACAGGAAAATGGAAATAAGGAACAATTCCAAATTAATAGCAATCATGATGAAAAGGGAAATATCAACAACAGACAATGAAAAGAATATTCAGACAATCATATGGAATACTTCAAAAAACCTATACTGTAGCCAATGTGTTGAAAACCTAGAAGAATGATGATATCTGAAAAATCTGCTGTGACATCACAAAAGCCCTCCAGAGAAAGAATCTTGAACAGCTTAAACAGACCCCATAATATATAAAGAAGATTGAAGAGGTATAGAAACATCTCAATCCTAAAAAGGCCAGGCCCAAACGGTTTCATGGCAGAATTCCTAAAACCTTTCAAAAAGACTTACAACAAATTATTACTTGCGTGGAACTTGTGTGTTTAGAAGGATACAAACAGATGGGATTCTCCCAAATTCCTTATACGAAGCCNGAGCTTTGCAGGAAAATGGCTGGAGCTAGAGGACATCATGCTGAGTGAAGTAACACAGTCCCAGAAAAACAAACGATGAATAGTATCCCTCATCTGTGGATGCTAGCGCCAATGACCTAGTTGTAAACATTTCTTGTTGGGAGTAATGCATATTGGAAAGAACACCACCACCAACAACAACAGAAAAGACTGCATCAAAGAACTGACTAAATGGGTGAATCTTGTGGGGTGTGGAGGTTGGGAGAGGGACATAGGTCTAGATTCGATTTGTAACATAATCTTGTACAAAAATATTTATGTAAAACAATAAATTAAAAAAAATTCTAGACTTTTTTGAAGTAAGTTAAAGGCCTAAGAAAAATAAAAAGTTGTATAAAATTATTTAAATTATATAAAACTAAGTAAAACATTTGTATTGATGAAATATAGAGCTCTTTATCTACAACCTTAAATAGGCTTCAAACAAGCACATAAATTTCTTGAAAGTCTCAACATAGAAGAAAAAGTCAGAAAAAATGTAAAGAAAAATCAACAAAAACAGTCATTTGAGAAAAACATAGAAACCTTGGTAAAACCTTGAAAAACACAATAGAAAATATTATATAAAGACTCAGTGAAAGAGAGGAAACAGTATCAGTTATCAGGAAGAGGCTGAAGAAATATTACATTGAAACATGAGCAAAACTTAAACTAATATATGACATGATTACAGTGTCCAAGAACTCTGGGATACAATCAAGACACTAAACATAAGAATCCACAGATAGGAGGACTTGAGATAAACACCAAATGAATAGTAAATTTGTTCAATGAAATTATAGCAGAAAATGTCTCAAATCTAGAGAAGCAGATGTTGAAATATAAGAAATACTTAAAGCCCCAATATAGTAGGATATAAAGTCCACATAGAGTAATTATTAAATTTTCACTTTACCAATCATGAACTTAGTGAGAAAGAAATTGAGAAATCCTCCCATTCATATTAGCTTCAAAATAATAAAATTTCTTAGAATAAACCTAACCAAGGAGGTAAAGGACTTCCACTGTGAAAAACACTAAGGGAAGGAAGTGGAGAAGACACAAGCAGAGAAACAGACTCGTGGGGACGGATTGGCAGAAATGCTACTGTGAATCTGCTGTAGTCCCCAAACCAGTCTGGAATTTCACCTTAACTCTCTCATCAAAGTCCCAAGGACATTATTCATAGAACTAGGGAAAAAAAAGCCTAAAATTGACATGGAAGCCCCAAAGACTTAGGTCATGAAAGTGTTCCTTAACAAATAGAGAAATGTTGGGGAAGTCATAAGACCAGTATTCAAATTATATTGCAGAATCATGGTAACAGAAACAACATGGCCCTGGCACAAAAAACAGAGATGTAAACAAGTGGAATAGAAGAAATAAATTAACAGTTATGGACACCTATTTTAAAAAATATTTCATTTGTTCTTCTTATTTTCTGTGTAAGAGTGTACTGCTTGCATGTATGTAAGTGCACCCATGTTATGCAATGCCCACAGAGGTTAGAAGAGGGCATTGGATCCCCAGGA
>VZQC01015564.1:448133-490270 GCA_009823505.1 Rhizomys pruinosus | reverse complement strand
AAGATGTTAATCACAGCATTGTTTGCAGAATAAATTTCTTGGGAAGCTGATAAAGTTGGTAAAGTGCTTGCCACACAAGCCAGGGAGCTGAGTTCGGATCCCTAGCACCCACAGAAGACACAGGCATGGAAGCGCTTCTGTGCAATCCTGTACTGGGAAGCAGAGAGCAGAGGATCCTGGAGCCTTGCTTGCAGGCCACTCTGATGACCAGTGAGCTCCAGGTTCAGTGAGACAACCCATCTGAAGAAACAAAGTGGAGGGCTGGAGAGATGACTCGGCACTTAAAAGCTTATACTGCTCTTGCAGTGGACCAGATTTTGGTTCCCAGCACCCACATGGGCTGTTCACAACTGCCTGTAACTTCAGTTCCAAGGGCTCTGAGACCGTCTCTGGACTCTGTGGACTCTGTGGACACTGCACGCACATCGTACACTTGCATACAGACAAAATAGTCATATACATAAAATAAAAATAAATGAAATATCTTTTAAAAATAAACATATTGGGGCTGGAGAGATGGCTCAGGGGTTAAGAGCACCGACTGCTCTTGCAGAGGACCCGGGTTCACTTCCCAACACCCAAATGCCAGCTAAGAACTGTCTTAGGCCAGGTGTGGTGGCACATACCTTTAATCCCAGCACTCAGGAGGCACAGCCAAGTGGATCTCTGTGAGTTCAAGGCCAGCCTGGTCTACATAGCAAGCTCCAGGCCTGCTGGGGCTACATAGTGAGACTCTTTATAAAAACAAAACAAAACAAACAAAAACCAGTCCATCATGGTGGGGCATGGAGGTATCTGGAGACTGAAGCCACAGGTCACATGACACCACAGTCAGGAAGCCGAGGTGGTACATTCCGCTGCTCACCACTAGAATCCCAGCCAGGGCATGGTGACACCCACAGGGGTGGGCCTTCCCACCTCTGTGAACACAATCAAGACATGTCCAGAGGCCCATCAGCCAGGCAACTTCGGATTCTGTCAAGTTGACAATCAGGTAGTGTAAGAAGTCGTCGTTCCTTACCCCCCTTGCCAGTCCCTTGAACCATGTGTTTGAAACTCCACTCTGAATGGCTCTATGTTTATGTAGTGCTTATTTTTCCTAGACTTTTCTATATGCTAATACAAATAGTGGCAATAATTTGGAGTTTAGAATCTCACTGCTAATTAATTTATGGATTCAATGAACAAATATTTACCCAGCCTTTCTATTTGTCTTTTGTGCAGTACACTGTGCATGCCATTATTTACACAGACAAAGTCAGTACTAGATAGAGGGTGTTCCCCGGGGCTGGGGAGAGTCCACTGTCCTTCAGGAGTTAGGGCAAGCTTAAACTCTTAAGATATAGTGATAACCTCTGATTACATTGTTTGGTTTCCATTTGCTAAGGGAAATGACCAAAATGGACCACATCTTGGACAGACCAGATGGTAAAGACAATTTCTTTGAAAATCCACAAACCGACTTCCTTTACAAGGTAGATGCTAAAAACCAGGTAAGCTAGGCTGGGCCTGCTGGTGCATTTGTGAAATGCCAGCACTGGGGTGGTAAAGACAGGAGGAGCAGGAGTTCAAGGCTAGAGAGATGGTTCAGTGGTTAGGAGTCCACACTGTGCTTGCAGAGGACTCCAGTTCGGTGCCCAGCACCCATATTGAATGATTCACAGTTACCTACAACTCTAGCTCCAGGGGAATCTGATGCCCTCTTCTGGCTGCCTCAAGCACTGCACTCATATGTACATAACCACTCAGCCATACATGTATACACATAATTTAAAAAATAAAAAAAGAAGCCGGGATTAGTGGCACACTCTTTTAATCTTGGCAATTAGGAAGCAGAAGTAGGCAGAGATCTCTGTGAGATCAAGAACAGCCTGGTCTCCACAGTAAGTTCTAGTTGGGGCTACAGGGAGACCCTGTTTTAAAAAGACCCCCCCCAAAAAAAAAACAATTGGAGAGATGGCTTAGCAGTTAAGAACACTGGCTGAGCCTGGCGTGGTGGCCATGCCTTTAATTCCAGCACTTGGGAGGCAGAGGCAGATGGATCTCTGTGAATTCAAGGCCAGCCTGGTCTACATAGCAAGTTCCAGGACAGCTGGGATTGCAGGGAGACCCTGTATCAAAAAGACCCACCCCACCCCCAAAAAGGAGCACTGGCTGCTCTTGCAGAGGACCTGGGTTCAGTTCCCAGCACCCACATGGCAGCTAATAACCATCTGTACCTCCAGTTTCAGGGGCTCTGTCTCTTCTGGCCTCCATGGGCATTTGCATAAACATAGGGTACTTACATGCATTAAGGCAGAACACTTATACATACAAATAAAAATAATAGTAAGAGAGAGAGAGAGAGAGGAGAGAGAGAGAGAAATGTTCGAAGGTAAGTTTTTACACATTTTTGCATGTGTAGAATTGAGGTGCCAGAAAATGAATATTTTTCTAGAACAAAACAAAGAAGGATGGATGGAAGGAAGGAAGGAAGGAAGAAAAAAAGGAAGGAAGGAAAAAAGGAAGAAAGGAAGGAAAGAAGGAAAGAAGGAAGAAAGGAAAGGAAAGGAAAGGAAGGACTTGTATGGACTAAATTCAGTAAGAGTAGGCTGTTTCAAACTTTTTGCTATGAAAACAAATGAACAATAAACAAATAATAAAAGAACATAAAGGAATTATACACTGCTCAGCCGTGTTCTCACATGTTCTCACATGGCTGAGTTAACTTTCCTCACATTCACTTTATTGCTGAGTATATAAATAGATGAGGTTTTCTAAACCATTTAAAAGTAGGTCAAACAGGGGCTGGAGAGATAGCCTAGCGGTTAAGAGCACTGACTTCTCTTGCAGAGGAGCCGGGTTCAATCCCCAGCACCCACATGGTGGCTAAGAACTGTCTGTAACTCCAATTCCAGGAGAACTTCAGTTCCAGGGGAATCTGAGACCCTCTTCTGACCTCCACGGCATAGCATGACATGGGTGCACAAACCTACATGCAGACAGTACATTCGTACACATACAAAAATAAATTAAAAAAAAATTTTTAAAGTAGGTCAAATAGCATACCACTTCATACCTGCTGCCTTCAGAAAGCATCTCTAAAAATAAAGATTTCCTTCTACATGTTCCTGATACTGTCATCACGTCTAGGAAAATTACAGTAATAGTGTAATGCCATGTAATGTTCTCAATCCTCTCAACTGTCTAATCTCCTTGGTTGTATCTCAAATGTCCTTTAGAGCTCTGTATTTTTATTTTTTTTGTCTTTTTGAGACAGGGTCTCCCTATAGCCCTAGCTGGCCTGGAACTCACTCTGTAGACCAGGCCAGCCTTGAACTCACAGAGATCCACCTGCCTCTGCCTCCCGAGTGCTAGGATTAAAGGCGTGCACCACCGCGTCCCACTTAAAGGTGGTTCTTAGCTCCCATGTGGGTTCTGGGAATTGAACCCGGGTCCTCTGGAAGAGCAGTCAGCACTCTTAACCACTGAGTCATCTCTCTAGCTAGAGCTCTGTATTTTTAAACCCACGTGTGAACAAGATCTGTGGCCTGTGTCCAGTCCTCATGGCTCCTTAGTCTTAATACAGAGAGTTTTCACCTTGCCTTTTCCAAGGCCTTGAGAGCTTTCCCTATTTGTTTTGCTTTGTTTGTTGTTTTGTGACTGTCTTGTTACGTAGCACAGTCTGGCCTGGAACTCACTACATGACCTAGGCTAGCCCAGGACTCACTGTGGAGCCCAGACCTCAAACTTGTGGCAGGCCTTTTGCTAGTTTCCTGAGTGCCGAGAGTACAGATGTTTACTAGCTTACCTGTCTGGCATTTGGGTTTTTTTTAAATTAAATATTTATTATTTTTATTTTATGTGTATTGCCTCCATGTGTGTAAGTGCAGCCATGTCGTGCAAGGCACAAGGAGGTCAGAAGAGGATGTCAGATCCCCTGGAACTAAAGAGAGAGGGACCAGACATTATAATGGTCTATGGAATTGAAATAAAACAAATTTTTAGAATAAACCCATTCATGGTCAAGTAGCTTCTGATTTCATAGTCGTTAAAATCAATAATTGATCATGTCCATAAGACACGAATGGCCATGCCCTGTACAAGGTTCCTGAACTGGGCCTGGTGGGATACATGCATCAGGGGCACTAGACATTGCAAGCAGTGTGTGGTGGTGTTGGGGGTGTCACCCCACAGTGCACACAGTCATTCATGACAGGCCCCTGATGGTGTGGTTTAATGGTTTAGGAAGGCACTGTGCTACAGTGGTCATGGTTCATTAGTGATCTAGTAGGATGATGAGAAGAAAAAAATCTGGATCCTGAGTGAGATGGGAGACACTAGGAGGGTCAGGAAGGATAGGAAACCGCTGGTATTTTAAATGCGAGATGGAAAGAAAAACAGGGTGTTGAATTGGGGGTTAAGAATCAGGAACGACACTCGTGTCCAACGCCAAACCAACGGTACCATCTAAAAGAGACAAGGTACGAAAGGCAGATCTGTTCGGTAGAGTTTTTGGTCAAAAACAATTCTATGTTTGCTAATTCTGTCGTAATCGCTGCAGCCACTCCATTTCTTCGTGAGGAATAAATGAGCCCAAATATGTGATAGAACGTTGGCCTTATTGTTTGATTGTCGAGACTTCTTTAGGCTGTGGTTCTTTTTTTTTTTTTTTTTTTTTTTTTTTTTGTCGGGGTTTTTTTTTTTTTTTTTTTTTTTTTTTGTTTCTGTTTTTGTGTTCTTGTTTTTTTTCTTTTTCTTTCTTTTTTTTTCTTTTTTTTTTTTTTTTTTTTTTTTTTTTTTTTTTTTTTTCTTTGTTTTTTTTTTCTATTCTAATAATCTTAACGCTTCCCTTCAACCAAAGCCAAACCTTCACAGACATCCTATTAATTTTGGTTCAAACTAATTATCATCCACTTCTGTTTTTACACACACCAAACACACACACACACACACACACACACACACTCCCTCACAGCTTTTTGAGACAGTCTCAAAAAGACTCACCTCAAATTCTCTGTGTATAGAGAAGGATCTTCAACTCCTGATGGCTGACCCTCCTGCCTCTCTTTCAATGANTCTCTCTATTTTATAGATGAAGATCAAAGAATTTAGAAAGCAGTTAAAAGAAATGAACACCAAACTGGCCCAGGTAATGATAAGATGGCTTTACAACTAAAGAGGAAAAGAATTCTTCGAAAATATTTATTATTTATTATTTTTACTTATATTTTAATGTGTATGAGTGTATTGCTTGCATGTATATACGTGCACCCATGTCATGCAATGCCTGAGGAGGTCAGAAGAGAGTGGCGGGTTCCCTGGAACTGGAGTATGGGTGGTTGTTAGCCGCCATGTGGGTGCTGGGATTTGAACCCTGTTCTTCTGCAAGAACAGCCAATGCTCTTAACCACTAAACCATCTCTCTAGTCCAAAAATTAGAATTTTTGGCAATTAAAAATTATGAAACGAACTCATGAAGAAATGAAAAATAATCCCATTTTCTCAAAGACAAGCACAATAAACACATTAATATATTCATATTTTTCTGAGCTGGACAGATGGCTCAGTCATTAAGAGCACTGGCTGCTCTTGCAGAGGACCTGGGTTTGATTCCCAGCACCCACCTGGCTACTAACAAGTATCCATAATTCCAGTTCCAGGGGAATTCTTACTGATAGAAACCAGGCAAGACTTTGTATTCTCCACCAGAAAACTGACTGGGGACATAGGAAGAAAACAGGAACAGGTCTCTGTGTGGACAGCTTTCCTGCCAGACCACAGAGCCCAAGTATTCAATGATAGAACTCAGGAATGGTTACATATTTAAAAGAAATGTTTCCCTATTTTCTCAGAAACATACTGTTTCGCCAGTGTCTGTCTTCATGGAAGATTTTTAAGGAACAAGAAAGGAGTGGTGAGGGGCTGGAGAGATGGCGTAGTGGTTAAGAGCACAGACTGCTCTTGCAGAGAACCTGGGTTCGATTCCCAGCACCCACATGGTGGTTAAGAACCATCTTTAAGCAGGGCATGATAGTGCACACCTTTAATCCTAGCACTCAGGAGGCAGAGGCAGGCGGATTTCTGTGAGTTCAAGGCCAGCCCGGTCTACAGAGTGAGTTAGTTCCAGGCCAGCTGGGGCTATAGGGAGACTCTGTCGAAAGAAAGAAAGAAAGAAAGAAAGAAAGAAAGAAAGAAAGAAAGAAAGAAAGAAAGAAAGAAAGAAAGAAAGAAGAAGAAAGAAAGAAAGAAAGAAAGAAAGAAAGAAAGAAAGAAAGAAAGAAAGAAAGAGAGAAAGAAAGAAAGAAAGAAGGAGCAAATAGAGAAAAACGAGTTACAAGAGTTAAATGCATGCACCTGGGAGGCAGAGTCAGGCAGATCTCTATGAGATCAAGGCCAGCCTGGGCTACATATTTCCAGGCCAGTTGGGGTTACGGGGAAAACTTGTCTCAAAATGACACACAAGAAAAAGTGGCTATTGTTAAATTTATACTTTTATTTTTAATTTTCTTGTGTGGTGTTATGAGTATGCATGTATGCATGTTTGTATGTGTGTCCCTGGGCGTGTGTGTGTGTGTGTGTGTGTGTGTGTGTGGAGACGCTTCTACTTTATTCATGGAGGCAGGTCTTTCTTTGAATCCGGAGCTCTCTGGTCCTAGCAGTCCAGCTGGCCAGCTTGCTCTGGGGGTCTCCTATCTCCACCTCCCCAGCAGCCACCACCCTTGTCCAGATTTTACATGGGCTCTGGGGATCCAAACTCCCATCCATGTTCTTGATTGAGCAAGCCAACTCCCCAGCCCCTAGATTCATACTTTTAAGACACAGAAAGTAATCTTGGCTCTTCTTGCCACTTGCAAATCATTGCGTGATTCATAAGCAATCTTCTCAACACTTGTTTTGTTATTGAGTTTTTGCTCTTGCTTTCGTTTTTGAAACAGGGTCTCACTATTTAGCCCCAGATGGCCTAGAACTTGCTGTGTAGACCATCCCAGGCTGGCTTGGAGCTCACAGATCCACCTGCCTCTGCCTTTGAACTTTAACCTGGGATTATGCTGGGATTAAAGGCCAGGCCAGCACACCTGGTTTGTTATTGGCTTTGTGCTGCTAAGGATAGAAGGCTGGGCTTCCTGCAGGCTAGGGAAGCTCTAGGCCGCATCTCCACCCTCCCAATTCCCTGCAAGAGGAACTGTTTTACTCAGTAGAAGTAAGTTTCAGCACAGAGGCTTTGCGTGTGGTGTCAAAATGAGCCATTTTCTTATATGAGCCAGAAAACGTAACTGTTGTTTTACCCAGACCTGTGGTTGTCTTTTCAGATCGATCCTTGTAACGAAGCTCATGAATTAAAGGGGAAACTTATTGAATGAATAGAGGTGAGCTGTCCCAATAACCTGTTCCAACTGGTCACCTGTTTTCTGGTTAAGCTCAGGCAACCTCCTGAGAAGCTAAGGATCTGCACATTCTGGTCTCTAACTAGTCTTGGGTGTTTTCCATCTCTTCACCTTCTGCTTTGGGACAAGAAAAGATCTGGTGAGTTCCCAGGAGTTGTTTTCTTTTTCTTCTTCTTCTTCTTCTTCTTCTTCTTCTTCTTCTTCTTCTTCTTCTTCTTCTTCTTCTTCTTCTTCTTCTTCTTCTTCTTCTTCTTCTATGTGTNCTGTATATAGTCACTTTAATGAGCTTTTCCAACCACACAGAGATGGATAAAGAGGCACTAAAGGGAACACAGAGCTTGCTTAGGCCAGAGGCTAATAATATCACATATGCAATGTTTCAACCTAAATCAATGGGACTAGAAACCTAGCTTCTCCTTTCCAGCACAGTGGTGTGTGTAAGCGCAGGTGCACATGCATTCACATTTATGTGTTTATTTTACTGTACATTTTATAGAACATTATACAACAGAGAAGATGAAGACTAGAAAGTAGATTATTTTGAGACAAAAGAATTAGGGCTCTTGGATTTGGGAGACAGGTTGTTAGGTAAAAGTGAGGAAAGGAATATTTTTCATCCCGAATGGATTCATCCTAGAACTTTTGCCTTGTATTTGAATACTTTTTATTATTTATTTTTGTATGCATATGAATGTATTGTCTGCATGCAGGTCTGTGCACCCGTGTCGTGCAATGCCGCGGAGGTCAGAAGAGGGTCTCGGATTCCCCTGGAACTGGAGTTCTCCTGGAATTGGAGTTACAGACGGTTCTTAGCCACCATGTGGGTACTGGGGATCGAACCCGGGTCCTCTGCAAGAGTGTCGGTGCTCTTAACCGCTAGGCTATCTCTCCAGCCCCTGCCCTTCCCCTTTCTACTCCCATCTGGTTTCATATACTCTATTTTAGATATGGGGGGATGTGAGGGGATGGGGTTAGGGTTAGTGGAGGGGAGGAAGATCTCTGAGTTCAAGGCCAGCCTGGTCAACATAGTGAATTCCAGACCAGCTGGGGCTACAGGGAGAACCTGTCTCAAAAAACAAACAAACAAACAAACAAACAAAAAACCACAAAAACAATAACTCATTAGGAGTCAATTTACTATTATATCCATTCAGTAGGCTATTGTACAGCTTGTGACCTGTCTAGCAGCACGTTTCTAAGGCCTGATACCAGCGTAGGTATGGGGCTCCATCGTGGGTAGTTGACCTTAAATCTAATCAGTGGCACACGCCTTTAATCTTAGCACTCGGGAGGCAGAGGCAAGCGGATCTTTGTGAGTTCAAGGCCAGCCTGGTCTACAGAGTGAGTTCCAGGACAGCTGGGGCTACAAGGAGACCCTGTCTCGAAAAGACCAAAAAAACCCAAACAAACAGAAAGTGGCTAGTTATTCAGATAACGTTCGTCCCACTATTGGGCTGACATGGGGGAGAAAGAGCGGCATACCCTACAGGGTTCGTAGTCTCATTCATAAAGGAATTTAGGAATGGACTCAAACAGAGGCTTTGGGACAATTTTATTAGATTTTAAAGAAAAATCCTTTAGGCAGGCAAGCTGTCTAGTTCTTGACAGCTGCCTTGAACAGGAGAAGTGAAGGGAGAAGAAGAGAAAACCACGAAGCCCTGCGGGTTCCCAGCCTATGTGGAGGTTATGTGGTGGACTGGTGGCCACGTGGCAGGGAGAAGGACGCTTTAGAGGAGGACCCAAGCATTGGAGAAATGAAGTCTAGAAAAGGGAAATGAAAAAGAGAAGGGGAGACCACGCTCTTCCAAAGAGTCTGTGGCCAGGTGCAGCAGCACTGCCCTGGGAGGCTGGGCTCCAGGCACGTTTTCCTATCTCATTAACACACTAGGCATTCCACCCATCTGCTTACCATGACTTAGGGGGACCTGCCTTCCTAGGGGTTCCTAGGGACCATGTGATTGACCAGTGAAACTGGAAAGGTGGGTCTTCCAACAGACTAGAGATTTTATAGTCTTGAGCAGTTAGTCTTCTGGGGCTTTTTGCTTCTCTAACAGCAGCAGTGGAAAGATCCTGCCAGGGCAGTTGTTACTGTAGCTCACAGGACTTACAGCTGGGCAAGGCTGGTGATTACTTCTCTCTTCCGGGAGTCCGAACAGCACCTTCCAGCCCTGTGAACACCAGCCCTGAGCTCAGTGCCAGCTTGATTTCTCCTTGTCTGCCCTCCAGCTCATGTGTGTGGTGTCCTCAGCAGTAGGGTCTTACTGTGATGTTTTGGTGGGCATCCAAGAACAGGGGTCCCTGGTCAACAGCTTCAGAAGAGGGGCTCTTTTGATGTCCCCACCATGCCAACCCTCAGCTACACTCTGTAGCATGTGTCTCTCTCTCTGCACCATCTAATGCACATGCACATTTGGTTGCTTGTTATTTGTTCCATAGGGATTATAAATGCATGCATAATAGGCTACATGTATACCCTCATCTATTCTCTGAATAGCTGCATCTTAGAAAAGTGCCCGTAGACGGTGTAGAATAATCAACTTGAACAGCTGGATTCGGTCCAAGGGTTTCATCCCACATGAGTGATCCAGTAGCTAGAGATTAGTATGCATGTTCCATCTTTCCCCCACAGTGCTGCTGCCCTGCATATGTGTAAGTCAATGAGCATGCATGTGCCAACGACTGCCTAACTTGACATACAGGCAATTCACCACATGCACCACTGAAGCATCACACAGGAAAAACATCCTATGTCATCCACAGTAAAACCGAAGGAGATCAGGAATGATTTTTTATATTTACTAATCTTATTTTATGTGTACAAGTGTACTGCTTTCATGTGAGTAGGTGTACCTGTGTCACGCAAGGACCCCAGAGGTCAGAAGAAGGCACTGGATCTCCTGGAACTGGAGTTAAAGATAGTTGTTAGCTGCCATGTTGGTGCTGGGAGTCAAACCTGAGTCCTCTGCAAGAGCAGCCAGTGCTCTTAACCACTGAGCCATGTATCCAGCCCCAGTGATTTTTTTTTTCAAAGACCATTTGATTGGTATTTCAATGATTTTTCCAGAACTTCCATAAGGAAATGAATCTGCTGAATATTAAGTTGGCAGAGTACAACATGCAAGAAAGGGACACAGACTCTTACAGCTCCGAGGACCTGGATATGGAGGAAACAGAGCTTCTGCTCACTGAGGGTTCTCCTCCAGCTTCAGAGGCATGCTCCCCTCCCTGCAGCACCGTGTGGTAAGTCAGAGGAAGGGGCTGGCAATGCTCAGTACAGCAAAACTGCACATCGTCAAGTGCTGACTCAAAGTTTGTGTTCCTTTGTCTATTTAATCTCTTTAAAAGTCTGTTTGTAGTCATGTGTGGTGCTGCACGCCATTAGTCTCAACACTCAGGAGGCAGAGATGGGCTGATCTCCCAGAGCTCAAGACCAGTCTGGTGTACATAATGAGATCCAGGCCAGTCAGGGCTATGTAGTGGGACCCTCCAAAAACAAAAGTCTGCACAACACAGGTGCCCTTAAACACGTGCAGGCAATACACTCATACACATAAAATAAAAGTTATACATCAAATTATAAACAAAAACAAAAGTCCAAGGGCTGGAGAGATGGCTCAGTGATAAAGAGCACTGGCTGCATTAGAGGACCAGGGTTCAATTCTTAGCACCACATGGCAACTAACAGCTGTCCATAACTTCAGTTCTAAGAATCAGATGCCTCTTCTGACCTTTGTGGGCATTGCATGACATGGGCACACTTACATACATGTAGCCAATAGACTCCATACACATAAAAAATAAAATATTTAAAAATAAACAAACATCTATTTGTCATTAAAGTCACAGTATTTTCCTTGTTTTATCTATAGGTCTATTGTATTAGGTATACAGACATAGATTGCTTCTTATTACTTAGAATGATGCCTATATATAATACCTACATTTTATCTCTATATAATATCTTTTTGTGTGTGTGTGATTTTTTTGAGACAGGGTTCCCCTATAGCCCCAGCTACAATTATAGACCAGGCTGGCCTCAAAGTCACAGAGATCTGCCTACCTCTGCTTCCCACGTGCTGGGATTAAAGGCATGCACCACCATGCCTGGCTATATACACTATCTTTTCAAATCATTTTTGGTTATGTGATATGTGGGGGATTGAACTCAGGAACTCACTCATGCTAGGCAAGTGCACTACCATTGAGCTACCCCCAGCTCCTATCAGTCTTTATCTGAAAGATAAAGACAATCTAAAGGCCCTGATTGCCATCTGTATCAAGGAAACTACTTATCAAGAAGGTGTGAAAACTTTTGTTTGCTGGATAAGGTACCTCTCCCTTTAAAAAAAATCACTTTATTGTAATGAACTCACAAATAAAAACATCACACAGCTAGATTAAGGGCACTCAAAGGCACACTTGCTAGTTCCAAACTCTACACATCTCAATGAACTTCATATAATTAGAATGACAATTCTGGGGGCTGGAGAGATGGTTCAGTAGTTAACAGAGGGCTGAGGTTTGGTTCTCAGCACCCAGATGGTAGCTAACAACTGTCTATAACTCCAGTTCCAGGGGATCCAATGCCCTTTTCTTTTTTTTTCAATGCCCTTTTCTAACCTCTGCAGGTTTGCATACATATGGTACATGTACATATATGCAGGCAAAACACTCATATACATAAAATAAAAGTAAATAAAAATCTTTAAATGGCCATTCTGGAGCCATAGAGGTTTGCTTAGGATTTTGTAGTTTCACTATCAATTTTTTAAATTTTATTTACTTTTTTTAGGTGTATGAATGTACTGTCTGCATGTAGGTCTGTGCACCCATGTAGTGCAATGCCTTAGAGGTCAGAAGAGGGTCTTGGATTCCCCTGGAACTGGAGTCAAAGACGGTTCTTAGCCGCCACGTGGGTGCTGGGGATCGAACCTTGGTCCTCTGCAAGAGGAATCGGTGCTCTTAACTGCTAGGCCATCTCTCCAGCCCAAACTATCAATATTTTTATGCACTTTTCTACAACAAAAAAGGAAAAAACTCTGATAGAGTTAACTAGAAAAACAGTTGATTACTTATCATCTTTCACAGTTCACGTGTGTGTCCTTTAACCCACATTCTGTCCTTCCCCATCACCTAATACCACCTCTCTAGGTTTCCTGTCCAAACATCATAGTATATCCACACAGATGTCTACATGTAAACATGAGAGCTCATGTCTAAACATCATAGTATATCCACATAGATATCTACATGTTAACACTAGAGCTCATGTCTAAATGTTATAACATATCCACACAGATGTCTACATGTGAACATGAGAGCCCATGTCTAAATGTTATAACATATCCACATAGATGTCTACATGTGAACACTAGAGCCCATGTCTAAACGTCATAGTATCTCCACATAGATATCTACATGTGAACATGAGAGCCCATGTCTAAATGTTATAACATATCCACATAGATGTCTACATGTGAACATGAGAGCCCATGTCTAAATGTTATAACATATCCACACAGATATCTACATGTGAACACTAGAGCCCATGTCTAAATGTTATAACATATCCACACAGATACCTACATGTAAACCTGAGAGCTCTTGTCTAAATGTTATAACATATCTACACAGATGTCTACATGTAAACCCAAGAGTTCATGTCTAAACATTATAGTATATCCACACAGATACCCACATGTAAACCTGAGAGCTCATGTCTTCAATGGCACACAGGACTCAGTGCAAACCAGAAGTGGGGTGAGGCTATAAACTCTTGCAGCCCACTCTCAGTGACTGCTTCCTCCAGCCATGGCACATACCTCCTACACTTCCCCGAACAGTGCCATCAACTGCAGACAACGTGTGCCAATACTCAGAGTCCATGGGGACATTCTCATTCAAACAATCACCTTGGCATACTAATGGAAATTTTGGTTTGGGTGTTTGTTTGTTTGTTTGTTTGTTTGTTTGTTTTTAGTCAAGGTCTTATGTAGCCCTGGAGAGCCTTGACCCCACGATTCTCCTGTGTCAGCCTGGGGTTTGGAGCTAGGATTACTGGTGTGAACCACCACACCTGATTGAACTCCTGACTCCTTGGATCCCTTTCTACAGCTGTTATGGCATCATATGTGTCTTGAATGATCCATGCCCCCAAGAAAAGATTTCTGACTCTTTATCTCCAGCCACCAAGTAAGGAGACTCTTCAGCACCTCTTTTCCTTTAGCTTTGTATTAGGAAAATCACCATGACCAAGGCAATTTATAGAAAGAGGAGTTTTGGACATAGAGTTCCAGGGTAAGTGTCCATCAGCCAGGGGCACAATGCAGGAGGCAGCCAGAGCAGAAAGCTGAGCACTCTGGTCTCCAAGGAGGCCCAGGAAGCAGAGAGAGACAGACTGGAAGTGGGTTAGGCTAAGAACTCTCACAGTCTCCCCAGTGACTGCTTCCTCCAGCATGGACACACCCCCTAAATGCTCCAAATACTCGGAGTCTATGGGGGACATTCTCATGCAAACCACCACAAGCATTTTCTAGTCACTTTTAATTTGATTTATGTGTCTTTTTGTTGTTGAGTTGTGACAGCATGTATCTCTGTACCTTACTCATAATCTTTCTACAGGGCTAACAGTATATTCTTGCAGCTCAATAGTTTCAATTCTGTTTCCTTTTAACACTCCATGGAGACATTAGCCAAGAATCTCATTGCCATCATTTAGGCCATAGACCATGCCCAGCAAATGTGGAGTAAATGAGAAGTGATGTCAGTCAGGAAACGTTCTGCTCTGTAACATCATTGAGCGAGGTGGAGAATTGTCAGACCCTGAGCCAGGAGATGCCACAGAGGGAAGTCCTGTCCTGAATCGATGCTCAGAACTCACATAAAAGCCAGATGCAGTGACAGACATCCACAGCTTCATCACTCCTGCAGGTGAGATGGAAGGTAGAGAGGAGAATCCCCCTGGAAGCCAGCTAGCATGGAGAACACAACAACAGAAGCAAGAGAGACCCGACCTCAGCAGGGCGAAGGAGAGGACCACTCCTAGAAGCCGTGCCCTGAGTACCACATGGGAGTTGTGCACAGCTTCTCTCTCTCGTCTCTCTCGTCCTCTCCTCTCTCTCTCTCTCTCTCAACACACACACACGACACACAAACACATTTTAATGAGATGGGGCCTATATTTTCTCCTTCCCCTTTTGGTTGTATCTTTGCCTGGTTTTGGTAATGAGTGATGCTGGCTTCATAGAATAATTTGGGATATTCCCCTCTGTTTGTATCCTTCTAGACAATTTCAGTAAGAATGGTTGTAAGGTCTTTTTGAAATGTTTTTATAGAATTGGGAGATCTCCTGAGACGCAGCTGAAGCACAGGAAGTAGGTAGGAGCTATGAGGTGCTTCAACAAGGCTGATTGTTGATAGACTTAACCTAGCGATCACGTTAATACAGTTGCCTTATGTTTAATTGCTTTTGTGGCTGTGGGGGATGAGTTATCCTCCCAGCTGGTATGAAGTTGGGTTGTATGAGTCTTGAGATCGGAGATCTCCTGAGACAGCTGAAGCGCAGGTGCTGGGGTGCAGGCGAAAGATCACCCCCCCCCAAACCAACTTGATTACGAAGGCATATGAAAGAGGCAAGCAAAGCAAGCCTTCAACCGAGTGAAGAGGCATTTTAGGACACATTGGAAGACAGGCAGGAGAAGCCCTATGCCCAGGAACACAAAGAAGAGACAACATGGGAAGGAGGCAGGGATGTTCCACACCAAGCTCTACCAACCCTATGGAAATTCCTACAGTGGGATCCCCCTGGGGATGGCCCAGTACACAGATATCAGAAACACAATTAGGAGCATAATTTAAAGAACTACAAGGATTATAAAGAGCAAATCAAAGAACTAAGAAAAGAGAATGAAAACTCAAGAAGGACCATAATAGTAGAGAATGACAAGCTGCCAAAGGAAGGTAGAGACACGGGAAGAGATCCCATACTGAAAAAGATAAAGAAACCAACCCGAGAAGCAAGGAACTACAGGAAGATATTGAGAAGCTCCAAAAAGAAGTAAAATAATAAAGAAATCAGAAGGAGGAATGAAAAGGAAATCAAACACTCATCCAATCAAGAGGAAAGGAATGGAAAAAAGCCTCAGAAGAAGAATTGAGGATGCAGAACAAAGATACCATACCTGGAAGATAACACGAGAACAACTAAAAACCTCAGCAAGGATTATGAAAATTTAAAAATACACAAAAGTGGAACACCAGGAACTGTGGTACACTTGAAAAGATCAAACCTCCATCATCATAGGAATAAGGAGAAGAATCCCGGGAGAATGGTATTGATCAGATCCTTCAACAGAATAATAATAAAACTTCCCACAAACTCAAAAGACAAACAAATACAAATACAAAGAGCACATAGAACTTCCAATCAGACAATATAAGAAAAGAAATTCTCCAGGCCACATCATAGTTAAAATGTTAGACAACCAAAACAAAGACAAAATCCTTAAAGCCACAGAAGAAAAACAAGAGACCTATAAGGGGAAACCTTCAGAATTACAGCTGAGACTTCTTCAATGTTAACTATGAAAGCCAGAAGAAACTTGAGCAAGCATTCCCAGTGTTAAAGGAACAATAGATGCCAAACCCAGGTTACTATACCCAGCAAAATGGTGATTAAAGATTGAAGGAGAGAGAAAAACCTTCCTTGACATATAACAAGTGAAAGAATACTGTCCGGAAAACCAAAACCTTCAGAGAATACTGAAGCAGTCAAAGAACAAAGAAAGGAGCAACCATCCCCGGCACCTAGAAAGATAAATCAATAAAGCATAACTGCAGAGTAGAAACCTAACCAAAACCGAAATGGATAATAAGGCGAAAGGAAACAACAATAAACCTATCAAACATAACCTTAAATATTAACTACTAAATTCCCCAACCAAAAAACATAGAAGCTGGGGAATTGGATTAGGAAACAGAATCTAGAATCCAGCGATATGCTGTCTACAAGAAACCAATCTTACTCTCAAGGACAGGCACCAACTAAAAGTGAAGGGATGGAAAAAATATTCGAAGCAAATGGTCCAAAAGAAAGCAGGTGTTGCGATTCTAATATCAGACAAAGATACGTCAAAGTAAAAGAATCAGAAGATAAAAAGAAGGCCATTAAACTTTTTATCAAAGGAACATTCCACCAGGAGATGTTCCAATTATGAAGAGATATGCACTAAACGCTGGTGCACCAAACTTTATAAAGACAATTCTCCAGGGCCACAAATCACACACTAACGCCCAGCACACTAATTGTAGGGACTTCAATACCCCAATGAGTCCTTTGCATAGGGTCAACAGAGAAAGAATAAGCAGGAGAGACATATGACTGACAATATGATACAACACCAATGAACCGTCACGACATCTAGACAAATATCCACCCTAATACCAGAGAATACACTTTCTACTCAGCACCCCCATGGAACATTCTCCAAAATCGACCACATACGGGACACAGAAAGAACATCCAACAAATAACAAAAAGATTGAAATATTTTTGGCATTCGATCAGACCAACAGTGCAATAAAGCTCAAAAATCAACACCAGGATAAGGCCTACTGCCTACAAGAACAACATGGAGACTAAACAACACACTCTTGAATAATGAATGATCCAAAGGAAGAGATAAGGAAAGAAAATAATAGCATTCCTGGAACTGAATTGCAATGATAATACAACACAACAAAACCTATGGTATATCTTAAAAGCAGTCTACACACTCTTGAATAATAATGAGTAAAGGAAGAGATAAGGAAAGAAATAATAGCATTCCTAGAACTGAATGACATTGATAATACAACACAATAAAAACCTATGGGATATCTTAAAAGCAGTCCTAAGAGGAAAGTTTATAGGCCTGAGTGCCTACTTAGAATAAATAGAAAGAGCACAAGTAATGATCTAACACTACGCTAAAAGCACTGAGAGGCAACAAAACAGAAATGAACCCTAAACACAACATATAGGAAGAAATAACAAAAATCAATCAGCAGAATAATGAAAGAGAAACAAGGAAAATATACAAAAAAAAGTAATGAATCCAAAAGTTTGGTTCTTTGAAAGGATAACAAGTCGACTTCTAGCCCTCTTAAACAAAAGAAAGAAAGAACAACTCCAAATCAATACAATCCATGATGAAAAGGGAAATAATCACAACAGACAAGGAAAATATCCAAAATATCATAGGGGAGATTCAAAAATCTATACTCTACTAATTGAAAACCTAGAAGAAAGGATGAATATCTAAATCCTGGGAATCACCAAAGCTCAACCAGGGAGATATTGACAGCTTAAACAGACCCATAATACATTAAGAAATTGAGGAGGAATAGAAACCTCCCAACTAAAAAAAGCCCCAGGCCCAGATGGTTTTCAGGGAAGAATCTATAAAACATTTCAAAAGACCACAGACATTATTACTGAACTGTTTAGAAGGATACAATAAAGAGAATTCCCCCCAAATCCTTCTATGAAACCAGCATCACTCTATTAACCAAGCCAGGCAAGATTCAACTAAAAAGGAGAATTAATAGACCCATCTCCCTATGAACACGATGCCAAATTTCTAAACATGATACTGGCAAATCGCAATACATACCCACATCAAGAAGATCATCCATCATGACTAAGTTTGGATTCATACCAGAGATTCAGGGATGGTTCAACATACAAATATCAATAAACTCAGCAAACACATAAATGGACTGAAGACAAAAACACACAATCATCTCATTGAATGCTGAAAAACATTTGACAAAATCCAGTATCCTTTCATAATTAAAGTCCTAGAAGGATTGGATTGGAGGGGATCATTCCTCAATGTATCAAAGCCATATACGGGAACCCACCACAGCCAATATCATCCTAAATGGGGAATGACAGAAACATTTCCCTTTAAATGTAGGAACTCAGCAGGTTTGCCACCGGTCACCACTCCTCTTCAATATAGTGCTTGAAACACTTTGCGAGGGCAATAAGGCAAGAAAAGGAAATTAAAGATACTAATTGGAAAAGAAGGGAGTCAAGCTATACCCTATTTGCTGATGATATGATTGTTTACTTAGGGATGCCTGAAAAACTCCACAGAAACTCCTAGAAACGATTAAGAGCTTCAGAAAGTGGCAGGATACAAAATTAACCTAAAAAAATCAATGGGCCTTTCTTTACAACCAAGAACAAGCACCTGGAGAAGAATTCAAGGAGACATTCCAACTCACAATAGCCTCAAAAACAATGAAAATACCTAGGAACAAACCTAACCAAAGACACCAAAGATCCTACAACAAAATTTTAAACCTTTAAAAGAAAGAAATTGAGAAGACATCAGAAGATGGGAAAAACCTCCCATGCTTCATGATTGGGAAGATTTAATATTGTAAAAATATCCATTCTAAGCCGGGTGTGGGGCACATGCCTTTAATCCTAGCCTCGGGAGGCAGAGGCAGGCAGATCTTTTGTGAGTTCAAGCCAGTGGTCACAGAGTGAGTTCCAGACAGCTGAGGTGTCAGGGAGACCTTGTCTCAAAAAGAAAAAAAAATGTCCATTCAACTACTACCAAACTCTTGTGACAATAGATTTAGTGCAATCCCAAGCAAAATCCCCTCAAGAGTTGTCTTTAACACAGGCTGGAAAAAAAAAAAGTCCTTAAATTCATTTGGAAAAACAAAAGACCCCCAAAAAAAAAAAGAATGTAATAAAATATTTAAAAACTTGACACAGGGGCTGGAGAGATGGCCTAGCGGTTAGAGCACCGACACTCTTAGAGGATGGTTCTCCCCAGCACCCACATGGCTGCCGAGAAACTTGCTCCATTCCGAACTCCCAGTTCCAGGTGGCCGAGAATCCCGTCTTCTGACCTCAGCGGCAATTGCACACAGGGGTGCAACAGAACTACATGCAGACAGTACATTCATACACAACTAGAAATAAAAAATAAAAGAAATATGACAAAAAAAAAGAAAGAGCGACACAGGGTGGATCTCTATGCCAGACTTCCAACTATACTACAGGGCTATAGTTCTAAAAACAGCCTGGTATTGGCACAAAACAGACCTGTTTTTGTTGACCAATGGAACAAACACGAATATTCCAATCTGAGCATATACAATTTCAGCCACCGCATATTGGACAAAAGGACAAGAGACACAATGGAGAAAGACAGCATCTTCAGCAAGTGGTAGTGGCAAAACTGGATCAGCGCTTATAGAAGAATGAAATTAACCCTACCTCTATGCCCCTGTAACAAAAAGTCAACTCCAGATCTATCAAAGACCTCAACGTGAACCCCAAACTCTGAAGGCAATAAAAGAAAAAATTTGCCGTAGACCTACAAGACATAGGCATAGGAAAAACTTCCTAAATCAGACAACAGACTGTGCAAGAATTAAGGTTGGACAATTGACAAATGGCCCCAGTAAACTCAAAAGCTTCTTTTTTTTTTTTCAAAGCCCATTTTTTTTTTTTTTTTTTTTGCATTTCATACAACATTGCCCAATCAATTCTAGACTCATTCCTTCCTTCCGTGACCCCCTCCCCACCAGAGTTCATGCTTCTGCCAAACATGGTTTTTACATCTTTTTCTCAGTGTTTTTTTTTTTTTTTTTTTTTTTTTTACTGTTTTGGGCAGAAGTTCACCGTTTCAAGTCAGTTAGGTCTTTGACCCAGTCTTTTGTTGTTGTTCCTTCCATTTGCATCACTTCCAAAATATGCATATATGCATGCCACACAAATATCAAAGGTTTTTAGCACCGTCAGCTTATGATTTCTTTTTTTTAATTTTTATTTTTTTTCTTTATGGGCTGAAAGATATCAATGTGTTTCCTTAAGGAAGGTTTGAGTCTCCTACTTGGCAAGCCAAAATGACCAGCAATCTTGGCCTGGGTGCTCCACACTGGGGTCTTCCCTTCCATGGTCAACCAAATGAGGTCCAGGAAGCACCAGTCCTGTCTTGATCTTCCTGTATTGGCCTCCATGACACGCCTGGGTATGGAACAATGGCAGTCTATACTCTGAAGAGACTGAAACCGACCCCAGTAAGCTGCTCAGTCCACAAGGCTTGATGTCGCGTAAGTCGATCCCCATCTAGCATGAAGTAGTCCTATAGTGTATAGGAAAGCAGGCCGAGCATGGGCCAGGGGAGGAGCCAGTAAGCAGAATTCCTCCATGGGCTGTGAAGCTCCTGCTTCTAGAAGCTGTCACCCAGAAGATGGTAAGAAGAAATAAACTCTTTTCTCTCCAAGCTGGTGTTGGTCAAGTGTTGTTTGGTCCACCACAATTGAAGGCGAACTAGAATAGACTCCCTTAGCAGATGCTCTGAGGAGAGCTGAAACGTCTGTCTTCATTCAGTGGTAACAGGGAGTGTTCTCCTTTCTTATTGGTGGTAACAGGTGAGTCCTCCTTTCTTATTGGTGGTAACAGGGTGAGTCCTCCTTTCTTATTGGTGGTAACAGGGAGTGTTCTCCTTTCTTATTGGTGGTAACAGGGTGAGTCCTCCTTTCTTATTGGTGGTAACAGGGAGTGTTCTCCTTTCTTATTGGTGGTAACAGGGTGAGTCCTCCTTTCTTATTGGTGGTAACAGGGTGAGTCCTCCTTTCTTATTGGTGGTAACAGGGTGAGTCCTCCTTTCTTATTGGTGGTAACAGGGTGAGTCCTCCTTTCTTATTGGTGGTAACAGGGTGAGTCCTCCTTTCTTATTGGTGGTAACAGGGCATGTCCGCCTTTCTTATTGGTGGTCCCTAAAGGCCATTTCAGAGACACAGTTTTCACCACTGATCTGGATCATCTGGACAATGAGTCTCCTCTTTCCTAGAACCACCCTGTGTTGGTGGGGCACATGGGGAATGGCAAGGAAGTGCTCCTTTTCCCAAGCACAATAAAATAACACCAGCAGAGGCCCATTTAGACATGTGAAATCCAGCAGTTAAAACATGCATCTCTCTCAATTAGCCATCAGTAGCTAAATGGTGGCCCTAAACTTCCACTCTGCTGTGATTTGAGTGCAAAATGTATCCTACAGGATCATGTGCTGTTTCCCATGGGGCCAAGGAATACTTTTGTTAGTTTTTTTTTGAGACAGAGTCGCCCTGGAGCCCCAGGTGACCTAAAACTCCACTAGGTAGCAGACTGGCCTCCCGTCTCACAGAGATCGTGCTTCTGGCCCGAAAGTGCTGGATTAAAGGTGGTGCACCACCACACCTGGCTCCAAAATTTTTTTTTTTTTTTTTTCTTTTTTTTTATTGATGCCTTTGTGTATTTCATACATTTATTTTCCAATTCAGTTCAGACATATTTCCCTTTCCTTTTTCCTTGCCCCCGGCCATCCCACTCCACCCCCTCCCAGATCAAGGCTTATGTAATCAAAGAAACAATCAAGGAAAGTGAAGAGAAATCCACAGAGTAGAGGAAACCTTCATCACACAGAAACATCTGACAAAAGCACTGATGTCCAGAATATATAAACACGCAAAAAAAAAGAAGAAGAAAACAAAATGACCCACTCAATGATGGAGCAAAGAGCTGAACAGAGACTTCACAAGTGAGGAATTAAGAGATGTATGAGACACCTTAAGAAGTTTCAACATCACTAATCATTAGGAAATGCAAATCAAAAGCACTTTAAATTATCATCTCACTCCAATAGAGGACTAGCCAAGGATCAAGAAAAAATTATACCAAGTGGCTGGAGAGGTTGGGGGATAAGGGAAACACTCATCCACTCGTCTGGTGGGAATGTAAACTCAACACCACTATGGAAAGCAGTGTGGAGAACCCTGTGAAGACTTGGAATGAACTTGCCACCGACCCAGCCATACCACTCTTCTGGCATGTACCCTCAAACATCACCCCCCCACAGAGATTACAGTGCACATGCCATTTATTTGCATGGGCTCTCTTACAATAGCAAGAGCTGGAAACCACAACCCAATGCACCTCAACTGATGAGTGGATAAGAAATGTGGTACACACCAATGGAGTTCATGCAACAGATAAAGAAAGACGACATTGGGTGCTGGAGAGATGGCCGACATTAAGAGTGCAAGACCGCTCCGTTTGCAGAGGACCCGGGTTCCGATTCCCAGCACCCGCACACGGTGGCGAGAACCGTCTGTAAGCTAACCAATTCCAGGAGAACTCCCATGTTTCCAGGGGAATCTGACGCCCATCTTCTATCTCTGCTCTGGCGGCATTGAGACGACACGGGCACACAAACCCTACACGCAGAAATACATTCATACACATAAATAAAATAAAATAAAATAAAATGTAAAAAATTAAAAAAATAAAGAAAAGACGACATCGATAGCTTTGCAGGAAAATGGAATGCTGGAGCTAGAGGTACAGCATGCTGAGTGAAGTAACATAGTCCCAGAAAAACAAACGACGAATGTATCGCCTCCATCTGGTTCTGATGAGCCAATTACTAGTTTGTAAGTATGTCTTCTTGTGCATGGCCCTTTGACGTTGTCCAAAGCAGTGGGAGTGATGCATATTGAAACAACAACAACAACAACAGAAAAGGCTGCATCAAGAACTGACTTAAACAGTGGAACTTCCTGCTCAAAACAGTCAACTTCACTCATGGGAGAATAGTGTTAGAAAGACTGAGTAAGAGATGAAAGCCCCAAGTGTTTGGCAGAATACATGCCTCTGGTGGGTGGTGGGATGGGGGGACAGAGGGTCTGAGAGGTTTTTTTTTTTGATTAAAAAAAATATATATAAGGGCGCGGAGAATACTAGTTTAAGTTAAGGCACCGCTGCTCTTGAGAGGACCCTGGGTTCGATCTCCAGCACCCAATGTGCGCTGAGAACCGACTGTAACTCCAATTCCAGGAGAACTCCAGTTCGCAGGGGGTCCTGAACGCCCCTTCTTACCTCCGTGGCATTGCAACGACACAGGTGCACAAACCATAATGCAGACAGACAGTTCATACACATATCGAAAATTAAAAAAAAAATATATATATTTTAAATAATATTAGGGCCGGCGTGGTGGCACCACGCCTTTAATCCTAGCATGTGGGAGGCCAGAGACAGGTGTAGCTTTGTGGATTCAAGGCCAGCCTGGTCACAAGGCCGAGTTCCAGGACAGCTGGGCTACAGGAGACCCTTCTCAAAAAGACCCCCACAAAAATAAATAATAAAATAAAAATTAATTAATTAATTAAAAAAAGAAATGTTTTATAAATTCTTTCTGTGACACCATCTGGTGTCCTGGGCTTTTTTTTAGTGGGAAGTTTTTATTTTTTTAACTTTCAATTTTTCATTTCCTCAGTATTAGGGTTCTGTTTAAGTGTCATCTCTTCTTGGTTGACTTTGTATTCCCAGGATTTCAGATGTTATTTCTTTTTTTTATTTGTTTTTTTATTTGTTTATTTACTTTGTTTAATGTTCTGTATGTGTATGAAGATACTGTCGCTTGCAAGTCCTGTGCACCCGTGTGGCGCAATGCCTGCGGAGATCAGAAGCGGGCGTCGGATTCCCCCTGGAAACTGGAGGTTCTCCTGGAATGAGTTTCAGACGGTTCTCAGCCACCATGTGCGTGCTGGGGATCGAACCTGGGTCCTCTGCAAGAGCAGTTGGTGCTCTCAACCGCTAGGCCATCTCTCCAGCCCATTTCTTCTAGGTTTTCAAACTTGGTAGAGCATAGGTTTTGAGGTATTCCCGTATTATTTTTTTTCTGCATCTTTTCATTGTCTGTTGTGATATTTCCCTTTTCAACATGGGTTGTATTATTTGGAGTTGTTTCCTTCTTCTTTTGGTTAACTGGGCTAGATCCTGTCTATCTTGTTTATTCTTTTCAAAGGAACCAACTTTTGGAATCATTGATTTTTTTCGCATTGTTTTTCTTTGTTTCTATTTCATTGATTTCTGCTCTGATGTTTTGTGATTTCTTCTGTCTGCTGTGGTAGGGTTCATCTGTTTGTTGCCTCCAGTGCGTTTAGCTTTGTCTAGATCATTAACTTGTGCTCTTCTGTTTTTTCTCAATGAGCACCCAGGGCTATAAAGTTCCCTCTTAGGATGTTTTTAAAGTATCCCATAAGTTTGGTGTGTTGTATATCATTGTCATTCAGTTCCAGGAAGGCTTTATTTCTTTCTTATCTCTTCTTTGACCCTTTTATTCAGGAGAGTGTTGTTTAGTCTCCATGTGTTCTTGTAGATAGTAGGGCTTATCCTGGTGTTTGATGTTGAGCTTTATTACACTGTGGTCTGATAGAATGCATGAAATTATTTCCAATCTTTTGTATTTGTGGAAGTTTCTTCTGTGTCCCAGTAGTGGTCGATTTTGGAGAAGGTTCCATGGGGTGCCTGAGTAGAAAGTTATTCTCTGGTATTAGGGTGGAATATTGGTAGATGTCTGTGAGGTCCATTTGGTGTATCATATTGTTCAGTTCAGATATCTCTCTGTTTATTCTTTGTCCTGTTGACCTGCCCAAGGGCTCAGTGGGGTATGTGAAGTCCCCTACCAGGAGTGTACTCAGGGTTAACGGCGCTTTGTGGTCCTGGAAAAATTGGCTATAAACATTGGGGCAACCAGAGTTTTGGGGCATATATATTCAGAATTGTGAAATCTCTGTGATAGTTCCTTTGATAAAATGTAATGGCCTTCTTTGTCTCTTCTGATTTCTTTACTTGAAGTTACTTTGCTGATATTAAAATAGCACACATTGCTTTCTTTTTGGTACCATTTGCTTGGAATATTTTTTTCCATCCTTTCACTTAAGGTGGTGCCTGTCCTTGAAGGTAAGATGTATTTCTTGGAGACAGCATATAGATGGGTTCTGTTTCCTAATCCAATCTCCCAGTCTAATGTCCTTTTTAAAAAATATTTATTTGCCGGGCGGGTGGCGCACGCCTTTAATCCTAGCACCTTGGGCAGAGGCAGGCGAGATCTTGGGGAGTTCAAGTCCAGCCTGGTCTACAGAGTGAGTTTCAGGACAGCTGGGACTACAGGGAGACCCGGTCTGAAAAGACAAAAAAAAAAAAATAAATAAAATAAAAAAAAAAATAAAAATAAAAAATAAAATATTTTATTTATTAGGCTTTTGTTGTTTTTTTAATTTTATTTATTTTGTATGTATATGAATGTACTGTGCATGTAGGTTTTTGTGCACCCGTGTCAGGCAATGCTGGCGGAGGTCAGAAGAGGGGTGTCAGATCCCCCTGGAAACTGGAGTTAAAACAGTTTTCAGCCACCCTGGGGGTGGCTGGGGAAAGAACCCGGGTCCCGCTGTAAGAGCAGCAGCGCTCTTACATGCTAGGGCATCTCTCCATCCCCATCATGTCTTTGGATTGGGAATTTAGTCCATTAATATTTAAGGTTTGACTGATAGGTTTGTGTTGCTTCCTTTTCCTTATTATCCATTTGTGGTTGGGTTTAGTTTCTAACTTTTGCAGTTTGGTTTTTTTTTTTTGGTCTTTTAGAGACAGGTCCCGTAGCCCAGCTGTCCTGAAGCACATTGTAGACCAGGCTGGCTTTGAACTCACAAGATCCGCCTGCCTCTGGCCTCCCAAGTGCTAGGATTAAAGGCGTGCGCCACCACGCCCGGCGCGTTATGTTTTATTGTTTCTCTTCTAGGTGCCTGGGGGATGGTTGCTCCTTTCTTCGGTCCTTTGAATTGCTTCAAGTATTCTCTGAAGGGTTTGTTTTTTCCGACATGTATTCTTTCCATCTGGTTTATGTCATGGAAGATTTTCTCTCTCCCTTCAAGTTATAATTGACATTTTTCCTGGGTATAGTAACCTGGGTTGGCATCTCATAGCCCTTAACACGGGAATGCTTGCTCCATGTTCTTCTTGCTTTCATAAGTTGCACTCAGAATTGTTATTCCGATAGGTTTCCCCTTATATGTCACTTGTTGTTTTTTCTTAGGCTTTAAGAATTTTGTCTTTGTTTTTGGGCGTCTAGCATTTTAACATGATATGGTGTGGGGAGTTTCTTTTCTGTCTTGTCTGTTTGGAGTTCTATGTGCTTCTTGATTTGTATTGGTTTGTCTTTTTTTAGTTTGGGGAAATTTTCATCTATTATGTCTGTTGAAGATCTGATCAATACCATCTCTTGGGATTCTTCTCCTCCTTCCTCTATGCCTATGATAGCGGAAGTTTGATCTTTTCATAGTGCCCATATTTCCTGGTTGTTCCAATTTTGGTGTATTTTTAAATTTTTCATAATCTTTACTTGAGGTTTTTAGTTGCTCTAGTGTTATCTTCCAGTTCTGATATTCTTTTCTGCTTCTCCGCTCCATTCTTCTTTGAGGGTTTTTTCCATTCCTTTCCTCTTGATGGGATGAGTGTTTGATTTCCTTTTCATTTCCTCTTCTGATTTCTTAGTATTCTACTTCCTTTTGGAGCTTCTCAATCTCTTCCTGTAGCTCTTTGCTTCACTGTTTGGTTTCCTTATCTTTTTCACATGGGATCTTTTCAGTGTTTCACTTCCTTCTGGAGTTTGTCATTCTCTCTCTCAGGTCTTCTTGAGTTTTTCATCTCTTTTCTTAATTCTTTGATTTGCTCTTATAATCTTGTACTTCTTTAAGGTATGTTCACAATTGTACTTTAATTTCTGTGTCCTGGGCCATCCCAGGGGGATCCCTGTAGGAACTTCCACAGGGTTGGTAGAGCTTGGTGTGGATTATCCTTCACCTTCTCAGGTTGTCCCTTCTTCGTGTTCCTGGCAAATGGGCTTCTCCTGCCTGTATTCCAATGTAGTCCCAAGGCCTCTTCACTGTGTTGAAGGCTTGCTTTTTGCCTCCTCCCCTCGCCTTTTTGTTTTTTTTTTGAATTGTTTTTTTTCTCCTTTACTCCTTGCTTATGAGTGTTGCTTCTCTATGTTTTAGGCTTTCTATGGAAGTCTAACTCACTCTTCCTTTCTATTTCTGAAGGTTCTCCAAAGAATCCACTTGGACATCCTGGTGCTTAGGTGTCTTGGGAGATCCCCAACAAATAGGATTTTAAATAGAGATAGAAAAAAACTGGTAGAATCCAAAGGAAAAACCAACAAAAAAACAAAAAGCAAAGCAGAAAGAATGAGTGACAGAAAGAAGAAAGGAGGGAAAGAAATCAGGTGGGTGCTGCATGCCGTAATCCCAGCACTCAGGAGGCAGCGGCAGGACAGTCCAGAGCTCAAGGCCAGTCTTCTCTACTGAGTGAATTCAAGGTTCAAGGAAAGCCAGACTTCGCTCTTTATGTCGCCTCATAAAATGACAGACAAACAATCAAACAAACAAATGAAAAAAATGAAGGAAGGAAAAGTGACCTGGTTATTAGGACTATATTTTGTTCATTTCTGTATTTCCCAGATTATCTATAATTTAGAAAAAAATTACTCTCTAAAAGTTTAATGTTTAAATGTGTTACTTTGAAATGTTCTGGGGGCTGGAGAGATGGCCTAAGGGTTAAGAGCGCCGACCGCTCGTTGCGGAAGAGCCGCGTTCGATCCCACAGCACCCCACATGGGCGAGAACTGTCTGAAACTCCAATTCCAGGAAAACTCCAGTTCCAGGGGAATCCGCAGACCCCTCTTCTGACCTCCGCGGCATTGCACAACACGGGTGCACAAACTTGCATGCAGACAGTACATTCATACACATACAGAAATAAATAAATGCCGGGCATGGTGGTGCACGCCTTTAATCCTAGCACTTGGGAGGCAGAGGCACGCGGATCTCTGTGAGTCCGAGGCCAACCTGGTCTACAGAGTGAGTTCCAGGACAGCCAGAGCTACAGGGAGACCCTGTCTCAAAAAGAGAAGCAAAAAACAAAACAAAACAAAACAAAAAAAAGAAATGTTCTGGTACTCTCAATCATGGCTGGCTTTGGAAATTAGGAAGAATAATGCTTAGTTTAGATAGGAACCAATATTTCCTTAATTTGTTTGTTTATTTGAAGGCAAGACCTCATTCTGGCCCAGGATAGTCTAGAACTCACTGTGTGGCCTAACTAGCCTTGAACTCCGGGCAATCTCCCTGCCTCAGCCTCTCAAATGTTGAGATTATAGGTTTGGGCCACCATGTGTCCTGGAGAGATGGCCCAGCAGGTAAGAGCAGCCCTGCCCCCAGCAGGGGACCTGAGCTTGGTTCCACGCTGGGCAGCTCACAACTGGCTGTAACTTTAGCTCCAGGGGATCTGACATTCTTTTCTGGCCTCTGAGCATGCGCGCGCGTGCACACACACACACACACACACACACTCACACATAATTAAAATTAAAAAAAATTTAAAGAATAATTCTAAACTTAGGGCTCCTTGAGGGTAGGACGTGTCTTCTTTATGGTAGCAGCCTAGAGAGTCCTTTCTAACAGTGTCCTAAGAACATCCATTCTCAGGGCTGGAGAGCTGGCTGAGTGGTTAAGAGTGCTGGCTGCTCTTGCAGAGGAGCTGGGTTCAGTTCCCAGAACCCACATGACAGCTAACAGCCATCTATATGTAACACCAGTTCCAGGGGATCTGATACCTTCTTCTGAATCTGCAGGAACCAGGCATACATGGTACAAATTACATACATGTAGGCAAAACATGAGTACGCACAAAGTAAGAATAAATAAAACCTTTTGTTTTAAAACTCTAAAGCAAAAAGAATATCCTTTATTTGAGGCATGCACGAGGAGAAATGACATACATAACGCATTGATTACGGATGGAACTCCCAGCCTGTGTTGATGGTGTCCATTTTGCTCAGTTCCAAAAGTCCAGTAAGCAGGGTTACAGGCAGAACCATGGTCAGTGTTATCTGTTCTGTCTTCTGAAATGAGTTCTGTGGTAATTAGCTCCAGGAAATTTGGCTCCTCTGTGATATTTCTTCCTTGTGTGTTTCCGGATTTCCCAGATATTTTACATATATTGAAGTTATAGTTAGAAGATAACATAAAGAATTGAAGTCAAACGAAGTACATTCAGATTTGAAAAAGCTTAGATAACTTGCTATAGACAAATCCCCAGGATCAAGAGCTTAATTCTACTGGTAGTATTATATTGTGTCCTAAAGGTCCACACTATGTGCCTTTGCATGGCCCCAAAAAGCTTCCTGTACCTCACAAGTGAGATAAAGACTAGGGTAAGCTAAAATGTGAGATGGATTTCAGAGGGGAGCCCCCTGGACTTCTTGCTTTGTATCTATAGTGTCTTAGTAATCCATTGCTGGCCCTAGTGTGGACATGAGTGGACGTGAATTCTCTTGTACTTAAAGCTCTTTCTTGGATGGACATGAACTGGGATCAGGTGATTAGTGATGCACACAGTTTTAGAGCTACCTGGACAGTGGTTCTGGTCCGAGTCTTAACACAGACCTCTCCTTTACTCCAGGAAGCACGCCCTGAAACTCCTGGTCATGTTCTATGTGGTCACCTTCACTGGACTCTCATGTTACCTACTGTTTGTGGATGCCTCGTTTGTCTTCGAAAGTGTGCTGCCTAGTATCCTGGGGCGCAGCACCATGTGGGAGCTACGGGAGATGATGGCACCTTTCTTGAATTTGGAAGTGGAAGACTTGCTGCCCTCCTAAAGATACAGAAGTTACTGGCACCCTACTTCTTCCTCCACAATAAAATTTTCATGTTCTTATAGTGGTTAGCTTCTTTTTCAAAACTGCCTTTCGGTGTTTTATAAAGTGTGTTGTAATTATATGAAATGTACTTGATCACAGGAAAAGAATGAAAGGATTTAATTATTTATTGGTTGATTTAGACACAGGGCCTGGCTATGCAGTGTAAGCTGGTCTCCAACTCGGGATCCCTTGCTTCAGCCTCCCAAGTACTGGGCTGACAACTGTGGGCCAGCATGCTCAGCTTTCTCAATGGTTTCTTCAGTCCTTGAACACACTGCTTAAAATGGTTCCAATCAGCAGGCTTCTTCTCCCACTGAGCACTGGGACATCAGCTCCTTCAGTTATTACTGTCCCGTGTTGACCCCTAAGGTCTCAGAGAAGAAAACACAGAGTTCCCTTCTAGTCCAGCCACTTTGACTTTACCATGTTGGAACTCTGTTTGGGAAGTAGTAGCCATTTCTTGATTCTTCTTCTCAATACCTGTTTCCCCTTTTGGGGACTCCATCCTAATTTTGCTTTGAAAGAGCTATCTTTCCCCAGCAAGCATGTATTATAGGCCGACTTCAGATGATGTTTCCTGCCTTCCTATGAATAGAGGACACACTGTGCACATGCGCATGCGCGCGCGCACACACACACACACACACACACACACACACACACACACACAAGGTGCCAATGTGTTGTACCAGACATTCTCTGAGAATATGAAAAAGATTTATGCAAAGAATGGAAATGTTTGGAACTTTATTTTGTGAGCAAGTCCATTATCTTTTTTTGCTTAAACTAGCCAGAGCTGGTTCTGTTGCTTACAACCAAAGGAATCCTGAGTGATATAGGGCTTATTTTATTTTAGAATAGCTTATTCCTAATTACAGGTAATGAGGAAATAATTTTTTTTGAAACAGGGTCTCCCTGCAGCCCCAACTGTCCTGGAACTTGCTATGTAGACCCGGCTGGCCTCGAACTCACAGAGATCCAACTACCTCTGGCTCCCGAGTGCTGAGATTAAAGGCATTCACCACCATGCCCGGCTGGAAATAAAATTTTTACTTAATTTCTTTTCATTTTATATGTAAGAATGTTTTGCATACATGTAAGTGTACCTGTGTGTGCGATGCTTGTGGAGTACAGAAGGGATGTCAGAGTTAAGGATGATTGTTATCCATGCCATGTGGGTGCTGGGAACCAAACCCACATTTTCTGCAAAAACAGAAAGTGGTCTTAACCGCAGAGTCATCTTTCCAGCCCCCCCCAATATATTTATTTTTTTAAATGAGCTATGCAAGATAAATAGATAAGAATAAGTTGGATCAGGAAGGCAGATAGAGTGTAAGAAACTGGTTAACAAGCCATTCACAGGACTGGGGATGAGGCTTAGTTGGTAGAGTACTTACTTAGCATGTGCAACGCCCTGGGTTTGATCCCAGCACTGCAGGTATGGTGGTGCATGTCTGGAATCCCAGCACTTAGGAGGTGGGGCAGAAGGAAATCATTCTCTGCTACATTATATGGAATTAGAAGTCAGCCTAAGCTATACAAGACCCTGCCTCAAAAAGCAATCAAGCAAACAAACAACCCAGTCAGTGGTCTGGTTGAAGGGGAGGTGACGGCAAGGTAGAACAGCGAACGTTGAGTTTATGATCTTTGGTTGTACGATGGATGAAGGAGTGGAAGGTGGATGGGTAGAGGGTTGTAGACTGTGGTTCCAACTCTAAGCTGAATGGCTAGAGCTTGAGTCCTGGACATTTTTATGGCAGGGAGGAGGAAAATCATTTCAGAGTAAAGAAACACAAGTAAAGCTTAGAATTCAGACAAGTCAGGCAGAATCTGAGAATTTCACTGTACCAGCTTGCACCTTCTATAGAAATGAACACTGTCCTTTCCTTTCTGTGATCTTGGGAACAGTGATTCCCAAATGCTGGCCCATGAATAAATTATCTGAATAATTTTTTTGAGCCCTATATAGTAGAGACTTCCAGTCCAATCCCCAGGTATTTTGATTCATTAGCACTAACGTGGGGTCTAAGAATTTTAGTTTTTTTTTTAATCTTCCCAGGCAGGTGTGTAGCCCAGTGATTCAGTGTTAGCTTAGCATGTATAAGGCTCTGGGAAGGCTGTTCTCTGTAAGTTCAAGGCCAACCTAGTCTTGAACTTGAACATAGTAAGTTCTAGGGAAGTCAGGGCTATATATAGTAAGACCCTATCTCAAAACAAACAAACAAACAAATAAACAAACAAACAAACAAACAAATACCTACTGCCAAAAATAAAATAGAAAAGAAACTCCTCAGTTTTGCGTGATATAAATTTAAATCTGGGGACTGAGACTTGGTATAATCTAGGAAAATGGTGTGCACATAGTCAGAACCCAACATGAACCTGTTAAAGTAAACAAGTCAGTGCATGCTTGTTTTGGGAATGTCACTACCCACCTCTATGAGTGCTATATTCAATGGTTATTTGTCTAATAATTTCTCTCAATAGCCACCTTTTCTTTTTTTTTGGTATTTATTTTTTCTTTTATTTTTTTTTTTTATGTGTATGAATGTACTGTCTGCATGTAGGTTTGTGCACCCATGTTGTGCAATGCCTAGGAGGTCAGAAGAGGGCATTGGATTCCCCTGGAACTGGAGTTAAAAGACAGTTCTCAGCTGCCATGTGGGTGCTGGAGTCCTCTGCAAGAGCAGTCAGTGCTCTTAACCGCTAGGCCATCTCTCCAGCCCTTTTTTTGGTATTTCCTGAGACAGGGTCTCCCTTTAGCCAGCTGGCCTGGAGCTCGCTCTGTAGACCAGGCTGTCCTTGAACTCACAGAGATCCGCCTGCCTCTGCCTCCCGAGTGCTGGGATTAAAGGCGTGCACCACCATGCCCAGTTAATAGATTCCTTTTCAAACACGAATTTTTGTCTTTTTCTCATTATGTAGCTCTGGCCCACCTGGAACTTCCTATGTAGACCAGGCTGGCCTCAAACTTTGGGCAATCCTTCTTCCTCTGCCTGTGTAGGGATTACAGATGTTTACTACCATACGAAGCTTCAATATCCAAAGTTTTGTTATGTGCCTAAGATAACATGTAATCCCTTCATTAATTATTTGATTTCACATTCCATTAATTCTTGTACAGTAACTTTTCTGAGATCTGCCACTATTCTTTGCATTTATATTGTCCTTCTCATAGATCTTGGGGAAATGGATCCCTGTTGAAGGCTCCAATCCGGTTCGACTTTCATGGATTGCCAATACACATGCAGCCTTGGAAAAGTACAAACCCAAATGTTGTTTAATTTTATTATTGTTGTTGTTGTTGTGTACGTATGTTTGTGTGTGCATGTGCACATCCACATTCCATGGCACATGTATAAAGGTCAGAGGACAACTTTGGGGAGTCACTTCTCCCCTTCCAAACCCTGCTGATGCTGGATCTGCTTTGTTTCTGCTGCTGGCTGGCCAGGGGGCTTCCTGGAGACCTCCCGTCTCTGCCCCCATCTCCGGTAGAAGTGCTGCAATTACAGGTGTGAGCCACAACCCCCGACTTTGTGGGTTCCAGAGATTGAACTCAGGTTGGTTGTCAGCTTGCACTACAACAAGCACTTTTACCTGCTGAGCCCCAAATACTGCTTTTTGAAAATTTATAGAAGCTTTATTCATAATTTCCCCAAAATGAAAGACCTGAAATGTCCTTCAACTTGTAACTCAGTAACAGTAGTGCTTCTACACAATGGAGTACAAATCAGAAATCAGAACTACTGGTATTCGCAATGACATGGGTCTCAAATCTATGATTCATAGTAAGTTACTCTCAAAAAGTTACTTACAGTTAAACTCCACTTGTGACTCTCTTCAAAAGACAACTTTTATGCTGATATCCTATGTCCAGAAAACTGTGTTGGCTGTCGGAGATGTGTGCTTTCTGTGTAACACTGAAACTAGCTATTAGCAGAATTCCAAATACAGCCATTTAATTATACATATATCTTAGCACTATCTCTCAAAGTTCTTGTTCTTTAGAAGTGGGCAAACCCCTAATAGTCCCTATTTTAACAGATTTTCTAGACATACAATTTTAGAGACAAAAACTAACTGGGATTACAAATCAGTCATTAACCATACCCTGTTAACCAGGAGGTGACTAACTTTCTTCAGAGGGAGAAGCTGTGGGGGTGAGTGGGAATTTCCAGAGCACATAAAAAGGAAAAAGCCAAAAGCTCTGGGAACAATGACTAATATATTCAAAAGACTGGTGGCATTTTTCAAAAGTCAGGGGCAAAACTTTGCTTACAGGTAAAGGACCTGTTCAGGCCAGTTCGTAGAAAGAAATTGGTTTATGCATTTTATAGTTCTCAGGTAAATTCTTGTGGCTAGATACAGGACAGATGATTTACTTGTAAAATGAAAAAGGGAGCTTGGGTTTAAGTAGCTCACATACAGCTCAGAATAATCGTGTCAGAAATGGCAAAGCATGTTTAAAAACACAGAGTTGCTTTAAAGAGTAAACTATATTTTAGTAAACTTCTTTTTTGTTTCTTTGTTTTTATTCTAAATATTTTATTTTATCTTTAATTATGTGTATTGGGGGGGTAATGTGCATGTAAGTACAGGGGCCATGCATGCCAGAAGCCTTGGATCCTCAGACATCCTACAGGTATCTGTGGGACACTGGCTGTGGGTGCTGGGAACCAAATTCTCTGCAAGAACAGTGCATGCCCTTAACTGCTGGACCATTTTCCAGCCCCTATTTTACTAACCTCTAGGATTGTTTTTATTAGGATTTTGACAAAGATGAAAAACTTGTTCCCGGGGTGGGGTGAGGGGGGACAAGTATCCTTGAGTATCCTTGGAAAGAAAATAGAACTCTCTGTTTTCAGCTTGTCAACATCTCACCCTGGAAAGCTGAGAGTCAGATCACCCTATTCTACCGTGTGACGAAGAAAGCATTTTGCAGAACACTGCAACATTAAGATGGTATGATTGTGTCCACAGGGAAACTCAGTTAACTGGTCTTGGCTGGTTAGGCTGGGTCTTGTTTCAGATCTTTTAACTCCATGCTTGGCTGAGCCCACCCCTGTGCTCTACATCATTTGCTGAAAATGTCTGAATCATCCTACGAATATGGGCTTGGTGTTGGACTGTGAGGAAGAAAAATGAGTGGTCACAAGGCTTTATGTGTTGTTGTGCTTTTGAGTGAGGGAAGCAAGCTGTAGCAATGAGAGTTTTGAGCTTGGATTCACAGTTAGGTTGAAGTCATGATCCGCCCCTAGTTGTGTGTTTGGTGAGGTCATCCAATCTCCCCCCACAGGAAGAGGTCCTGGCACTTGTTCCCCAGCTGCCCGCAGGGTGGAACTGCTGAGAGTTGAGGGTGAGATCCTCCCTCAGACTTGCTCAGGATCAGAGCACTGCCTCACCCCAGGTCCTCCTGATGATGAATCTTCATCATCAACCTGGCTGCATTTAGAATCACCTAGGGGAATGAGCATGTCTCTGGGTCTGTCTGTGAGGCTGTTTTAGAGAGGAGGAACAGAGATTGACCTACCTACCACAAATGGAAGAGACATCATCCCAGGGGCTGGGGGCTTGAATGGAGTAAAAGAGGAAAAGAGAAGCTGGACATGGTGAATGCCTTTAATCCCAGCACTCGGGAGACAGAGGCAGGTGGATCTTTGTGAGTTCAAGGCCAGCCTAGTCTACAGAGCGAGCTCCAGGACAGTTGGAGCTATGCAAGCAGCCTCTTCTTGTTCCACCTGCCATGCCTTCCCCACCAGGAAGGCCTGTATCCCCCCAAACTGTGAGCCAAAATAAAAATAAACACTTACTTCCTTCTGTTGCTTCTTGTCCAGTGTCTAGTGACAACAAGGAGAAGAACAACTAATAATGGTATCCTCCCATGTAAGAACGCTCTGCGTCTAATGACTAACCTAGAGGACAATTCTGAGGGGTCATCCAGTCCCCAGGGCCCCTGCTGAGGTTATGTCCCACTTTAACCTCTCATTTTCCCAGCCCTGCTCTCAACGCCCTCCTTACAGGTTCCACTCTGAGCGCAGTACCCAGCACACACAGAAGCTGAAACTCGGTGTCCATTTCCCTGGGAGCCTGGGCCACCTGTAGGAAGAAATGAAGCCAGTTACATCAGGGAAGCGAGTCATCGGCATCCACTTTCTGGCAGAGACACAAAGAAGCACACAGGGGTTGGAAAGCTTTACAGTAGAAAAAGGAGACAATCAGGGCTGGAGTGCTGGCTCAGTGGTTAAGAGCACTGACTTCTTTTGCAGAGGACCTGGGTTCGATTCCCAGCACCCACAGGCAGCTAAGAACCATCTTTAAGCTGGGCGTGGTAGTGCTCATCTTTAATCCTAGCACTTGGGAGGCAGAGGCAGAGGCAGGTGGATCTCAGTGAGTTCAAGTCCAGCCTGGTCTATAGAGTGAGTTCAAGGCCAGCTGGGGCTACAGGGAGACCTGTCTCAAAGAAAAATTCAAATAACCATGTGTAGACAATTTCCCCAGGCCTCATGTAGAATTTCAGGGTCCGACCGTGAAGGAAAGGGGCTGAGAGGCACAGAGTCAAGACACAGACCCTGGGAGTCAGGTGAACACAGAGGGCGAGCTGTCTTGGACTTGTTTATTGGGCGCAGGGTTAGGGTTTATGTACTGTTTGCATTCCTGCTCTCCTTTTGTCTCCTTGTGATTGGCCCAGGTCTGCTTGTATGGTCTCACCTGCCTAGGGCAGGTTAGGTTGATGAGGGACAAGCTCTGCACATGCATAATTCTCAACATACTGGCTACTACAACCAGGTAATATTTTTTTTAATTTTATTTATTTTTGAATGTGTATGAATGTACTGTCTGCATGTAGGTTTGTGCACCCATGCTGTGCAATGCCACGGAGGTCAGAAGAGGGTCTTGGATTCCCCTGGAACTGGAGTTCTCCTGGAATTGGAGTTATAGATGGTCCTCAGCCGCCATGTGGGTGCTGGGGATCGAACCCGGGTCCTCTGCAAGAGCAGTCGGTGCTCTTAACCGCTAGGCTATCTCTCCAGCCCCCAACCGTGTAATATTTTAAAGTAATATTTTTATTAATTCTTTGAGAGTTTTATACAATGTATTTTGATCATGTCACCTCTCTCTCCAGCCCCCCAGATCCACCCCACATTTCTACCACCCAACTTCATGTCCTCTTTTCTTTCTTTCTTTTTTTTAATATTTTTGATTATTCTATTTGTCTTTAGACAAATATGCTCTTTTTTTTTTATTTTTTATTTTTGTCTTTTCACAACAGGGTCTCCCTGTAGTCCCAGCTGTCCTGGAACTCACTCTGTAGACCAGGCTGGCCTTGAACTCACAAAGATCTGCCTGCATCTGCCTCCCGAGTGCTAGGATTAAAGGCGTGCGCCACCACGCCCAGTCTCTTTTCTTTCTTAAAGCCTGTTGAGTCCAGTCTGCGCTGCTCAAATACTGTGGGCTGTAGGCCATCCCCAGAGGACCGACACCCACCCTTAAGGAAAACTGACTCCTGCTCTTCCAACAGCTGTCGCTTGCCCATAGCTCCTTAATTAGGGGCACGACATTATGCCCACCCCCTCACTCCACGCTGGGATTTTGTCTAGATTTCCAGACCCCAAACCGACCAGATCCTAAGGATGTAAGTTAAATTCACTGCCTGGTGAGACTCAGCCTATGTGTACACTGTCACCTTGGACTGGGATCGAGTTAAGGACCCTGGGTTATAGCCAAGTCGAAATTGAGGAATGTTGAGGGTTTACGGACCTGTTCTTTCTGCTCAGATGGCTGCCTTCCATGCTAACTCTGATGAGTCTCATTGGCCTCAGTCAGCCACTTGCCAGTGATTTGTGTCAGTGAAAACACATGATTCAATTTTGATTAGTAAAAACTTGAAGGGATTGTGTGTCTAGAGGAGGAGGCTTCTGAGCAAGTGGGGCGGGGTGGAGGCTGGAAAGATGGCTAAGTGGTTAGAAGCACATACTGCTTTTCCAGAGGGCCTGAGTTTGGTCCCGGCACCTACACTATTTGGCTCACCATCACCTGTAACTGCAGCTCAGGGGACTAGATGTCCATGGCCTCTGTGAGCTTTGCACACATGTGTATAAACACACACACATACGCACACACACAGAGATCTCATTGTATACATATTTCATGCTTGAAATTCCTTAAGTAATCTTCAACCAGTTTGAGGTTGCTACCATGAAGACAAGGCTAGTAGAGACATCAGAAAGATAGACATAGCCTGGGTGCTCAGTGGCATGGATGGCCAAGAATCAGCCCATCTGCAGGCTTGGCAGACGCCTCCTCACAGTGTTGGAGCAGAGGAGGGAACGTGAGAACATGACAGGTGATGGGTGGGATGATTACTTTTCCAAAGTTTATCTTGAAGGGTTGAATTACTATCTATCTATCTATCTATCTATCTATCTATCTATCTATCTATCTATCATCTATCTATCTATCATCTATCTTTTTTTCTTTTTTGGAGATAGGTCTCTCACGTACACTGAAGTGGCCTCAAACTTGTTATGTAGTTGAGGGTGACCTTGAACTTCTGAACTTCTTGCTTCTATCCCCCCAAATCTTGACATTACATGTAGAGTTTATGAGGAGCTGGGGGCTGAACCTAGGGTTAGCCCAGCACTCGGCCAACTGAGCTACATCCGCAGGCCCATGTATATAGCTTCTTGACAAATAACTGTGTGAATTAGGGACTGAGAATGTGGCTTAGTGCTGGAGCACTCGCCACCACGGTGAGACCTGCCCTTGTGTGAGGCCTGCCTTCAGTCCCTAGTATCAGCAAAATAGCAACAACAATCTGAGGGGTTATTTCTTTTAGTACCATCCAGAGAAACTTCAAGTTTGATTCACGGTGTCACTTTGGGCCTCTTTGGTGTCTCCTCTGTCATTCAGCACTAGTCCAGTAGGTGTGCACACTTTCTGTGTCCTCTGGTTTCTCTAATCCCAAGTAGCCTCACTTTCTGGAAGGCCAACATGTGTGAAGTCATTACCTTTCCAGCCCTGATGGCCTCTTCACACCAAAAGGCTTCCTTGCCCACTTTCCAGGCAGGAGTCCATCCAAATCTAGGATACGGTGTTCCCTTAACCTGGGCTAGTGAGACAGCCACATGTTCAAAAGTCACATCTGGATCTGTCACTTTTCCCCTTTGGAGGGGCTTTGGCCACATGTGTTGATAAACGAGCAAAGCTAACGGTTTGTGTTGGAGATAGAGGCTCCGAGACAGAACGCCCAGATGATACTGACTTAAGAACAGAGACATCTTATAACTCAAATGGCAAAATGTCATGGGCACAGTAGGCCTGGTGGTAGCTAATTTAGCATCTCAGCGATGTCAGAGCTCCAAGTTTTCATCCCTTCATTTGGCTTTCCAAGATGGCTACCATTCCCGCAAACAATTTCATATGGTACAAGATGCCGCTGCAGACAATAATGGGGGAGAATCTTTCCCAGAAGCCCCAGGCAGTTTTCTCCTTGGGAACCAGCTATCAGATTAGATTACAAGCCTCAACAAACCAATTACTGGCTGGATCAGACACCCTTCCCTCCTCCCTAAACCTGTGAACCATCACAATCGCTAGCATTGCCCATCTGTTGCCAAAGAGTTCTTTTACAGGAACTGGGTGTTCACAAACAAAAATTAATGGTTGTCTCTACATGGTGGGGTTGCAAGTGATTTTTTTTTTTCTCCAGAAAGATTTGTGCAATGATGCATTTCCTCTTCTTCCTCCTTTTTCTTCTTCTTCGTCTTCTTCTCCTCCTCTCCCCCTCCTCCTCTCCTCCTCTCCTCCCCATCCTCCTTCTCCTCCTCCTCCTCCTCCTCCTCCTCCTCCTCCTCTTCTTCTTCTTCTTCTTCTTCTTCTTCTTCTTCTTCTTCTCCTCCTCCTCCTCCTCCTCCTCCTTTTCCTTTGGTTTTATTTAGTTTTATTTTATGTGTATGAGTGTTTGCCTACATGCATGTAAGTGTGCCATGTGTGTGCAGTGCCCATACAAGCCAGAAGAAAGTGTCAGACTCCCTAGAACTGGAGTTATGGATGGTTGTTAGCCACCATGTAGGTGCTGGGAACCAAACACAGGTCTTCTGCAAGAGCAGCCAGTACACTTAACTACTGAGCCACTTCTTCAGGCCCAGAAATTTTTTTAATATTTACTTTTTGCTATTTATTATTATTTTATATGTACAAGTGTATTGCCTGCATGTATGTAAGTGTACCCGTGTTGTGCAATGCCCAAGGAGGTCAGAAAATGGCATCAGATCCCCTGGAACTGGAGTTATGGGTGGTTGTTATCTGCCATTTGCATGCTGGGTCTTGAATCTGGGTCCTCTGCAAGAGTAGTCGGTGCTCTTAAGTGCTGAGCCATCTCTCCAGGTCCAGGAAAAATATTTTAAAATAGTGAATTACAAAGATCATATTCCAATAACTAGGAACCAAATGTAGATGAAAAAGATGAATCTACATCCTGCTGTCGATGTGTGCAAAGAACGCTAACTACACCCCATCACTGATCCTGAATTTGGGAGTGGGACTCAGAAGTGTCAGGGTGCTGAAAGAAACAAAGGTCTAAAATGCTAAGGAATTTGCCTGACATTAGTGTCAGAGCCAGGACCTGGCAGGCAGTGTGTTCTGACCCTGTCCTGTTACCCTCCTAACCCCCTGTACTGTGGTCCACAGGATGACAAGTGCTTTCTCTGGTCTCTTGTCATCCAAGAGCTCTTCTAAAGAACTCCTTGTCACTTGGTACTGGGCCACTCCCAGATCTGCATTGACTTGAGATCTGTCCATATTCAAATACTATCCACGTCCAGCCTGGGAATGCATTTCCTGTCTTATCGTTTCAAGTCTACCTTAATCCCTAGCTGTCTTGCAAGCTCACTGCTCACCACTCTCTGCAGGGAGCTTGGAGCCAGCTGAGCATGAGATAAAGACTAGACCACAGCTTGCTGGATTTGCTCCACAGAGGTGTCTTTGTGTAGCTTGTGAGCAGAAGCATAATGGTGGCTTTTTATTTTTTTCTTCCCGGCTTAAATCAGAGTTAACTGCACTATTTTGAAATGTTCCAAAGGCAGACGGCCCAAGAACCTATAATTGCAGAGGGACTGTCTTTTCTGGCAGCCTTGTCTGTGTGTGTAGGTTGTTAAAAGCACATGCGCCCAGCAGCAGATTCAGTACTGAGGTTCCCACCCATGCTATCTACCATTAGACCCAAACACTTCCTGTATTGGCCATTTGTTCATGATAGCAAGAGTTGGCCTCTCTGTGCCTCCACTTCTCCAACGGGTGATAAACCTCTCTGCACATCTTTACCCAGGTGTTTCCTGCAAACAAAGTCTTAGTGCCTTGCTACTAACAGGTTGCCATGCCCTAGTGTCTCAGAATGTGACTCTTCGAGATGGTGTCCTAAAACGAGGACACTGTAGAGGGCCCAATCCCAAAGGCTATGTGAAGACACACAGAGAGGGGAGCCAGCCCCAAGCTAAGAAGGACAACCAGGGGGCTGGGGAGATGGCTCAGTGGTTAAGAGTGCCGATTGCTCTTGCAGAGGACCCAGATTCGATTCCCAGCACCCACATGGTGGCTAAGAACCGTCTTTAACTCCAGTTCCAGAGGAATCTGACACCCTCTTCTGACCTCTGCAGCATTGCATGACATGGGTGCACCTATTTACATGCAGACAGTACACTCATACACATAAAATAATAAATAAATAAATAATTTTTTTAAAAAAAGGACAACCAGAGGACGCCAAGCTTGTGGCCTCCTTGATCTTGACTTCCAGCCTCCACAACTGGGAGAAATGGATTTCTGTTTAAGCAAAATGTCCACTGGGTGTGCTTTGTTATGTCCTCGCATACCATTCAGAGACCTGGGAAAAGTTACTTAATCCTTCTAGGAGGACAAGTGACCTGATTTGAAGGCCTCAGAATGAAGTGTGAGAGTCTTTTGTTAAAAAGTTGTTAGACATTTCAATTAAAACCAGGTGTGATAGCTTATACCCATAATCCAGAACTCAGGAGGCTGAGGCTGAGAGTTTGAGGCTAGCCTGGGCTATACAGTGAGTTCCAGTCCAGCCTGGGAGAGAGAGAGAGAGAGAGAGAGAGAGAGAGAGAGAGAGAGAGAGAGAGAGAGAGAGAGAGAGAGAGAGAGAGAGAGAGAGAGAGAGAGA
>VZQC01015564.1:348258-445693 GCA_009823505.1 Rhizomys pruinosus | reverse complement strand
GTGCAATGCTGCGGAGGTCAGAAGAGGGTGTCGGATTCCCCTGGAACTAGAGTCAAAGACAGTTCTTAGCCGCCATGTGGGTGCTGGGAATCGAACCCGGGTCCTCTGTAAGGGTGGCCAGCACTCTTAACCGCTAGGCCATCTCTCCAGCCCTATATTTTATTATTTTTATATTATTTGTATGAGTATATTGCCTGTATGTATATAAGTGCACTTATGTCATGCAATCCCTGCAGAAGAGGGCATCAGATTCCCCTGGAAATGGAGTTACAGATGGTTGTTATCCACCATGTGGGTGCTGGGAACTGAACCTGGCTCCTCTGCAAGGGCATCCAGAGCTCTTGACTGCTGAGCCATCTCTCCAGCCCCCAACACTAATAATTGTTTAGACAATAATGTAACATGGCAATAATTTTTAATGTAAGACACAAAGTTCTTTTTTTTTTTTGTCTTCTTTGAGACAGAGTCAGGGTCTCTTTGTAGCCCCAGGTGGCCTGGAACTCACTCTGTAGACCGGGCTGGCCTTGAACTCACAGAGATCTGCCTGCCTCTGCCTCCCTAGTGCGAGGATTACAGACACAAAGTTCTAACTAAATGTTCTCCTGGTGTTTTCACAGATTTTGTGGCACAGTATGGCACCCACCTTAGTGGCTCCTCCTTGTCATTCAGCCTCTCCTGTGAAGGGCTGAATCTGTGGTCCAGTGTTCTTACCAGGAGGGCAGACTACTCTATAATAAGAAAGTGCTTTCTTTGTTCCCTTTTCATAATTGTACTTGATGAAAGCCAAACAAGATTGGTGGAGAGATTTTTGTCTTTAGTGAAACAAGATGACAGTAAGATAGGCCTGACTTTGTTCTCATTCTAATCAGAATAAATCTGAACTCCTTCAAGACCCTAAGTGATCTGGCTGCTGATGGGAGTGTTTGTAGGAAGATAAAACAACATTCAGGCTCCCTTTTCTTTGGGTCTTTGTTCATTGGGCCTATAATCATATCTTCTTCATTTAGTTACTTACTGAAGGAATGAGGTAGATCGGGACCATGTAATTAATATAATGACATTTAATTAATAAGCAATGGTAATTGCACATTGTAGAGTAACACACTCTGAACTCTGGCAGGGTGTTTGATAAAATGTACCCCCCCCAAAAATAAAACAAAATAAAATGTACCCAAGAATAAGGCTAACCCAAAGCAACATCACAGAGGGACACGATTAGAGACAAACTATGTCAGCCAGCAGATCATGTCTTAAGAACTTTTGCCTGACTTCAGAAGAAGCAGATGTAATTCTGTCCAGTCTCTTTCTTTTGGGAAAGGTGAGACATTCCCACATGCAGGCACCACTTAAAGCTTCAGCACTGGTGAAACTCTTCCAAGGGTGTCAGATTATTTCAGTTGATGAAGACAGGCTGTGGGACAGCCCAAGTAGTGAGATGCAGGAAGCCATGAAGCCATGGAGCCTCCTGAGAATGGAAGAAGATTCATGCTTCTGCAGCCACCATGCACACCCACTGTCTTTGTTACACAGCTTCTCTGTCTGAATAGACTCTGGTATCAAACAGGGTGACTCATGTTGCTTCTTAGCCACGCGACCCCAGGCAAGTTGCTTAAGCTTTCTTTGGCTTGGTTTCTTTATTTACCAACTGAAACAGTTTGGGGCTGGAGAGATGCATCGCTCAGTGGTTAAGAACCCTGGCTGCTCTTGCAGAGGACCTGGTTAGATTCCTAGGACCCACTTGATGGCTAATTCCAGGGGAATCTGACACCCTCTTCTGGTCTCTTCAGGCATTGCAGGACACAGGTGCACTTACATACATTCAGACAATACCCTCAAATACATAAAATAAAAATAAAATATTCATGGGTTGAGAATGCAAAAAAATATTAAAAAATGAAACAGGCTTTGCAGAATTTTAAGATTTAAAGTAGTACCCACCTCACGGAAAGTGGTGTGTATTTACTTTTAGTGAATTCAGTTTTACTATTGTTGTTAGATTTTTGATTACATCTACAGCTGTTATCTGCCACCCCGTGACATCTGCTGCCTCACGGCTTGGACTCTGACCTTTTCTGTTTGATTTTCCCCTTTCAGTTACTATTTTCTTTTGATCACTTTTTCTAGACCTCACAATTCTACATGCTCATGACTCTGTTGTGTTTCAGTGTTCCTCTTTGTCTCAGTTCTCCTCTAGTGCTTGGTGTTTGGTGTCACATACAATGTCTAGAGAGAAGACTTGATCAGGCCACGTAGTGACTGTTCTGACCTCTGAGAAGAGGTCCTGGGCTTGTTCATCCCAGTCTGTTGGCAAATTTACCATTGACTAACTTGGCTATCTAAGTTAGGGGGGAATCCATGGTCCTGTCAATACCATGAAAGGTGGCAAGGTGGTTAGGGGAGACACCTCAGCCAGGGAAGGACTTGCTGCCAAGCTGGATAACCCAAGTTCAATCTCCAGAACCCATTCCTGCAGGTTGTCCTCTGACTTCCATACATAGGCTGTGGCATGCATCACTTCTACCACACACAAATAAATATTAAAAAATTTAAAGATTTCACTTGAATTGAGAGGGAGGGAAGGAAGGAGGGAGGGGGAGAGAGAGAGAGAGAGAGAGAGAGAGAGAGAGAGAGAGAGAGAGAGAGAGAGAGAGCACGCTCAGAGGTCAGAGGCCATCTGGAGATGAACTGGAACTAGCTATGTAGATGATGCTGGCTTTGAACCCATAGAGATCTGCCTGCCTCTGCTTCCTGACTGCTAGGATTAAAGGTATGCACCATTATGCATAGAAAAAAAATTAAGGTAGTAAGGTGTGCTCATTTTACCATTATTTTTATTGTTATTTTTTAAAATTTAAATTTATTTTCGTATGTGTATGAATGTACTGTCTGCACCCTTGTCATGCAATGCTGCAGAGGTCACAAGAGGGTGTCAGATTCCCCTGGAACTGGAGTTAAAGATGGTTCTCAGCCGCAATGTGGGTGTTGGGGATTGAACCTGGGTCCTCTGCAAGAGCAGTCGGTGCTCATAACTGCTAGGCCATCTCTCCAGCCCCAAATTATTTTTTTCAATGAAATCTTCAGCTACTGCCTGCATGCTGACTGAGGAGTTAACCATCTCAGGCCATCAGGAGGAAGCCAATGTTTCCTATCCCATTTCAGTATACTCTGGTTTTCTCATTACTGACAACCCTTTGTAGATAGAGAAACTGAAATCCAAGATGCCAAGCAATGCTAGGTTTTATGGATCAGAATAAATATACACTTTAATTTTATCAATGAGGTGGTAATTTTCACACTTTTTATTCAGGAATAGGTGATAATTTTTTTTTCTCTCTCTGGCTTCAGAAATGTCATCTTGCAGTGTAAAAAGGCACCTCTGTGGGTTTACATTATATCTCACTGAGCATTCAAGCATTATTACATTATATCTCACTGAGAATTCAAATGGAAATTAATTAAGGTGAAATAATAGCACAGTCTTAAAGCATTTAAAGAAGAGACCAACTTAAGTAATTGTGTGACACTTTCTCTTGGCTCTCTTGATCCTCAGCTAGTTGAACAGACCACAGAACTAATTACCTGGCAGATGAGATGCTAAAGTCAGCATCCTTCTGTGGAAAGTCTCTTCTGAAGCCAAAGTCTGGTGGAGCCAGGGAAAATGCATGTTTATGTGCGTTTTATAAGACCTGGGAAATAGACTCTTCAGCCTAAGATTTATTTATCAGCAACTTGCTTAAACTTGCTGGAAAATTCCATCAATGAAAGCTGTTATTTGAACCAGGAGTCCTCTCTCATCTTAAATCTGTTTTTAGCAAAAATTCTTTCCTCCCTGTCCTCTTAGACGGAAGTTTCTGGGTTGGAGTTACCAGGTCATTAAAAACGTAAATGCTAGTTAAGCAGAAGCAATCTAGTTAAGGGATAGGAAAGACTAAATTAATGATTGTCCAGGTGCCAGGGTTCATGGGGCAGTCAGTACTGAGTGTGTGAGTCTGAGACCTGGGAGTTGCACATGACCCTAGTCCAGGGAATAAGGTGTACCACAGTGTCAGGTCTGGTACATTTTGATTAGTAGTGATCCATGAAATATTGAAACATGAGCTTGACTTAATATTGTGGTAGGTGCAAATCAAAGGAGGAGTTACGGGCTATGAGCTATGCTCTGTGATTGATTGGTGTTCCTGCAATCCACAGAGATCTATGCACAGTATTGTGATTGGTGGAGAGACGACAGTGACCTGTAACTCCTACAAGGGCCTGACAGCCTGGGAAAGGCTGTGTAAGATGGATGCCATGCAGATTATCTGGACAGGAGAACAGAAACTGCTCCCATGTATTGAAAAGGCTGGCACTCTGTCCTGGAGTTCCCTTCACCTCTCTGTCTCTCTGTCTCTCTCTCTCTCTCTGCATCCCCTCTTCTCTTTCTCTCTGTGTCTGTTTCTCTGTCTCCTTGTCTCTCATTTTTAGAGTCAGGGTCTTGCTATGTTGCTCAGATTAGTCTCAAATTCTTGGGACTTAGGTGACCCTCCCAGTTCAGCTTCCTGAGTAACCTGGGTTACATATTCCTGTGCCTAGCTAGCTAACATTTTTAAAGAAAATGTAGCTAACTAGATTTGTAATGAGATGAATTATTTAAGGGAATTTGTTGAATCCAGTCATTAATTCAACATCAAAGACCATGAAAATAACGATTATTTTTTTTTAGTTTGAGTATAACAGCTATTTAGTTATTATACTTATTTCTATTTTTTTATTATATATATTTTTGTACAAGATGTTACTAATCTAGACCCGTGTCCCCCTCCCTACCCCCCACCCCACCAGAGCTCATGCCATTCTGCCAAACATATTTTTCATCTTTTTCTCAGTCTTTCTCAAAATTCTCAATGTAGAATTTGACTGTTTCTAGCAGAAGTTCACCATTTCAGTCAGTTCTTTGATGCAGTCTTTTCTGTTGTTGTTCTTTCCAATATGCATCACTCCCAACTACTTGGACAAAAGCTCAAGGGGCCCTGAACAAGAAATACTTACAACTAGGTAATTGGCGCTAGCATCCACAGAGGGATACCATTTGTTGTTTGTTTTTCTGGGACTGTGTTACTTCACTTAACCTATCTTCTAGTAACATCCATTTACCTGCAAAGTTCATGATGTCATCTTCCTTTACTGCTGCATAGAACTCCATTGTGTAGATGTACCACATTTTCTCTATCCACTCGTCAGTTGAGGGGCACTTGGGTTGGTTCCAGCTTTTTGCTATTGTGAACAGAGTTGCAATAAACATGGCTGTGCATGTATCTCTGTGGTAAGATGAGTCTTGTGGGTATATACTCAGGAGTGGTATGGCTGGGTCAGGTGGTAGGCTCATTTTGAGTCTTCCAAGGGTTCTCCGCACTGCTTTCCATAGTTGTTGTACAAGTTTACATTCCCACTAGCAGTGGATGAGTGTTCCCCTTTCCCCACAACCTCTCTAGCACTTGGTATCATTTGTTTTCTTGATCCTAGCCAGTCCTTTTTTTTTTTTTTTTTAATCTTTTTCGAGACAGGGTCTCCCTGTAGCCCCAGCTGTCCTGGAACTCGTTCTGTAGACCAGGCTGGCCTTGAACTCACAAAGATCTGGCTGCTTCTGCCTCCTGAGTGCTAGGATCAAAGGCCTGTGCCACCACACCTGCCAGTCTTATAGGAGTGAGATGATATCTTAAAGTGGTTTTCATTTGCATTTCCTTAATTACTAGCAACGTGATGTTGATTATTCTTATTTATTCTTGTATGTGTTATGAATGTACTATCTACATGTAGGTTTGTGCACCAGTATCATGCAATGCCGCAGAGGTCAGAAGAGGGTGTCGGATTCCCCTGGAACTGGAGTCAAAGACGGTTCTCAGCTGCCATGTGGGTGCTGGGGATCGAACCCAGGTCCTCTGCAAGAGCAGTTGGTGCTCTTAACCGCTAGGCCATCTCTCCAGCCCCTATTATTTTTAATTTTTATGTAAATGTTTTTTCAACTTATAATGGATGAATAAAATATGAAAACTGTAACCAGTTGTTTAAATTTATTGGGTGGGTGCCTAGAATACTAAAGAGTAATCTGGTGGGTGCTAGGAAAGAATAATTAACTGAGAGCTTAACTTGGGACAAGGTATTGTGACTGTTCCTGATCCAGGAAGGAGGAGGGATGGATTCATGAATGATAATGGTGACAGCCGAATAGTGGCTTCATATTCAGTTACGGGACACCAAGAGCATGTCTGTTGTCAGCAATGCCATGCTCACAGACAGAGCAAGCAGCAATTTCCTTTAGGAGGAGTTCTAAAACCAAGTTTGTTTTCTTTGGCTTTGGGTCATGATTTATACCATGTGTTTAGTGTACTCTGGCTGGGCATGTGGCTGGAGAACAACTGGAGACTCTCAAATCTTTTGGGAACAGTCTGGCTCAGTAATTCCCGAACATCTAAAGACCTTGCCTATAGCAGGTTAGGAATTTAAAGAAAAAGACAGCATTCATTTATTCAGTGAATTTTGAAAATATTTTATTAGTTCTCTTTCTATGCCTATGAGTGTATTGATTGCATATATGTAAGTGCACCTATGTTGTGCAATGCCTGTGAAGGTCAGAGGAGGGCACTGGATCCCCTGGAACTGGAGTTACATATGGTTGTGAGCTGCCATATGGGTGCTGGGAACTGAACCCAGGTCCTCTGTAAGAGCCACCAGTGCCTCTAACTACTGAGTCATTTCTCCAGCCCCTCAGTGAATTTTTAAAAAAAGATTTTATGTATATGTGTCTGTGCGAATTTATGTAGGTGTCCCTAGAGGCCAGAAGAGGGCCTCAGATCCCCTGGAACTGGAGTTTCAGGCAGCTGTCATGTGGAAACTGGTAACTAAACTCAGATCCTCTGTAAGAGCAGCAAGTGTTCTTAACTGCCAAAACATCTCTCCAGCCCCTATTCAGTGAGTTTTTAATGAATGTTTACAGGACAAAGCATGGTTCTAGGGGGCTGGAGCCCTGGCTTGCTAGGAAGACTGCTGGCTGTGCAAGTACAGGGCCCACATTGGTCTGGATGTTCTCCACCAATTTACCTGCAGAATCCTGTTGAACTTTCGATGGCTATGTTAGGGTGGCAGTGACAATACTCATCTCATGGGATGGTTCTGATCACTTACGGGAGACCAAGACAGAGATTGTGCAGCACTCACACAAAAAGCTGGGGGGAGGGGGAGCTGCATTCGTCTGGGGGCAGAGACAGGACTGCTGGGCCTGCTGTCGCCAGTCTAGCTCCAGGCTAAGAGACTCTGTTTAAAGGAAAGGGGCTGGAGAGATGGCCTAGCAGTTAAGAGCGCCGACCGCTCTTACAGAGGACCTGGGTTCGATCCCCAACACCCACATGGCGGCCGAGAACCGTCTGAAACTCCAATTCCAGAACTCCAGTTCCAGGGGAATCCGACACCCTCTTCTGACCTCCGCGGCATTGCACGACACGGGTGCACAAACTTGCATGCAGACAGTACATTCATACCCATACAGAAATAAATAAAAATAAAAAAAATAAAATAAAATAAAGGACCAGAGCCGATGCCCATATCCTCATCCAGCCTCCACAAAATCACACAGGTACACCCATACACATGTACATATACACCATACTCACACACATACATACACATGCATTCTTACATACAAAGCAAACATACAAACAACACAACCCATAGTTCTGGATTCCATAAAGGATGTAAAGATGAAATAAATCAGCACTCTGCCCTGGAGGGTCATGATGAATTTACTGTCAGTGAAGGGTACGAGCCTTCTATAAAAACAACAGTGTAGCTGTTCCATGTCACGAGGAAAAGGAAAATGTCCACTCATCACCTATTATCTCCAGGTAACATGCTATTGCCTGGGAGATCTCATCAGATCTTTGCAACAGCCCTGGGAGATGGATTTTAGAAGCTGGTGAAAATCCTTTATAACCAAAGACAGACCAATTAGGAGCACAGGTGAAAGCAATCCAGTTTGCACGGGGCTGTGCATGACATAGGAGGAGGTTAGCTAGAGGCCCGGATGTGAAGACTCTTGGATGCTAGTGAAGAAGTTGAGGTTTTTGTTCCATGCCTGTCTCAAAAAAAAAAAAAAAAAAAAAAAAAAAAAGGGAGGTTGTTCAAATGTCTTGAAAGGAGCCACAAGTGACCAGGTGTCCTTTAGAGACCTGGCAGGCAAAGACAGGCATCTGATGAGTGGGTGGGACCAGCCTCGGTGTCTTCATGTAAACAAACCAATAGAAGGTCTCTTCCAAGGCTCAGGTTGGGGAGGGAGCAGCGAGGACACTTGCTGGGTTTCTCTCTCTGCAGACAGCGGAAGTGAAGAGGGTTAGCCCTGGAGACTGAACGCAAGAAAGGGAATCCAGCCTTGGAGCCCAGCAGCCTGGGTGTCAACCTCAGCTCTGGGTGGCGGGCAACCTACCTGCAGAATCTGACTGAGGCTTTTATTGCTTATGTTATAATGTTTCAGTGCACTAAAGGAGGTGGAGGCAGAGGCCTGGGAGGAAAAGGCAGACAACGGGTGGCTCCGTCTGACTCTGTGGGTTGGAGGTCTTCAGGGTGGGTTGTTTTCCTGGCTCCCGTGTTTCTGTCCCTGTGGGAAATGCTGGGGAAGGCATCCTGGCGCCCAACGAGGTTACGGTGCATGACCTTCGCTTTCCTCCAGAGTTCTGCTTTCTCTCTTTTTGGCAGGTTTTTCTCCAGCCTCTACTGTCACTTCTCCCCATTCCCCGTAGTGACAGTACCTGGAAAAGTTCATGAGGCCAATTACCAGAGTAACTAGGAGGAAAACAGTTGTCTAGCACAACAGAGCTAGTGAGGACCTGCAGGTGTCACAGAGAGACATTCCCAGAAGCCAGGACAGAGGCAGGTGCTGGCTTCCTGCCCATCACCATCCTGTTTTCTTCTGCAACAGGGACAGATCATTTGGAGTTGCCCCAACATACACAGAGGCCAACAGCTTCGATATTCGTATTAGGGTGTCTTTTAACAAGGCAGTATTAAAGTCCAATGTGGAACAGATGAGTACTATAACTCTGGTGGAAAGGAGAGGAGATGGAGGATGAGATCGGGCCCTCTGGCTCCTGCTGCCCCCTGTGAAACCTCTGGTGCGGACACTACTGCTGCAGATTTGGGCTCTTTTTAGCTTTCCTTCTCTTTTGTTTTCTGGACTTTTGTGGCAGCTGTTAACATTCCAGCTGCAGAGGCCATGGGAGGCGACTTCCTGTTATTTTATCCTGCCATCTCCATGGGGGTGGACCTTCCCTCCTCCCTTCTCCTGTGGCTGGCTGTGGTTTTGGAAGGGCCAGGGTCTGGAGGCAGCCATCTTCATCACTAGGGCTGGAGGAGCGGCTGGTAGTCCACAGTCAGTGTGTGAAGGCCCCTGGGGACAGGCAGTGCTAGAGGGAGGAGGGGGCAGGAATGGCCAAGAGACTGGCTGAGAGGTGAGTTCAGAAGAGGCCCAGAGAACTAGGGGTCCAGAGTCTGAAAGGTGGGTGGAGGGTGAGCTGGAGAAGGGCTGCAGATGAAGGAGGGAGGGAGGAGAGGCACGGGCAGGGGTGGTTGATGTTTTGGCTAGCAATAATTTGGGAGTAAACTGAAACTTTTCTTTGAATTGGGCACAAAGAACACAAAGAGGGATTAAGCATGGAGCCAGCTCTTCAAAGAGTATTAAATATGATCCTGGGCATGGTAGTACATGCCTGAAATCCCATCACACTGGGGGTTGAGGCACTGGCTACAAGTCTGAAGCCAGCCTGAGCTGCCTAGTGGGTTCTAGGCTAGCCTGGACTACACACTTGAGCCCTTGTCTCAAAAAGTCATATCCAGTCCAATATAAAAATATTTAAAAAATTATTTTATGTATATGAATGTATTGTACCTGTGTTCTGGAGTTCCCAAGGAGTCAGAAGGCATTGGATCCCCTGCAACTGTATCTTAGTCCATCTTTTGTGCAAGTTCTTTTCTTTTCTTTTTCTTTTTTTAAAATTTTGTTTTTCTTTGCAAGTTCTTTTCAGAATGTTTCTTTTAGTCATTTCTTCATTTAATCATTTGTGGAAGAGTTAAAGAATATCACCCACATGGGGCTAGAGAGATGGCTCAGCAGTTAGAGCACAGACTGCTCTTGTAGAGGACCTGAGTTTAATTCCAGTACCCACATGACGACTAACAACTGCCCGGAAATCCAGTTCCAGGGGATCCAACATCCTCTTCTGACCTCCTTGGGCAACATACAACACAGGTGCACTTACACACATTCAGACAATACACTCATACACATAAAAATAAAAAATAAAAATATTAACAATAGGGCAGGGAATGTCTAACTGGGCATGCATAGCCATGTTTACACATCTGTAAAATCTCATTACAACCACCTTTGACAGGTACTGTCAGCCCCATTTAGAGCAGAAGCAAGCAACTTGCAGATGGATGTCATAGTGGCTTATACAAAGTTACCCAGAGAGTGAGGGGCAGAGCCCTCACCTCTGCACCTTTCTCTGCTCACTGTAGCACACATCTAAGCCTTGGAAGAGGACAAAGACTTCAACTGGGCTTCCACAGAAAAATGTGCATTCCAGTTGTACCAAAAGGTGACACCCAAGCAGGAATCTGTGAGTGGAACTGTTTCCACAGCAGAGGGATTCCCAGGAGAGAAGAGGGAGCTGAGCAGAGTGGGGCACAGGTAAAACAGGATTAGGGCTGGGAAGAGGACTTCAGAATAGTGTGCAAACTGCAAGACAAACTGCATGGTGACGATGTATGGTAGGTGTGGCAGCAGTTAAAAGTCGAGAGTTCTGTAGGATTTAAAAGAATGTCTGAAACTGTGTAGAGGATAACAATCAATACTTTATAGTATTGGAAAACAGCTTTGGAGTCAAGCAGACAAAATATCTGTTCTGGGTGACCTGGAGCGATTCACATAATTTACTGAGTCTGTGGCTCCTTACATGAAAATCAGGCAACTAACACGAAACCCACACACAGCTGGCTGGGAAGATTATATGGGACACAATGCTGGACATGGTCTAACCCTCTGTATTGTGGCAGAATGGTGAATGTATGACATACCAATCAAAAAACAAACAAGAAAAGCCACATGTCACCTGTAATCCCAGCACTTGGGAAGTGGAGGTAGAAAGATGATGGATTCAGGGCCAGCCTCAGCTACATAGCACAGTCAAGGCTAGATTGGGTTACATAAGAATTGTCTAAAAAAAAAAATCAAATAAAACCCAAAACCAACACACGCATAAACTTAATCCCCCTCAAAGTGAACAAAAAGGCAGCAGAGTCAGAGACTTAGGGTCCATCTAGATGATGATGCATGCAGTGACACCTACATGTATTTGGGGATATAAAACCCCTGTCACCATTCAGTGCTGCCCTGGGTCTGACAGGAGGTGCACTAAAAAGAGGTCTGAGAATCTTCCCGATTTCCCAGCCAAGAAGATTACACAGCTAATACCCACCAGGGTAAATAGTAGTTAATTCTTAATTGGTAGCTCAGCCACTGCAATTGGTTCAACAGTAATTATTCTCATGCGGTTTTGTTGAACTCAATTGTGAGGGTTCTTCCTCCTGTCTCCTCTCTGGTGCAGCAAAGGTACTTGGTTAGTGTCAGGGCTGGAGACAGCTTGGTGATTAAGAGCATGTACCAGAGGATCTGGGTTCTGTTCCCAGCACCCCTGTAGGGCAGCCTGTAACTCCAGCTCCAGAGGAATCCATGGCCTCTGGCCTCCACAGTCGCTTGTCCTCACCTGCACATACTCATGTGTGCTGGCACATGCACTCAGACACATACACATAATTAAATAGTAAAACTAAATCTTAAANCACCCTGCTTATTAGTTTCTTGACCGCACTAAACTTTCAAATTGAAACATGCGTATTTAAGATTTCAGAGCTAGCTTTCAGTTTTATAAAGTTTCTCTTTCTGAATCTGGGTTACAGCATTCAGAATGATATTCTGTTTCCATCTAGTTATTGGCAACAATAATTTTGTTTTTTTTAGTATTTTATTTATAATTTTTATTTTATGACTATGAGTATATTGCCTGCATGTGTGTCGGTGTACCCGTGTTGAGCAATGAATGCCAACTGTTGGATCCCCTGTAAATGGAGTTATTGATGTAAGCTGCCTTGTTAACTGTTAGCTGCTATGTGGGTGCTGGGAACTGAACCCAGGTCCTCTGCAAGAGCAGCCAAAGCTCTTAACCCTGAGCCATCTCTGCAGCCCGAGGAAAATTTTAAGGCCAGCCTGGGTATTGAGTGAGTTCCAGTCTAGCCTGAGCTAATGCGTGAAACCTTGTTTCAAAACAAAGGCAGAAGGTAAAGGGCAAATTTTCCCCTCCTGAGAGTCCCAGCGCACAGGCCGCGTCTGGGGTCCCCAATCCTGCCAGGGTCTCCGCCCTGCGTCCCTACGGACACCGCACGCTAGGATGGCGGGCTGGGCCTCACCGAGAGGCTCTCTGGGTGCAGCGCCGGGCACTAACCTTTCCAAGTACAGCAGGGAAGGCAGCATGGCTTTCCCCGACGCCCTTTCCCAGCGGGGCTCCACCAGGAACGTGGGAGCCTTGGAGTGATCGTGAGGCCGGCCAATCAGCGCACCTCACGGCACAGGCCTCGCCCCCATCCCCGAGTGACAGCGAGATTGGCCAATCAGAGAGGCTCACGGTGTATTCCCCGCCCCCAGCCCGGGGCTGGTTCCCGCCGGGGCGGAGCGCGCGGGAGCAGCGGGAGCAGCGGGAGGAGCGGCCGGGAGGCGGCACCTGGGCGCGGTGATGTCAGCTGGAGACTGCGCTCCAGCCCCGGCTCCTGCGGCCGCGTAGGGCGCGGACCACGACGGCATCCGCCGCGGGCCGAGCCGCCACCTGTGGAGCGGCCTCCGCTCAGGTAAGTGGGCGGGCCTCCTGGGGGGATCCACCGTGCCCCGGACTCCGCACCACCCCAGAAGTCCAGTCAGGGAGGAACGCTGCGACCCAGCGCCCCGGTCTCGGCACAGCACCCTAGAAGTCCAGCCAGGCAGGAGTGCTGGGACCCAGCGTCCCGGACTCCGCACCATCCCAGAAGTCCAGTCAGGGAGGAGCGCTGGGAACCAGCGCCCCGGACTCGGCACAGCACCCCAGAAGTCCAGTCAGGGAGGAACGCTGGGACCCAGCACCCCGGACTCGGCACAGCACCCCAGAAGTCCAGCCAGGCAGGAGTGCGGGGACTCAGCACCCCGGATTCGGCACAGCACCCTAGAACTCTTCAGAGGCAGGGAACTGTACTCAGATCCCACACCCCAGACTCTGCACAGCACCAAAGAACAGTCAGGGAAACGTGTTCAGACTCCAGACCCGTCTCCCTGATTTTCTAGAGAACTGCCATCAGGAAAGCGTGCTTGGACCGGGCCCCCAGGTCCCTGCAATACCTCAGAACCGTCAGGGAAGTGTAGGTGGGGGTGGGTGCTCAAAAATGCCACAGAGTCTTGTGAATCATCCCACAAGTAAACACTGTTAGAAAAAAATGATATTTTAGTCCCCTTCCGGCCCATAGTGCACTAAGTGAAGGAATATCAGCACTATTGGTGCACATCAGCGTTAATGTCCTTTGATACACTTGGTCAGTGTGTGAGAAGTGTACCTGGGGTATGTCAGTCAGCTTGTGGGGACCCCTTCTGAAGTCTGCTTCAGAGGGTGAAGTGAGGGGCACTGCTGATCCCACAGAGTGAAGGGTGACCAGGTGGGTGTGCTTTCAGAGTTCACAGTTTACAGAAGAGTGTGAGCAGGGTGGTGTGGACTCGGTGTTGTTCAGATTCTTATTACTCACGAGACTGGGAAGTTTTCCACACTTGGGGCCAAAACAGACCCAGGCTTTCAATAAAAAGAGGGGAGAGCTGGCTGGGGACCTTGATGTGCATCAGACTCGGAACTCCGGGAACACGGTGTCCATAGAAGGGTGCTGAGTTCTTTATTGTTTCCACCCTTTCCCTGCCTGGAGATTTCCCTGCACAGGTCACCATGGGTTTGACAGCTTTCTGAGGAAAATGAACTCCAGACACACTGATTCTAACACTGGCTTGTCAGTGTTTGGAGACTGTGTTTTGGAGTGAGAGAAAGACCAAGTGAGATGGAAGCACCCTCATTTCCCCTTTCCAGGCAAAGAGGATCCTGCTAGTGCCAGGTCTGGAGGAAGTGGACATCATTGTTAGTCAAACCTGCATCCCAGACTCAGACCAAAAGGGCATTTCCAGGAAAGTCACCAGGTTCCGTCCAGTATACTCGAGGCAGGAAGTGTGGGGTCAGGGTATTAGAGGTGGGGTCTCTGGCTTTATAGCCAGACAGAGTCAGAGCTAGAAAGGAGAGTCCTGTTTGGTTTGCTTTATTTAAGACCTACCTGGGTAACTCATGATTGTGCTTAGTTCCTGGAAAAGCGAAGGACAGGAGCAAGAGTAGCTGCTTTGGCAGACTTCTCCCTCCTTTCTTCCTCCCTCTCTTCTTTTTGAAAAATTTTATTTTTTATTTTTACTTTATGAGTGTACTGCCTACATGTGTGTAAGTGCACCTGTGTCATGCAATTCCTGCTGAGGTTGGAAGAGGGTGTTGGATCCCCCTGGAACTGGAGTTATGGTCAGTCGTTAGCTACCATGTGGGTGCTGGAAGTTGAACCCAGGTCCTCTGCAAGAGCAGCCAGTGCTCCTAACTGCTGAGCCATCTCTCAGGCCCAGGATCCCTTCTTTTTCCAGATGGGAATCTCACCATGTAGCCTAGGCTGGCCTTAAAGTGTGTCTTTTCCTGTACTACCAAGCCCAACAAAGACAGGGTTTTTGAAACTGGAGCGTGTGCTTTATGGGAACTAAACGTTTTAATTTTGGTTTGTGTTTTGGGGTAAGGCATAGAAATTTCGATGGACTCAGCAAGAATGTTGAGACTTTTATATTTATGGTCTGTGAAAGTCTGTGAAACATACTGTGTTTTCCAGTGTAGTTTTTCTTTTAATTAGGAAAGGTGTAGAGTTCCTGTGGGCACTGAGGTGCAGTCTCTGAAACACTGGTGTAGCTTTGCTTAAGGTGTCTAAGCACCATGTAGTCAGAAGATGGAGCTGTGAAAACCAGGCAGCCAAGCATGAGAGTCTAGGAAGATTTATTTATTTATTTATTTATTTATTATAACACTATTTTTTGACGTTTTAAAACAGCTTTTTTCAGTAATTGACTAAGTCATTTTACATAAGTGGAATTATTATTTCTCTTAGTTCATGTTTATGAAGGCAGATGTGATACAGTAAAACATGGTACATAATTTAAAAGATTATTTTATTGTATGTGTATACTCTGTGCATGCCTGGTGCCTGCAGAGGCCAGAAGAGCATGTTGGATCCCCTGGAACTTGTTAAGGATAGGGGTTAGCTGCCATGTGGGTGCTGGGAACCGAACCCAGGTCCTGCAGAAGAGCAGTAAGTAACGGTCACTGCAGGGTGCCTCTTCAGCGCCCCCCCTCCCCAGGATAGTACTTCTAATGGAGTGTTCTTGGGTCATCAGGATGATTCAACAGGTGAAGGCACTTGCTGTGGGGTGTGGTCCCCAGAACCCACAGGGTGGAAGGAGACATCCATTACCAGAGGTTGTCCTCCAGTACCAGCTCTCCAACACGTGTCACAAACACACACACACATACACACGTAAAAAAAAAAAATTAAAGGATAGTTCTTTTTGTTTAATGTTTGATTTATTGAGAAAGGTGCGATTGATTTAATTCCTTTCGATAAACAACTATTATTGTCCCAATAGCTACTTTAAAAATAAAACTCAGCTGGCCTTACTGAAAGAGCAATTTGAAACCCAGGCCGCACTATAATTCCAGATCAATAATATCGAATCTCAAAGCTATCGTAAACTGTTACTGAGGACAAATTCACTGGAGAAGTATCAGTTAACTGTCACTCGTTGTACCGTCACCAGATAAATCACAAGGTCATTTTCCTCTGTTGCTGACCAGCGGACATCTTAATCTTTTGTGTCCATGGAACACTTGTATTTTATAGTGAATCATGCACATAATTTGTTGCATTAAAAAGAAGTTTTTGAGTTGTTCATTTCTTGTTTCCTTTTTCCTTTTTTTTCAATGCTTTATTTCTTATTTTTATTTTATGTGTATGAGTGTTTTGCCTGCTTGTAGGTAGTGCACCCTTGTTATGCTCACAGAGGCCAGAAGAGGGTGCAGATCTCCTGAACTATAGTTACAGACTGTGGTGAGCCACCATGTGGGTGCTGGGAACTGCACCCAGATCCTCAGCAAGGCTCTGAGCCATTGAGCCATTGCTGCATTGTCTCCCATTTTTAAAGATACCTGTGTCTCAAATAGCAGTTTTCAAACTCGATTGAAAGAAGACCTCATTTAACATTCTGTCTTTTCAAAGATATTATTACGCATTTCTGGCCTGGTTTGAATTTCCTCTTCAAGACTGTGAGTGAACGAGTTAGTTAATGAATGTGTATCCGTTCATGTTTGGGTCTACATCTTGGTTCTGGTGCTGTGGGATTTTGTGGGGGGTGGTGTTGGTGTTGGTGTTGGTGAGATCTTTCAGAAAGTCTTTTATAATTTTTAAAATCAGTGTCAAAAAGATGAATTTAAAGAAGAAATTCAAAGCTATTAAAGTTCACACCCCCATTTTGATGCTGGGTGATATTTAGAAATAAAGAGAACAGTGATTCTGTCTACTGGGGGCCATTTCAGGTCAACTAAAGCTTCATAAATTCACAATTAATTCACAGTTAATCATTAAACTGATCAAAATGAACTCTGTTCAAAAACTGCTTTGACTTATGCAATTCCTTCAGCTGTACTATATTACTTCTTTCTCAAATTTATCACAGTGCATGTTGGAACCTATTGCCTAGTAAACCCCCTGAAGCTTTTGTCACAAATATCACAAAGATTAATGCTTTATTAAATGAAGCTTCTGGCTACAAAAATGAAACTGAATTAACCTTCCCTCCAACATTTAGACTTCTGTGGGCTTTTTTGTTTTGTTTTGTTTTTTTGCACTCTTTGATATGCAGTCTTTGTTGTTTCTAGAAAGCAAAGTAGTGAGGGTTTCTTTTATCTCTTTTGTTTTCTACTTTGAAGGAGCTGAGATACCAAACAACCTGATTTTAGATTAAAAATTGGGCTCTGCCGGGCGTGGTGGCACATGCCTTTAATCCCAGCACTTGGGAGGCAGAGGCAGGTAGATCTTTGTGTCTGGTCTACATGGTGAGTTCCAGGACAGTTGGGGCTACAGGGAGACTGTCTCAAAAGGACAAAAGGAAAAAAAAAAAGGGCTCTGAGAAGTTTTAAGTCTATATGCTTGTTAAGCAGTTTCAGGATGAGAAGGGAGAGTCTGGGCTAAGTGTGCTGTAGTCTGTACACATTGAATAGTTTCTATTTCTGAAACGTGGGTCTGGAATCTGCGTGGGCCAGGTGGGTGTGTTGTCCCAGTTTGTGACTGATCCCAAGTTAGGTGTCTCCCTGGAACTAACTTGGTGTGACTCACATTTTGACTGGCCCACATGCTTATCTTTGTTTTTGTTGGCAAGTAAAAGGAGTTGAGAATAGACAGAGCATTTAGTGGTTTCTGTGCAGTGGCTCACCTAGGAATGTCCATGACTGAAGGAATTGCACAAACCTAAGTAGCATAGAGCCCAGTCTTCCTGGCAGAGTCATGGCTCAGATATGGACCCTGCAGGAGGAAGATCAGACAATATCAGTGTTTGGGTTGGCCATATATCATGAACCCCCATGGGCCACATAGGAATGACCATTTTTACTTGTTCCTTAATTAATCAAACTTTTGACATGAAGTATCCATCTTCAGGAAAGCAGGTATGCCATTCCCAATGTGCGTCTCAACCACTGAGCTGTCTCTCCAGCTTTAAGAGTCAAATTTCTTTGGGATGTGGTCATTGGTAGGTTATCAGTGCTCCAGTGGATGGCTTATACCATGGCATGCAGGCAGCAGCTCTAGTTGGATTCAACGAGTTATATATGGATATATAAAAAAGAGGACATGGAGGTGGAAAGGGGGTATGTGTGTGGAGGGGTATCCTGGGGATCAGGGAAAGGGAGTTGCGGCTGGATGTGACCAAGATAAATGGTGTGTGTGGTTAGATATATTTAATTATCAGATAATAAATATTAAAAATGATGGTGTTTTCAGTTGCAGGATTATTTATTCATCAATTAAGTGACCACACTATTCAGGCAAACAAGATGCAGGAGGTTATTGGGAAGTTTCTTAATACACTGCTTTTTTCAGACTGCCTCCTGTCTGCATAGAACTTTGCATAAATGCCCTCTTACACAGTTGTATGGGTTTTTCATAGGGACATTTTATTGAGTTACTTTATTTAGAAGAACAAAAATGGCAGAGCTTGGTGGCCTGTTTTCTGTCTTACCAGCATAGGTGCATTTGAACAATGTCCCTGCCACTGTTGCCTTTATTTTATTTTATTTATTTTATTTTATTTATTTATTTTTTATTTTATTTTATTTTTTTAATTTTTTTGGTCTTTTCGAGACAAGGTCTCCCTGTAGTCCCAGCTGTCCTGGAATTCACTCTGTAGACCAGGCTGGCCTTGAACTCACAAAGATCTGCCTGCCTCTGCCTCCCAAGTGCTAGGATTAAAGGCATGCGCCACCACACCCGGCAAACCGTTGCCTTTAAAGATGCTGACTCTCGAGACAACATACAGTAGAGGATTTAACTTTGATTTGACATGGAATTTGACCATGCTCTGTTTTTTCTTATGAATGATGGAAGAGTCAGAGGAGCCCATGAGTTTTCCTCTAACTTAGCTGTGGGAAGTAAGAGGGAGGAAGGGAAATGGTCAGGAAGCCCCCAGGCGGAAGCTTTCATCCACTGGAACCACAGGTGTGAGGTTACCGGTCTCACTGGGTGCTTTTGACAAACTTCCACGTTTAGTCTGCCCTCCCTCTTCATTGGTGTGTACTTGTTACTGCACGGCTGGGCCGCTTCTTTTTTTTTTTTTTTTCGAGACATGTCGCATCCCCGTTCGTCCAGCGAAAGAAGACACGACACGAGAGCGATCTTCCTCAAGCAGTTTTATTCGGGTACCCTTACATGTGCTCTCTCTCTGTCCCTTCCTGGTTCACCACCTATAAGGCATGTCACAACCAATCGACTTCCACCACGTGGGTCTCAAGGATAGGATATCTCTATGCGGAACAGAGGGCTTCAGCAAAACCAAACCAAATAAGGACATGTTTCCTGCATGGAGCGCTCACCCCCGTGGGGGTGGGACGCGGAAACCGGCGCCATCTTTGAGGCGCGGCACTCTGCAGCTCCCAACAGAGACAGGGTCTCCCTGTGGCCCCAGCTGTCCTGGAACTCACTTTGTAGACCAGGCTGGCCTTGAACTCACAAAGATCCGCCTGCCCCTCTGCCTCCCGATGCTAGGATTAAAGGCGTGCGCCACCACGTCGGCCATCATTGTTCTCTGCTCAGGGGACTTTGGTTCTCTGGGATGACCTGCCCTCCATATCACATGACTAGATTACCAACTGTCATTCCTTCCTGAACCCATTTTGTTTAATTTACCACCAGAGCCAGTAAACAGCGCTTGATTTCCCAGAATCCCATGCTTGTGTGGTGGGATGTCTTCCTGGCCAATGAGATAAAAGTAACTAGATGTCTTGCTTGCTTGGGTCTCTGTTCTTGGTACTTCTTTTTATCTTTTGAGAAAGTAGACAAGCATTCTTGTGCCTGAGGGTTGTGGGAAATGAGGAGGAGCAGGCTGGGAAGTTGACAGGATTCTGGAGCTGATGCCATAGTCTGCCTTGACTGTGGGTGGGAAAAATAAAATTCAGTTAAATCACAGAAGTTGAATCTGTTACTTGAAACCACTTGTGGTCTTAACTGAGTTCAGAGTTTAAAAAGTTTATTATTTGGGGCTGGAGAGATGGCTCAGCAGTTAAGAACGCCAACTGCTCTTGCAGAGGACCTGGGTTCCATTCCCAGCACCCACATGGCGGCTGAGAACTCCAATTCCAGGAGAACTCCAGTTCCAGGGGAATCTGACACCCTCTTCTGACCTCTGCGGCATTGCACGATAGGAGTACACCAACCTACATGCAGACAGTACACTTATACACATAATAAATAAATAAATACATTTTTAAAAAGTGTATTATTTGACTAATGAAAGGACATTCTGTGTGAGAAAAGAGGACTTCAGAGCCCCACAGATACTCAATTTAAATTCTGGCCTTGCTGTTGATAATAGGCTGATGTTGCCAAGTAATTTGAACTCTTTTGATCTCAATCTTTCCATCTGTAAAATGGTAGTACTGGTGTTTGTGTCAGAAAATTTTTACAAAGATTAAAAATCATTGGAAATCATGAATAGAAGTGAAAATGGCATATTCGGCACATAATAGATTTCAAAGAAAAGGTGTCAGCTAGTATGGATGGACAGTGTGGTGGAACAGTAAGTAGGTCTCTGTTTTTCTCCCAGTAGGTTCTCAGTTAACTGGTGGAGTGACTGAGGAGCAGTCTGGCACCCAGCTGCAGTCACTTGCCTTCATCTACTCATTGTTCCTTTTAGCTCGAGTATTGGTCCCACCTTCCCAAACCAGGACACCCAGAAGTCTATGCTCCAACTTTGAGAAAGTAAAGGATGTGCTTATGAACATTTTATTAGCGACAGCATAGGGATGAAGGGTGTGGGCTCTGGAGCCAGATGATTGTACCTTCAAATCCTAGTCCTAATGAGCTATGTGATTTTGGTTAATTAAATCTTCTGTGAAATGGGAGTAGTTAGGTAGTTATGAGGATTAAATATGATAATATCTGTGAAGCACTAATAGCTCTATTCCTGGCAAGCAACCTGCCCTGGGTTGATGACAGATACTGTTGTTGTTATTTCATTGAATATTTGACTAGCAGCCCCAACTTGGGGAATTTTATTTTAGGTGGGATGTGGGCGATTATAAAGATGGCTTTGGAAATAGTGTACTGGGAAGGTTTTACTAGGTGTATGCTCAATGAGTGAGTGGGGGAAAACAAGTAACTCTTAACCAGGAAGGGCATATAAGCATAAAGGTTTAATGGGGTATGAGTTAAGATGTGAATGGCCTTAGTTTTCTTATTGTGGAAATTAATACAGTAATTGTAACCATCTGCTCAGGTTTGAGAGAGAATAAAATCAGCAGTAAGCATGGCCAGTGCTTACTGTGCCCTTGTTATTGGTAAATACTTACAAGCATCTTACGTGTTTTAACTTAGTCCCTGCATTGGCCCTAGAAAAGATACTGCTCTTATATCTGTGCTAGACACGAGGACTCTGGGGTACCCAGAGGCTCAGCAGCATTGTTAAGCTTATGGAGACTGTGTGCTGGGCTTGGGGTGGTCAGGCAGTCGTGCTGTAAATCATCACCAAACTTGGGAAGGTGGAGCTCCAGGCCAGCATCCTCAGCCTCAGTTGCTTTTCCTGGCCTCTGGTTTGGATTTGTACTCTGTATATGAAAGGCTATTAAGAATTGTTAGTTGGGGGGCTGGAGAGATGGCTCAGTGGTTAAGAGCACTGGCTGCTGTTGTGAAGAACCTGAGTTCAATTCCCAGCACCACACAGTGGCTAGTAACTGTCTATAACTTTAGTTCCTGGGGATCCAGTGCCCTCTTCTGACTTCTGAGGGTGGTCATTGCACGACACAGGTGCATTTAGTTACATGCAGGCATTTACACTCATACACATAAAATAAAAATAATTAAATATTTTAAAAAGAATGTTAGTTGGGGGCTAGAGAGATGACTCCATGATTAGGAATGCTTGTTCTGAAATTGTGAAGACTGGAGTTTGGATCCTTGTACCTACTTAACAGCCTGGTAGCCCTGCAAACACCTGTAACCTGCTCCCAGCAGGTGGATTCTGAAGGACTGCTGTGGTTTTTTGGGCAAGAAATGAGAATCCCAGGTTCAGGGAGAAACTCCCTGGCTAGAAAAAAAAAGTGCAGAGTATTAGAGATTGTTTGATGCCCTGCCCTCTTCTGTCCATGTGTGGGAAAACAGTTAAGATGGGTAGCATTCTAAACCAATGGGACCTCCCTGGCCACACCCATGGGGTGGGATATAGTGATGAAAAGGTTTAGGATTTGGCTTTGAGAATCAAGTCATGATGGATATTTAAGCAGACATCTTGGAATAAAAGCTCTCTCTGCATTTGAACCTCAACATGCATCCACGTGGAGTGCTTTCCTGCGCGTGCTTTCCACATGGGTCATCCTGGGATTAAGTGGGCCCTGCCACAAATCTTGGTGGTGTATCCACAAATGGCGCCCAACGTGGGGCTTTCAGAGGGAATTTTATTGGGGTTCTCAAGGGGAATTTTAGCAGGTTCTTGGGAGGAGGGGGTCTGTGATTTAATTTTGTTGTTTTCCTTTCCTGGCATGGTTTGATGAGAAGGCCCTAAGCATTGTCTCACCGCAGCTAGTAGTGGCAAGAATGTGAGAAATGCCAGAGCATTTTTCTGGCTGTCTAGTGTTCTGTGCCACACATGTCCAGGATTCTGAACTCCATAAGTCTGCAGAGGACATCCACGGGGCAATATTAAGAGTCTCACTCCAAAAGGAGGCAGGTTCCGCATGGAAATTTTAACTCCTTGACTCTTAAGGAGCGTTTTTATTTTCTTAGCCTGTGGGTCTTTTTGGCATGTCTGTTACCCATGATAAAGAGAGATAGGAAATGCTAGTGGTTAGGGAAAGAGACAGTTCAAAAGACTGATCTCACGGGAAGAGAGAATTCCACGGAGATGTGCCAACCTGGTCGTACAGAGGACAGAGACTTAAAGCAGATTCAAAGATTAATTTCTCATAGAAAAGACTTAAATTCCATGGAGATATACCACAGCTGGTCGTGACTACCCTGATTAGGGGGGTATCTCCTTGACTCCATGGTAAAACCCTCTGAGATTTCACTTGCGTGGGGGAAATCAGGGGCTAAGAGAGAGCCCGAGAAATACCTTGTTTCCTTCTTCCTTTGGTGGAAAGTTGAGCCACATGTTCTGGGCACCAGTTGTCATTGTCCTTGTTCAATGTCTTTGTGTCACGTGTGACCACATTCCACACGCTGTCCTTCCCTTCTTGGCTCAGCTCCAGGACTTGTCTCCTGCCTGCAGGCCGGCAGTCTCTAGGCTTCACTTCTGCAAAAGGGGGGAGGGAAAACTGCAGGAGATCACCCGTGGAAATGAACTAACTCACATGCACTCGGAGAGCCGGGGAGGATAGGAACTCCGTTTATTTTCTGTCAGTGAGGTCTATATATTCAAGACTACTGTGCTTTGGAAAGGAAGTGGGGAGCAGGTGGAAGGGAGGGGTGAGCCAACTTGGTTCTAATCGGGAGGCTGCAGAGCTCCAGTTTGTGCAACAGGTAACTAGAGGTGTGACATTTTGCTCAATGCCTCAGGGGAAGGGGCCTGTAACTTTTCAGAGATAGAGCGAAGCAAGAATGGTTGTAATATGCCGAATCTTCCTGCTACAGATAACTCTGAATGCCCACAGAGATATCAGATAACTGGAGATCTCCCAGGACAGGTCTTACAAGTTCTCAAGCCACACACAAAGTTTCATTCCCACATCCATGTATGCTCCTGCATACACACGTGCACGTATATACACATGCACACACACACAGACACATGTACATACACAAATAAATAGAATTAAATAAAAAAGTTGTTGATACACCTGAAGATTTTAAGCAAGAATGAAAAGTTTTAGGTTTGTGATGTGGGCAAAGTCCTAGATAGAGTGTCTCCGTTTACCTGTCCTGTATGGACAAAGTCTTCAGAGAAGAGTGTGTAGTGTGAAGAAGCAGCCACTCAGCCTTCAGGGTAGGCTTGACATTTAGAAATGATAAGGCAGAAGAAAGGTTGCCAAGGGAATGAGAGAAGTGGAAGATGGTGGTGCCCCAAAGAATGAACACACCCAGCGTCAGGACTGTTCACACCTTCTCAGCAGACTGCTTACAAGGGGAGGCTGGGGAACCTGGCTTCCATGATATTTTGTGAACTCAGAGCAAACAGCTGGAGTAGCACAAGAGAGAGGGAATCCAGAGTGTAAATCATTGAGGGTTACATGGGAAGTGATAGGCCGCAGGCATCAGCTAGACTGCCCTTTCAAGGAATCGTGGCAGAGGCACAGAATAGTGGCTAGGGTTGGAGGAAGGGACAGGGTTGACAAGGTGATGCTAAGAAACAGAACAAAGTGAGGGCAAGACACTGGGGGAGAAGGTCAGGGTAGGAACAGAGCCGGGTAGAAGGGGTGGGTTAGACTTGTAGTCTATAGAACTTTTCTATAGAGAAGATGGAAGACGGGATCCTGGGAAATGGGAAATGCTTTGGGAAGGGTTAAGAGTTGGTGAGTTTGGGGCTGGAGAGATGGCCTAGTAGTTAAGAGTGCCGACCGCTCTTGCAAAGGACCCGGGTTTGATCCCTAGCACCCACATGGCAGCTGAGAACTGTCTTTAACTCCAGTTCCAGGGGAATCCAACACCCTCTTCTGACCTCCACAGCATTGCATGACACGGGTGCACAAACCTACATGCAGACAGTACATTCATACACATACAAAAAATAAAATTAAAAAAAGAGTTGGTGAGTTCTCAGCAGGCAATCTTTAACGGAGTAGGAAGCAGTGAAAGGAAGTTTATAGACAAGTTGCTTGGGCTTCAGGGGAGCTGGCTCTAGGGATTATTGGTCAAGAGGAAAAATGTGAATAATGGCAAAAGTCTTTTATGGAAACAATGCAAGTGACGTGTTTAGCAGGATGTGCCTGGAAGCAGGCAGCTAACTCATTGAAGTGGAAAGTAGCACAAAAAGAAAAAAAAAAAGTCAAACAGGAAAACTTGACTGGTTTGAAGAAGGAATTTTTAGACAACCAGACTTAATGATTCACAGACTAATTTTTTGGGAGAAATGAGCATTTTCAGTGGTGAGAAACAGCCTTGTTTTGATGCCACAGTCAGTCAGTCAGTGGCTAAGAATGGAACTGTTGGTTGCACCAGGAAATGTTCTATGGAAAGAGCCTGTAAAGTAGAGACCATTGCACTAAATCAATACTGGTTTAGTTCTGTATGAGGTCATTGGTCCTCATTTTAATTAATTATTTCCAGGCAGAACTTAGCTGAAAAGACTGGATTGTGGCATTTCAGCGTTTTGATGCGGTGCGACATCAGGATGATGGTGCAGAGCTCCAAAGCCGTCCGGTAACTGGGAGTGTGGTACCCTGGTCCTCCTTCGTCCTGGGCTTTGCTTTTTGTTGTTTCAATTTCCCACAGTCAAACATGGGTCAGAGACATTAAATGGAAGAGTCCAGAAACAAACAGCTCATGAGTTTTAAGTTGTATTTTATTCTTAGTACCATGATAAAATCTTGCACCTGTCTGGCCTGTTTGCCTGGGGTGTGAATTGTCTAGAGTATTCACACTCTGTGATGAATGCTACCTGCTTGGCTATCTGAAGTCTGTGCTGGCTTGTGGTAGAGTTCTCAGACTGGTGCCTGAGATAGAGGCTGCATGGAAACAGGTTTGGTGTGGCCATCGGTCTTTATATTTTAGCCAGTATTTCACCTAAGAGTCTTTTACTTACTGAAATTAAGACTTAGAAAAGGGAAGACGTGGCCTCTCTGGGCTCTCCTGCCTTAGAGAGCTCAACAAGAGCTGGACATTGTGAGGAAGAGTTAGGGGTTATGTTTAACACACAATGACCTTTTTTTCAGATAAAATCTTCACTTTCCATTGCACAGATTTTAAACATTTATCTGCCTCTTTTCGGGTCATGCCTATAAAGCAATCCCAATGCAGATCTCTTATCTGAAATTAAGTTCTTCATTCATATGGAAGTTAAGTATATGCGTTCTACCAAACCTTGTTTATTTTTTTAGGAAGAATATTCTTCTTTTGGTTTCGCCTGCTGTCACCACTGTGTCCCCTTGTGACTTCATCTCATCTTGACCTGGTTCTTCAAGCTTGTCCTTCCTGTCACCTGTATAGGAGCTAGCTCTTGGAATTCAGAAGGGTGCTAAGCCTGTCTCCCTTACTGCTTTTCTTGCTTAAACCACTTTCTTCCTGAAGTCTCACTTTAAATAGTCCAGCAGCGAATCCATCAGAGTCTGTGCTGGGAATTCTACAGGAATTTGGTAACCCAGGTTTTAGATTCTAAATGCTCAGCCATTAATGATGAGTCTAGGCTATCTTTGAAGGCTCCTTCCACCCCAGTAAATTTTATGCCTTGAATATTCCAATGTTAGGTTTATTTATTGACACTCATTGGTAAGTGGTTGTTTCTTCAAATTGTACTTTGCAGTAAGAACCTTAGTTGCACTATATCCATGATTATGAGGGCTGCACTAGTGCTATTTCTGTTTTACAGACAAGGAAAGAGTTTCCTCCAAAATAGAGTCTCCGAATGGTTTATATCTGATATGTCTTTTTCAGATGGATTATATTTTAGTTGAGGTCCATGATTTTGTTGGCAGGAACCCAAGAAGGACGTAAATAAATATGGTTTCTTTGGCCAAGGTGGTGATCCATTATCGGGTCAGAGAGGGTGCCAGGGTGATTCATGTAGACAAGCTGTATGAGGTAGGCCTTCTCCCTGGACACAGATGCAGTACAGGATTGTGGGTCCTGGGCTCTGGAGCCCAATAGCTCAGTTTCCCTATTTGTCCAGTGAGGGCATCAGTAGTGTATAGTTTTGTGGGAGTGGCTTACAGTGGAGGTGATTTTCAGTTTAAGGAGGCCTTTGGCAATAGCATGTACATTTTCCATGTCACAACCTGGGGATGGGAGGAGGTGGCACTCTATCTGGTGGGTAAGGTCTGGGATGCAGCTGATCATCCCATAGTATGTAGACAGCCCATCCTACAAGGCATTATTGAGCCCAGAATGTCCATAGTTCCCAGAAACTTTGCTTCATAGGGTCATGAAGAGGAAACAAGATGCTGAATGCAAACAGTTTGCCACAGTCAGCAGTTGCTACTGGAAAACCATCCCAAAGACTTCCAGATGAGCCTTTGAGACGGTGAATGCCAAAGAGCTCGTTTTGGCAGCGTCTGTGATTGTGGCCAAGGCCAAGCTGTGTACTTGGAGCTTCGTGCTCCCCTGTCCAGAAGTGGTGACAGACTCACTGGAGATTGTTTATGTTACACTGTGTACTAACGTAGCTGTAAAAACAATTAGTAGTTTTTAGGGTGTTCCTAATAAACTTCCTGTTTAACTAACTTGTTTTGTGGAGATAATTTTGGTGCGCTGGCATAGGTCCTCTGATAGAAAAGGTTTCTGTTTATGAATTTTCAAAATATGTTTTGATGTGGGGGACATGTAGTTTTTATTTTCCCATCAGTGGCCTAGTGTTGTGCTAGGTCTGGCAGCACAGAGCTCTGTCCTGTGAGGGATTTACCATGTAAAAGACATGCATGGAGACATGCATGGAGTTTTAGATTTCCATCTGTTGTTCATTGTGGATTTGCACTGGAATTGTTAATTTGTTTGTGATCATAAAAGTGATGTGTGTATCTTCTAGATCTGAGTAGTACAGGAAAAAATAGATAACAAAGACAGTTAAAAAATGGGGCTGGAGAGATGGCTCAACAGTTAAGAGCACTGACTGCTTTTGCAGAGGACCTGAGTTTGATCCCAGCACCAACATGGCAGCTAAGAACAGTATTTAGTGCCAGGCATGGTGGTGTACGTCTTTAATCCCAGCACTCAGGAGGTAGAGGCAGGTGGATCTCTGTGAGTTCAAGGCTAGTCTGGTCTACAGAGAGAGCTCCAGGCCAGCTGGGACTAAAGGGAGACCCTGTGTCAAAAAAAAAAAAAAAGTTGCCATCCCACCACACAAAGATGCACTTTTTTTTTGGTGTGGTGATATGTTTCCTTCAATTTTCCATTCATCTATTTTTCTCCATAGTTAAAATATAATAATTTTACACCCACTTTAGAAAACAGTTTGCATTGTTTGATTTGTACTTCCCTGCACTGCTGAATTATCTGTGACTGTTTCTAAGGACTGAGACACTACAGCATTGTAGAACACGTGGCCTGTTCTCAGGACCATTTCTTTTTTTTTTTGGTCTTTTTGAGACAGGGTCTCCCTGTAGCCCCAGCTGTCCTGGAACTCACTCTGTAGACCAGGCTGGCCTTGAACTCACAAAGATCCGCCTGCCTCTGCCTCCTGAGTGCTAGGATTAAAGGCGTGCGCCACCACGCCTGGCAGGACCATTTCTTACTGTACCACATCAGTCCTGTCTTCACATTAGCTGGATGGAAGCTGCATCAAAGGGTTTGACTGTGTGGAGGGAGGTCCTGAGTGATGGTGTGACTGTGTGGAGGAGGTCCTGAGTGATGGTGTGACTGTGTGGAGGAGGTCCTGAGTGATGGTGTGACTGTGTGGAGGAGGTCCTGAGTGATGATGTGATTTGCCAGAACTTTCTACTAACTTTTAGTCCCATTAACAGAGTGATCGTTTTGTTTTAATAATACTTGATAAAATTTTACAGAGAAAGGATCCTTTTCTTTTTGTGTTTGATACTAAGGAGGTCAGATGTGCTGATGTCCTTAATGACTGCATTTCTTTCACAGATGCCCAATGTTCATCACCCACTGCATCTATTGGGAATTAGTACTTTTCTTATTTGTCGTGAACTCTAATTCATGTATTTCATTCATTAGTCATCTATCAGTTGCGCACATTTCTACCTATTTTAATTTGTTTTTAGTGATAGAGATTTTTAAAAATTATTGTTTATTTTACGTTTATGAGTTTATTGCTTGCACATATGTAAATGTACCTGTGTCGTGCAATGCCCATGGAAGACAGAAGAGAACCTTGGATCCCCTGGAACTGGGATTATACATTAGCCACCATGTGGGTGCTGGGAATTGAACCCACATGGTCTTTTATTTATTTATTTATTTATTTATTTTCTATGTATATGAATGTACTGTCTGCACGTAGGTTTGTGCACCCATGTCGTGCAATGCCATGGAGGTCAGAAGAGGGTGTTGGATTCCCCTGGAACTGGAGTTCTCCAGGAATTGGAGTTACAGACAGTTCTCAGCTGCCATGTGGGTGCTGGGGATCGAACCCAGGTCCTCTGCAAGAGCGGTCAGCGCTCTTAACCGCTAGGCTATCTCTCTAGCCCTTGAACCCAGGTCTTTTGCAAGAGTAGCCAGGGCTCTTATCTGATGAACCATCTCTCCAGCCCAATGTTTTGATTTTTATGTAGTCTCTCTATTCTGTTTTCCAACTGTGGTCTTCAACTTGCCTCTCTCTATGCTAAATGAAGTCTTTTTCTATGGGAATCACCATTCTGAGTAACTAGTGTTTAAAATTACCCTCAGAGTAGGTGGTTCCAGTTTCCTAAGGCCCTCAGGTGCCTTTGTGTGTTGGGGAAAAGCCTTCACATACTGGTGGGATGGACACAGAAGGGGGCGTGAGCGAGAACCGATGAGACTGGCTGGGCCGTCCATTGCCTGCTTGCTTGTTCCGCCTTGCTTTAGTCTCCTTTCTTTCCAGGTGGAAGGTAACTCAGTGATGGCAGGAAGTCCCATCAGTCCCTAAGGGGCTGATCACCGGGACTAGGATTAAAGGGGTGCGCCACCACACCCAGCTGCATTATGGCTCTTAGAGATGCTTCTCAACATTAGGAGGCCAAATGCCGTTTTCGTCTGCATTCATTAGGAGGAAACCACCAGTAAGCTGTAGAGCTCTGACTGCAGGGCTGACCACTCTACTTGGGGACAATCCCATTGTTGTAACTCCTTGGTGGAGCTGGAAGGCAGAGGGCAACACAAAGTATTTTAAGTTTTGGAATCAGACATACCTTGGTTAAAACCCCAACATATTGTTGTCTTAGCCTTGTGGCTTTCTTCCTTACTTACCCTTGCTTTCTAGGTTGTGGGATGAAATCTCTCTTCCTCCTAGGAATACTAGATTAAATGGAATTACTGTCTGTAAGGTGCCTAGCATAGCACCTGGCTCATTTTCCGCAGATGTTCACAGTGATTATGTCCTCGTCCAAAGCCAAAAAATGCAGCTTCTCCTTTTTTCCCCCCCAAAGTTCAGAATAAAGAGCCCAGATAGCTTGGTCAGTAGAGCATAAGACTTTTAATCTGAAGGTTCAGGGTTGAAGTCTCTGTTCAATTATCTGCTCCTTTAGAGCTAGAGAGATGGCTCAGGGGTTAAGAGCACTGGCTGCTCTTGTAGTGGACCTGAGTTTGGCCAGCGCCCACATGCAACTAACAACTGTCTGTAACTCCAGTTCTGGGGGTCCGACACTCCCTTCCTCCATGGGCATTGCACACATGGACACACATGTAGGCAAAGCTGTCAGATACATAATAAAAATAAATAAAACTGAAAATATTTTTAGAATAACTTGTAAATCTAGTTGAATTTTTAGAATTTTAGCAATTTTCTTATATTTAGATGCAAGAAATTTTTCCTGTTCAGTGGGCCTTCTTTTCTGTTGTAGATAAGTCACATGTTTCTCTGAGGTACTTCTGCTTAGAGAATTTCATGAATCTCCAGCAAAGCATGTTTTGTCTGTGTGCTCATGTGATGGTGGTAGTCACCCTTTACACATGGTTGAGATTTTTTTTTTTACGTGTATGAATGTTCTGTCTGCATGTAGGTTTGTGCACCTGTCGTGCAATGCCGCGGAAAGAGGGTGTTGGATTCCCCTGGAACTGGAGTTAAAGATGGTTCTCAGCCGCCATGTGGGTGCTAGGGATCGAACCCAAGTCCTCTGCAAGAGCAGTCGGTGCTCTTAACCGCTAGGCCATCTCTCCAGCCCGAGATTTTTTTTTTTACATCCTTCAAAACATTGTTACTTATCTATGCTTTATAAGCATTTGGGTCATGGAATAGACTTTAAAAATGTGGAGAGCCCGCTGGGAGTGGTGGTGCACGCCTTTAATCCTAGCACTTGGGAGGCAGAGGCAGGCGGATCTTTGAGTCCAAGGCCAACCTGGTCTACAGAGTGAGTTCCAGGACAGCTGGGGCTACAGGGAGACCCTATCTCGAAAAGACAAAAAAAAAAAAAAAAATGTGGAGAGCCGGGCGTGGTGGCGTATGCCTTTAATCCTAGCACTCAGGAGGCAGAGGCAGGTGGATCTCTGTGAGTTCAAGGCCAGCCTGGTCTACAGAGTAAGCTCCGAGCCAGTTGGAACTTAAAGGGAGACCCTGTCTCGAAAATACAAAAAAAAAAAAAAGTGTAGAATCATCAGAAAGGACGAAGTTGGTAAATATTTCAAGAGAGAAAAGTTGCTAAGTTAATTTAATTTGTCATGCCACTTAAAAGTTATATTTGATTGGTGCTTATGCTAGATGTGTTAGCCACAATAAAAAGAACTTTAAGGTACAAGCACTCCTGCCTAGAGAACTCAGCATGAGATTACCTTGCCATTTAACTTCTACTGCATGCTTGTTTGGGCTTTGTCTTGGTAATGAATTGAGCCAAGTGATTCTTTTTTTTTTTTTTTTTTTTTTAAGCCAAGTACTTCTAAATTCTTTTAGAATTATTAGTTCAATATGGTGCTTGTTCTGCAGAGTTAAAGATATCTGTTGGGAATCTTCTTTAAAAGAATGTTTTGGATCTGACTTTTAAAAAATTTATTTTGGTTCCTGAAGACATGGTTGTGTTTTTAACAGTGAGTCACTTGGAACTGTAATATGGGGCAGGTTACAGTGATGCATACAGCGCTGTACTGGCTGATGACTGGTTACAGTGATGCATACAGTGCTGTACTAGGTGATGACAGTTACAGTGATGCATATAGTGCTGTACTGGGTGATGACAGTTACAGTGATGCATACAGTGCTTCACTGGGTGATGACAGTTACAGTGATGCATACAGTGCTGTACTGGGTGATTAGTTACAGTGATGCATACAGTGCTGTACTGGCTGATGACAGTTACAGTGATGCATACAGTGCTGTACTGGCTGATGACTGGTTACAGTGATGCATACAGTGCTGTACTGAGTGATGGCAGGTTACAGTGATGCATACAGTGCTGTACTGGCTGATGACAGGTTGCAGTGATGCATACAGTGCTGTACTGAGTAATGGCAGGTTACAGTGATGCATACAGTGCTGTACTGAGTGATGGCAGGTTACAGTGATGCATACAGTACTGCACTGGCTGATGACTGGTTACCAGTGATGCATACAGCATGCTGTACTGGCTGATGACTGGTTGCAGTGATGCATACAGTGCTGTACTGGCTGAAGACTGGTTACAGTGATGCATACAGTGCTGTACTGAGTAATGGCAGGTTACAGTGATGCATACAGTGCTGTACTGAGTGATGGCAGGTACAGTGACATGTACTGGCTGATGACTGGTTACAGTGATCATACAGTGCTGTACTGGGTGATTAGTTACAGTGATGCATACAGTACTGCACTGGCTGATGACTGGTTAAGTGATGCATACAGTGCTAGTACTGAGTGATGACAGGTTACAGTGCATACATGCACTGGCTGATGACAGGTTCCAGAGATGCATACAGTGCTGTGCTGGGTGATGACAGGTTACAGTGATGCATACAGTGCTGTACTGGGTGATGACTGGTTACAGTGATGCATACAGTGCTGTACTGGCTGATGACAGGTTACAGTGATGCATACAGTGCTGTACTGGGTGATGACTGGTTAAGTGATGCATACAGTGCTGTACTGGGTGATGACAGGTTGCAGTGATGCATACAGTGCTGTACTGGGTGATGACTGGTTAAGTGATGCATACAGTGCTATACTGGCTGATGACAGGTTGCAGTGATGCATACAGTGCTGTACTGGCTGATGACTGGTTAAGTGATGCATACAGTGCTATACTGGCTGATGACAGGTTACAGTGATGCATACAGTGCTGTACTGGGTGATGACTGGTTAAGTGATGCATACAGTGCTGTACTGGGTGATGGCAGGTTACAGTGATGCGTACAGTGCTATACTGGCTGATGACTGGTTACAGTGATGCGTACAGTGCTGTGCTGGCTGATGACTGGTTAAGTGATGCATACAGTGCTGTACTGGGTGATGGCAGGTTACAGTGATGCATACAGTGCTGTACTGGGTGATGGCAGGTTAAGTGATGCATACAGTGCTGTACTGGCTGATGACTGGTTAAGTGATGCATACCATGCTGCACTGGCTGATGACTGGTTAAGTGATGCATACAGTGATGTACCGAGTGATGGCAGGTTACAGTGATGCATACACTGTTGTACTGGCAGATGACTGGCATCTTTGCTTCTGTTCTGAGAACTTGGGTCTGTCGTGGTTCCTCCTCTGCCCTTCCTGCATCTTGTTAGGAATGGAGAGAAGATAGGAAAATTCCTTTATCTAACGTGTATGCATTCATAAATAAGAATTTAATATAGTTTAGGCCATGTGTCTAACCTAAGACCTGAGCATCAGTGATGATATAAAATGATATGATATCTAAGTTCTTTTTCTTGAGTTGGAAGATGAAAGTACATGAACTTTTGGTCAAATTTGTGACTGCCACAGAGTGCAGGAAGTTATAAACACCACACCCAACTTTAGTGATAAGTAGAAAAGTATTTCTGTAAACTTTCAAGTTTGTTGCTTAATTTCTTGATTTGTAGCCAAAGTGGACATTTGGGGAAGAGGTGTTGGCAGGGGTAGCAGTGATAAAATTAGATAATGATGAGGAGAGAATGGAAGAATAAAATGGTTAGTGATTTGGCTATTAATTGTTGGGTTTAAGGACTGAAGAGTGTGCTTTGTGACCCTGAGATAGCAGCTCTGTCCTGGTCACTTGGAATCATTTTCACTCCAGTGCTCTGAAACAAGGTCGGGAGAGTGATAGTGCTTAGGATGATGCAGGGAGATGTGGCAGGCACTTTGTGTCTCGCTGCTGGTTGGTTGGCTGATGGCGTAAACAGCCATTAGCTCTCATTAGCCTTTACGAGAGCTGTGAGGCACCTACCTGGGCCGAGAGATGCTTTCCTCTGATTCTCTGTTGAGAGCATGAAAATTCCCTTTTGACTTCTTCAGTCCCAGGATCTTTTCTTGAAGAGATAGAATGCTACCTTGGCATGAGCAAAGTCCTGCTAGTGCCTCAAATAACAGTAGGCAGCACCCAGTGACTGCAGACAGACTGTTCTAAGCCACGTCCGAGAAGTCTGCGAGCTTTTAAATCTTTTATTTATTCCCTTCCAGCTTCTTGTCGGCTATGCTCTAGAAGCTGTGGTCTGTATCAACAGAGGTTCTAGATCATTTAGTCAGAGTCAGAGAGGAGAGTTGAGGAGAGAGGGAAGGTAGGAGGTAGGGTGGGTGGGTGGGGGCGTCCCTGCCCCAGGACCTTGTGCCATCATTGATAGTCCTGTTCTTATGAAACGCTGGTCTGTAGTTTGAAGGTGGGAGACAAGTAGAAGGAGGAGCCAAGTCTTCAGGGGCTTTGTATACCAACAAGCTTGGAGAAACACAAGGACAAACTGGAATTGGGCAGTGTTTATCAGAAAACCCTTGAACTAAGAATCTCACCGTCTGACCCTAGTATTTATAAACTGTGTGCTTCTGGGCAAGTTACTTAGCCAGTTATAAAGTCAGGCTCAAAACTGAGGTCAGATATAAAATGCTGTAAAACATTTCAGCAGGGGTGTGAGGTTACAGGTTTCATATGGAGTACATGTTCTATGTTTTAAACATTCTGACCCCAAAACTCTGTAATAGACCCTGCCATTTGTTGACTCCCAGCACTGTGACAGCTTTTCTTTCATTCTGGGATCCCAAACTGGACTGGAGCCTCTGTGCATCTCAGGAAGTATCTTGGGGTTTTCTGGAAGAAGATGCTGCTTCCCAAGGAAGGCAGTGAGGAGCCCCCAGTCCTGCCACAGCCTCTCTGCCATCTCTTCTCTCACGTATGCAGAATATTCTACCTCACCGTCAGGTCTTCAGCCTCAAGCACTGTGCTCTGCTATTAAAAGTTTGGAGCGGTGTTCAGTTCTCTATAGGTAGCTTTGGAATGCTGACTTCTGGGATTTGAGGGTGAAGGTTGTAGCCTCAGCTTTGGCACCCCTGTCACTGGTGGCAGCTTACAGTGTCACGTGATGTTATGATATTCAATCCTTAACTTGGTTGGTCTTGTGCCCTGACCTGTGAACCTGCAGTATCCTGTGTATTACTTAACTCCCATGCTTGTTGACTGGTGTGGGTTAGTGTTCAGAAAGTGACCTGCAGAGGCTGATTATTAAACAATTATAGTTTTTATTTGAATGACCATCCGCTTTTAGCCTTTACAAGACTTCTAAGAGAACTTGCAACTTCCTCAGCATAATTAAAAATAACTCTACACATAAGTGGTCACTACATATCCTAGATTGGTTCATGATTAGTGGATATTGGCTCTAAAGTAGGTGCTGAGTGGAGCTGTACTGTGCCCATTGTACTGTCCCAAAGAGTCTGAACCCTTGGAATGGAAAAGAACAATATATCAAGAGTGCCAAGAAGCATAGTGTATGGCAGAATATTTGTAAGCTCACAGTTCAGATACTAGAGCAGAATTGGAGGAGGAGATTATAGCCCCCTTTCCAGTCATTAAACAACAGATCTTTTTTGGAATTACACTAGATATTTGGTAATATTTATACCTGATTGTAGTATGAGAGCCTTACTTCTATATTTATGAAATAGCTGACCCCAAATTGAGTAATTTCCCCCAAACATAAATTAATACTACAAAATTTTGATCTAGGCTAGAGAGATGGCTCAGTGGTTAGGAGCACTGACTGCTCTTACAGGAGAACCTGGTTCTGTTCCCAGTACCACATGGCAGTTAACAACCATCCATAACTCCAGTTCCAGGGGATCTGATACCCACCTCTGGCCTCCACAGACATTGCATGACACAGGTACACTTACATAAATACAGGCAATACATGCATAGATATAAAATAAAAATAGTAAAAGAACCCCAAATATTAATCCTATATGTGGATAAATGCAGGTGTTTCTGGGACATTTATTTTGAACTTGCAGAACTGGTGGATCACCACAAAAGGCAAATAAGCAGGTGAGGCACAGAAATATCAATTCTAGAACCTTCTAGGGTATTTAGGAGGACGGAGGACGAATGGAAGAGATTCAAGCTACTACTGAAATTCCAGAATCCTTGGTAATAGGATTTTTTTTTTTTTTTTTTTTTTTTTTTTGAGACGTCTCTCTATAACCTCAGCTGGCCTGGAATTCAGTATGTAGACCAGGCTGGCCTTGAACTCATAGAAATCTGTCTTCCTCTGCCTCCTGAGTGCTGGGATTAAAGGTCTGTGCCACCACTCCCAGTGTTAATGGTATATTTTAGGCATGGCTGAGGATTAGGATTTATGAGTTTGTTTTGTTTTCTTCTACCTTGACAAAATACTCCACAGACGTGATGTAGGTGAGGTCAGTTGTGGCAGGGAAGGTATGCTGGAGTGGGCCTGTACGGTGGAGCTCCTTGCATGGTGGCCAGACCAGGAAGCAGAGAGTTAGACTATCCAGATGCAAATAGAACCTTCACAGGCTCATTCTCACTGAGTAGGCCCTGTGTCCCCAAACAGTCATACTGGCTGGGGACCAAGTCCTTAAAAACATGAGCCTGAGGGTGCACTCCAGACTCCAGCCAGAACAGAGTTCTCTTGCCAAAGGGTAAAGTCGGTGTGCTTTGGGAGGAGTCAGATTCCTGGCATTTCCAAAAGTCACTTGTGTTCAGCAAATTTCTGAAACTGTCTGGCGTGGTTTGTGGGATGAGTAACCAAGGCCAAAGTCATACATACGTAGTTATACTCGAGCTCCTTCCTGAGTGCAGATATTAAGTGAACACAGTTCTGCTTTTCTAGCTCCTAGTAAGTGAAGAAGAGGTGGGAGTTTGCTCACCTAAGGTGTCAGTGGTTTGGATTTGCTGAAGGCTTGGCGGTGGGGAAACCTGGTGATTTGACACAGCCGAGGTGATTGTATGTGTCTGCGTTTCTGTGTGTGTTTGTGTGTGTTGGTTTCCCGGGGCGTCCCTCTCAGCTCCTGAGTAGCTCTGGTAATTTTGCCTTCGTCTATGTTGCCTTGCAGGAGCTCTCTAATGCCAGGTGAAGGAAGATGTCACTAGCTTGTTTCCATGATGGGTGTAGTGGAAAGATAAATCAGTTACTGTTCTTTATCCAGAAGCTGAGCAGCCTCAAGCTGCCATGGTGACAGGTTTGTATAAAATACCCACGTCTGAGCCTCCTGGAGGGTTGATGATGATTTGTGGCTGGATGTGAACAGTATGATCTGCCAGCTGCTTTCCGGTGTTGGCGAGCAGTGAGGGACAGCACAGAATTAGAAACTCAGGGTTTCCTCACAGAAAGGAAACTTTGTAGCACAGTGAGTACATTATGGAGGAAAGGCTGAAGGTGCGCCCCTGGACATGTGGGCCGCCCAGGAAGACGTGGACGGTCTTCTGTGTGAACCCTAGAACCTTTGGTGAGAACCAGAGGGTACCAGGAGCAGAGAGTTCTCCCTTGGCCCTGAACATGCCTGCACTGGCAGGTACTGGCCCGCCCGAGTCAGAAGATTACCTCTTGTACAGTTCAAATGAGGAATCTCCAGCTGTGCCTTCTCCTTGTGACTCATGTCTGCAAAGGATGAAAGAAGAGTTTCCTGGCAGGAAGCATGGCTTTGTGCAGAGGGAATTGACTATTGTTAGAAGAGAACCTTTTGAAGACCCAGAATTGTAAAAAGTCTGTCTAGAAAAGAAGGACTGGAGGAATCTGCAGAGTGTTGCCTGGACGTCTGGGAAGTAAATCAGGACAAGAAATAGAAATGGTCAAATAAAAACCCTTGTCACTCAGGACTGGCTGCAGTCCTAGGAAAGAGGCCGGAGCAGCTGGGCTTGGAAACCCTTAGATACACACAACCCTTATTCCACCCAGCACTGAGCCACTCTTTGTACCCCCCACAGTTGGAATATCTGGTGCACTCCCCAGGGATGGTGCTCTTGGCTGTTCAGAGGGTGTGCCTTCCAAGTGTAGGAGAAATTTGCTTCCTTTAAGCTGATATTGCATAATTTCCTCAGGAGGCCCAACATAGTGGTTAAGGACAGGCTTTCAAATCAGGGAGACTTAGATGCTTAGACCTCAGGTTATTGTGAGAATTAGCTGAGCATAATGAATAAGCACTCAAATTTATTATTATTATTATTACACATCAAAAGAGGTAGCTGAAATTGTGAAAAGTATTTTCCTGGGGCTGGAGAGATGGCTCAGAGGTTAAGAGCACTGACTGCTCTTATAGAGGACCCTGGTTCAGTTCCCAGTACACACAGGAGTTAAACATAACCATGTTTAACTCCAGTTCCAGGGGGATCCGATGCCCTCTTCTGGCCTCTACAGGCATTGCACAGATGGATGCACTTACATATGTGCAGGCAAACACTCATACATATCAAAATCAATCAATCAATAAAAACTTTTAGAAATGTATTTCTCTATTCTCCCAGGCTAGTATACAAACTTTGAGCCATAGTTGAGCCTTAGCCAACCCACATAGGTGCTGCTCAGTAATCCCAGGCTTTGGGGTGTTTAAAACAGTGGCAGGTCCTTGCAAAGGGCATTGGGTGCCTGTCCCATAGGAGGATTCCTGTGTTTAGCTTTTTATCTTTGCACTAATGCACTCTACCCAGGATGTCTGCACATTCAAACATGTTAGCCAAATGTCTGCAGAGTTAGTGGATTGTTCTGTCAAATAAATGGAAATGCTTATTTATCTCTTTAGCATCTCCTGTATATAAGACACTGGACCCGTAAGAATAAATGCACAACTCATTGCTGTTAGGTGTTTGTGTTTTTATTTGTGTTTTATTACCAAATTATGTGTTAGAGGTTTGTGTGGTCATATCGTTGCTTTACTGTGATTCTAAGAGAAGTGGATCTGCTTTTCTGTCTTTATCACCATGCTGAGGTGGGTCTGCTGATCTAATCCACGATTTTCCCCAAAGAGATAGATACTCTTTTTTTAAAATTTTATTTATTTATTTTTTTATGTGTACGAATGTACTGTCTGCATGTAGGTCTGTGCACCCGTGTCATGCAATGCCGCGGAGGTCAGAAGAGGGTGTCGGTTTCCCCTGAAACTGGAGTTCTCCTGGAATTGGAGTTATAGACGGTTCTCAGCCGCCATGTGGGTGCTGGGGATTGAACCCAGGTCCTCTGCAAGAGCGGTCGGCACTCTTAACCGCTAGGCCATCCCTCCAGCCCCGAGATAGATACTCTTTTTTAAAAAATTAATTTTTAAATTTGATGTGTGAGTATTATATCTGAATGTATGTAAGTACACCCGTGTTGTAAAGTGCCCACAGAGACAGAAGAGGGTGTCAGATCCTCTGGAGCTAGAGTTAGAGGCAGTTGTGAACCATCTGACATGGAACCAGTGTTCTTGACTACTGCACCACCTCTCCAGCCTCTAGATAGGTATTCTTATTCATATTTTACAGATAAGAAATGGACAGGCAAGTTACTTGTGCACTTTTGGGACAAGGTCCTATAACTAGTATTAAATGTAAGTTCTGCTGGGTGTGGTGGCGCATGCCTTTAATCCCAGCACGTTGGAGGCAGAGGTAGGCGGATCTCTGTGGGTTCAAGGCTAGCCTGGTCTACAGAGCAAGCTCCAGGACAGCTGGTACTAAAAGGGAGACCCTGTCTCAGAAATACCAAAAAAAAGGATAAAAAAAAAAAAAGTTCTGTATCATGATAGTCAAATTTGTTTATAAGCATGACAGACCTGGTTTGGGTCCCAGAGGGCGTGGTCTGGTGAAGGGATGGTTCACTGCAGATACATAATTCATACATATATAGGGGTCAGGAAGGATTCCCCAAGGGGCTAATTGATGTTTTAACTCAGATAGAAATCTTTGTCCGCCCCCAGTCACTATGATTACAGTTGCCCTGCTTTACAGACTTCTGCATGTCCCTTGTCTCTAACCCTGGCATTGATTTGAAAGAACTGGCTTTATTCATAATTTACATCTTTTCCACTTCCCTAAAGCCAATAAGGCAATTTAAAAGGAACACTATACATTAGAAGGCTGTTGGAGAGTAAGGAGGGTGTTTGTGGAGAGGTTCTTGGAAATCCAGAAAATAGAGGGAAAAAAAAAAGATGATTTGATGCCACAGTGTCATTTAAGTCCCCGCAGATGAGGGCAGTGTTCTTGCTATTTTTATTTATGTTGTCATGGGGCCTGGCAGAGCCCCATCCTTCTACCATGTCTACACAGGCCAGCCATTCTCCCTGGTAACTCTGTGTACTGGAAATTTGCTTTAAGGCTTTTGATCTCAAGTTGGTGAATTGTTGACATGTGTTCAAGTTGCTATCTTGAGGGGAACTGGAATATTTTAAATGAATAGTCAGAGTCATCAGAAACAAGTTACATTGCCCATGATATATGCAATCACAACTTTGTCTTTTCTTTTTTTGTGGTGTTAGAAATTGAACCCAGGACCCCATATGTGGTAGGCAAGTACTCTACCACTCTACCATCCTTAGCCGAGGATATTGTGTTTGTTAGTTAAAATTAAAGTTTTCAGACTCTGCTCTTTAAGTAGAAAGTGATTAGAAGGCTGGAAGAGCTCCTAGAACACAGAATAGTGGCAAAATAAATTGTAGGCACCGTGTCCTCCTTGGGAGCCACAGACTCCCTATGCTCCTCATTATTAGAATAAGGAGCTTGGGGGTTGGATGGCCTCAAACTTCACAGGGTCTAGCATTCTTTATTTCTAATCATTTCTAACCTAACAGGTTTTTTTTGAGACAAGAGTCTCTCTGCAACTCACCATGTAGACCAGGCTGGCCTCAAACTCACAGACATCCACCTGCCTCTGCTGAGATTAAAGGGGTGTGCCACCACGCCCAGCATAACAGGGCTTTTTCCCTGACTAATTTCCCAGGGTGCCTGGTGGATGCCAGTGTTGACACAGGTCCCGGAGCTCTGTTGTCCGAAGATCGAAATGGATTTTGTTTTTTGTTTTTTTTGAGACAGGGTCTCCCTTTAGTCCCAGCTGGCCTGGAACTCACTCTGTAGACCAGGCTGGCCTTGAACTCACTGAGATCTGCCTGCCTCTGCCTCCCGAGTGCTAGGATTAAAGGCATGCACCACCACACCTGGCTTGGATGGTGTATTTTAAATGATAGCTTGAAAAGGCAAGTCTGTGGCGATTTCTCCTCTGCATCTTAGCATAGAAAGACACTTTAATGAAGAGAGTTGGGGTCACCGTGGGTTTGGGGGTCAAGGTGCCTTTCTGAGGTAGTAATCCCTAGCTGTCAACCCTGGAGCCACTGTTGAGCCTCTTTATCCTGAACTACTATCAAGATTGCTGTCATTACCCATATGTTGGGTTACTGGAGGGGTGCTTGGGGCCAGGAACAACTGTTGGGGTTGCTTAGAGAGGAACATTGAGAGGGCCCAAAAGACAGGAGACTGGAAGTATGTAGTGATACATGTTAAAGCACAGTAAAGAGAAGCTTCATAGGCCCATTGTGACAGGTGACACAGGCAAGGGGTCTGCAGTGGCAGCGAGAGACTGAGCTGCACTCTGAATGCACAGTGAATAGTCAGGGAGTAAGGGACAGTTACCAAAGGGGTAGTGCAGGACTCTGGCTAAACTGACCTACCAGTTTTGCTGGTCAGGCGACGAGGATCAGACATCACCTGAGGAAGGTGCAGGGTGATGAGCACACAGACTACTGAGTGTGGGGCTTCTTGCTAAACTGACCTAGCTGGAGCCTGAATTTTATAAGGAAGCGCACAGATGCGTCTGGAGAACGCGCAGGACCCTGACTAAAGCTTGGCCAAGCAGAGAACCCTGGCCACTGAGCTGATTGAGAACTGAACTTACCTTGCTGCCTGGGGTAGAGACAGTGGTGGATTGGAAGGAGATGACCACAGTTTCGAAATGAGAAGATGGTGAAAAGACGCAGCTGGTACTTCACCTCCTGATAGACCTGCCCAGCCAGGCCAGCATGGCGCCCTGGCACCCTGGCAGTGCTGCTTCGTGTCAGGCTCTCGTGGTTCTGTCACAGCATCTTCTGGCTTACCGGCTGCCACTGCTGTTTAGCTGCTCAGAGGCTGGAGGCTACTGACCGCCATGCTGCATAGATAACCTGTGGACCCCAGGCCAGTGGCCTCATGCCTTCCCTGCAGAGTGCCTTGTGCAGCATTCCTCTGCCGGGATTAGTATCTTCTGTAGCATATATCCAGGAGTCTCAAGAACTTGGGGAGCCCTCCAGCAACCTTTAAGTAATGTGGTAACTCCAGGAGAAATGGATTACCTCTGAATTGGTAATCAGGGGTTACAGGGAACCCGCTGCTAAGAAAGGGCATTGTTTCCTTGGGGGCTTATTCTCAGAGATTCAGCACACTTGAGGACAGAGTCACATCACCTGGATTTGAGCCTTTCAGTAATTCTCCATACATCTCAGGACACCTCGGGTGACCCTCTTTGCAAACAGGCAAGTGGATGAGATGGAGCAGCCTGCGGCCAGGGATGAAGTGGTTTCCTGCAGTCCTCTAGGCCTTCCAGATTGAATGACTGAATGCTTTATGGTTATGTGGTAATTAAAACTCATTTAAGGAGGCAGGCTATCAGCAACTCCTGCCGAGTATTGTGAGTAAGACCTGCCATCTCACAGAACTGACCCTGCAGAAAAAGGCATCTCGAAGGAGTGCCAGTGATTGCCACAGAACCTAATTTGGTGTTAAGGACTGCTTAACAGCATCCATCTGGCTGACACCAAGTGCATAGATTTAGGGGGAAGGCTTAAAACTGCAACCTAGCCGGTTACTAAGATTCCTGAGCCTCAGAGATATGCAGAGCTTGTAATCAAGAAGAGTGTCATGGAGACAGTGCAGGTAGGAGAACACTGGTTTGTTCCAGCAAGATTGCTTTAACCAAGGTTCTTTCCTTATGGGTTACTTTCCCCAGATTTCTCATCCTAGTGAAGTTGTTCACTCCATTTTAAAATGCTTGCTTTTGGGGCTGGAGAGATGGCCTAGTGGTTGAGAGCGACGACTACTCTTTCGGAGGACCGGGTTCGATCCCCGGCACACACATGGCGGCTGGAAACTGTCTGGAGCTCCAGTTCCAGGGGAATCCGACACCCTCTTCTGACCTCCACGGCGTTGCACAACACGGGTGCACAGACCTACATGCAGACAGTACATTCATACAGATAAATAAATAAATTAATTAATTAAATAAATAATAAAAAATGCTTTCTGAAAATTTGTAACTTTTTGGTAGAAAGATGTGCATTTGGAAATAATTTGGATTTTGGTAGTGCTCACCACAGGGTTCTTAGTCAGCATTTTATCAGTGCCTGGCTGGAAGCTGTGGTTTAAACGAAGCTGGGAGAGACAACCGGTGACAGTCGTAATTCAGAAAATATCCTGGACGGGACCACAAAGCAAACAAAAGCTGACGGCACTTTAGCATAGCTGTGTCATGGGAGTTTACATAAAAACAATCTGCTAAAATGGAGATGAGTTGGTTTGATTAAAACTTCACAAGGTTTGTAGTTCGGTGCCAGCCAAGCTTGTGATGTCACTGCTGATGGGAAGCCAGCCTAGCTGTGGCTGCAAATTAGTGCAAGTTAGTGGCCTCTGTCTAAGTGACGTCCCTTGCTGCTCCTGCTTGGAGACTGCACATGGAGTCTTGTGCTCCCTCCTCTGTTTGAAGAGGAGTGCTGTCCAGTTGGTGCATCTCCAGTGCTGGGCGTGGACGTGATGCCGACCAGAGGCCTGGGAGCTGTGTCAGAAGAGCTGCAGCTGCAGTCTGTGGAGGCTGAGGAGGCAGGGCTGTTACCAAGCACCTGTCTGTGTGCCAAGTAGAGGGAATAGGCTGGTCATCTCTGCTCCCCAAAAATAGTCCTCAACAGAGCATGGGGCTGGGGTGAGGGGAGCCTCTGAGTGAGGAAGGCAGTTCTCCCAGGAAAGTGAAGCAGGACTCACCTATACGCCTCAGAAAATATATTGGCTGAGTCAGGTAGGTACAGCTTGCTCCCAGCTCTGAGGAGGCAGAAACAGGAGGGTCATGAAAGCCAGCTGCGGGCACAGAGCAAGGCCCTATCTGCAAAACAGAACCAAACCAACCAGACCTCTTTAAAAATATTTGCCCTTTGGCTCTGGTACCTTCAACAATGAGGTTCTGTGGTTTTGTAACCAGCTTCCGGTCCCTCCATGAAATCATTTTATTCTGAAAGAGGAATGATCTAGAGACTCCCATTCACAGGTCTCAGGTCTTGGAAAAGCACGTCCGAGGATGCTGACAGGCTCTGGAGTTTTCTGAACATGGCTTGTCCTGTTCCTTATTCTCTGAGGATCCTGGGAGGACTCACTAGTGGTGTGTGTGTGTGTGTGTGTGTGTTCTTGATGTGAAATCTAAGCCCTGCTATCCTGTGCTTGGCAGATACTGTGCTTTTCTTTGGAGGAAATCATAAATCAGGATTCAAGGCAAAAGATGTTTCAACCCAACTCTCCTTTCTCTGAGGAGTAATGATCACTTGGCTCTGAAAGAGCTTGAGGATTGATGATTGCTTTCCCTTAGCAAGTTTGGATTTCCATTGACTCATTCTTTTTTGTTTTTTTTTTGACTCAGATTCTTTTAAGAAATGTTTTGGGGAATAAGAATGGCCTCCCTGTATTAATTTACCTGACCAGATTGGTAAGTATATTTATTGCTTTAAGCAAGTTGACCACCTTTTATATAAAATTGTAACTTGTTTTTATGTTAAGCATTATATTATATGTTGATGCAAATGTATGTATATTTGTATAGTTTAACATAAAATTAAAGACATAGTAGAAAGAGAGTAATGGAGGGGGAAAAAAAGGAATTACTTGTCACTGTTAAACCTAAGATGGTTCTTAGAAGCCTAAGTTGTGAATTGTGAATGCAGAATATTTTGGAGTTAGCCACTTGCTCGGTGTCTTAAAGCTGCTTTCTGAATATATCTGTTGCTTTGGAATCAGGTAGTTTTTTGGCACGCTGTGCTGGTTTCGAGTAATGTTTTTTGATGGACTGTGCTGGTTTCGAGTAATGTTTTGTGATCAATAGGCTAATTTTAAGATCTGCTGGAGAAATGAAACCTTCAATATGGGTTTTTGATTCCTCACATGTGTAAATGGCTAACAGTATTTTCCTAGCCACCCCTGAGGAACAAAGAACAGTAATGTTCATTTCTGTATGTTAGTGTAGCACATAAATATTTTAATAAACAAATTCTGAATGCCTTGGATCTTTTAGCATTGCCTCCATTTGCCATCATAGAATGGAAAACTGGTTTGGGGGTATCATCAAAGAGCCACTGCCACTGTAATACCCAGAAAGTAGGTAAAAGACTAAGTAAGTTTCCTGTTGCATAACCATTGCTTTGGATGTTAGGTTTCTTGTATGAGGAATTCCAAACAGTGTCTTTCATTTGCTGTTTCTTGGTCCACACAGGATTGTTCCCTCTTACTGAGGGCAAGAATGCACCATAGGCTTTGTTGGCAGTCTGGATTCCGCTTGTTTTGGGCAGATTGGAGCCCAGACTTTGAAGCACTGACCTGGAGAGAGTACTTTAGAAGGCCTTGGAGAATGACCTAACATTGGTTCACCTTTGGGCTGCAGTGGTTGAGAGCTAATGACATGTACTAGTGGCAGGGTCGGAGGGAGGAGGAGAGGGAAGGACTGAAGATCTCAGGACCCCAGTGAAGACTTTACCTCCAAACCAGGTCCTTGCATAAGGCTCACAGGATGCCTGTGGGGCTTGGAGATTTTATTTCTTTAGTTTCAGAATCTGAGTCTGCATTGAGTCCTCTCATATGAACAGTCCTTGTGACCAGCTTTATATTACTGTAGGAAAACGAGGGTCTTGTTTCAGGAAATCTCTTCAAAGCTCGGCTTAGTTTTAAATTAATGAATGATAAACTTATTTTCTGCTATAGATTTTTTGTATGAAACTAAAGATTTTAGGAGTTAACACATAATAACAGTATTTACTTTTATACCAGGAAAGGGAATGATATGAAAAATTAAAAATAGGTTTCACAGAGAGACTGTAAGATGATATTTAACATGGATGTTTGCCCGGGCACATCTGTGTACAAATTCTGCCTTTTGAACAGCCTATCTAGACTGGTGCTGCTTTTTAGGTCAGGACCAGCCTTGTAGGTCTAGTACATTTAGTCTACTTAAGTGCTAAAAGCTTCCCTGGAGGTTTTATATGAGAAATGAGTGATTCAGATTTATTAGGGACAAACTTAAAATTATTGGACCGTGAGCTACCATCTATGTTTCCATTTACTTAGGAGAGTTCCCACTCAGAGTTCTAGATGGAGTCTCTAATTGGGTGTGCTTGAGTATAAGTTGCCTTGAAATGTTTGGCATCATGTAATTTATAAATGCTTTATTAGCATGCCTATGCATTCTGATTCTAATGCCTTTTCCTTAAAGATCTGGGTGTTTCTAAAATTACTTTGGTCTTGGAATATGTAGCTCATTTTTAAAATGAATTATCTATCTATCTTTATCCATCCATCCATCCATCCATCCATCCATCCATCCATCCATCCGTCTCCTCCTCCCCACTCTGGCTGTCCCTGACAGAAACATGCTGCTTATACTTGATTAGATTATAAACTGTGCACGTTTTCCTCCTGCTAAACAGAAGCAGAGATGAGTGTGTGCACAGTACAGCTTCATCGGGGAGGTGTGGTATTCAGTCTATTAGTATCTAGAGGCAACGAGGCCACATTTATTTAGCCCGACTTGGCATATTGCCTAAACGTAGTCTAATTATGATTATTTTTTCCTTGCTTACTTGCCAGCATGGGCGTAGAATTCAGGGCTTCCAGAATTCTGTCACCCAGACATACCCCCAGTTCATAGTGATTGTGTATGTGTGTGTATGTGCGTGTGTGTGTGTGTACGTGTGTGTTTGTAATACGCGTGTGTGCATATGCATGTGTACTTGTATGTATGAGACCTCAGATTGATCCATCATATTTTCTTGAGAAAGGGTTTCTCCCTGAATCTGGAGTGCATCACCTAGGCTGCTGGGCAGCAAGCTCCAGGGGCCGTCCTGTTTCTGCCTCCGCAGTGCTGGGTTGGGGTGGGTGCTTTTCATGTAGGTGCAGGGTATCTGAGCTCAGGATCTCATGCTTGTGCAAGGCCGTCTAATGACCTAGAATGACCTGGTAATCTGCCAGTGCTATTCATAATGATTGTTTTGTTTGTTTTGAGACAGAGTCTTCCTGTAGCCCCTGCTGGTCTGGACCAACTGCTAAGTAGACCAGGCAGACTTGGATTTCATGGAGATCCACCTTCTCTACCCCCCCCTTCCCCAGCCCCCAGACCTAGGATTAAAGGGTGTGCCGCATTCTCAGTTGTTTTTTTTTTTTAAGTATAATCAAATATGTTTGAAATTCTCCTCCATAGAAAATTGTGATAACAATTACATCATCTTAGTTTCTTTATTTAAAAAAAATACTTTTTAGCTAAAATTTCTCATGTTTCCTGATACCTGAGGGGTGCAGTGGTCTAGGGGAGAGAAAGCTAACTGAGTAACAACACAGCACCAGAACGCTCTGTTATTTTACAATTGGATCATAGGGATACCCATGGTGTTAGAAGGCCTAATTATAGTCATACCTCATGGCGTAATTATAAGCTTCTCTGCTTCCAGACACGAAGATTAAATAGTGAAATTTCTGTACACATACATAGCCTAAATGTGGACTAAACCCTGCTATTTCCCAGCGTGAAAAATCAGTGCAAGTGGGTTACACTGACATTCACTGGAGAGGACGTGCAGAGTAGGAGATGGTAAGCTGTTTACTTCCCTGAAAAAAGCAAAAACAACAACAAACCAGAACACTGTCACTGTCATTTAAGCCAGAACCCCAAAGGCCAATGGCCAAGGCTTCCCTTAACGATGAAAGAGTCTGTGCAGAGAAGTTGTGTTGATGGGAAACTTGATTTTTTTTTTTTTTTTTTTTTTTTTTGTCTTTTTCGAGACCGGGTCTCCCTGCAGTCCCAGCTGTCCTGGAACTCACTCTGTAGACCAGGCTGGCCTTGAACTCACAAAGATCCGCCTGCCTCTGCCTCCTGAGTGCTAGGATTAAAGGCGTGCACCACCACGCCAGGCCGGGAAACTTGAATATTTAAAAAACTGGCATATAGAACTTTGTCCTTATGTAACATATGCTAATTTTCTGCCAAAACCAAGGTGGTCTCCTTTATTTTCAAAGAAGCATTCAACAATCCTACATTTTAACCTCAAATAATTGCCACGTGTAGTAGCTTTGACTTGTCACCTAGCACCCAGGAGGTGGAGGATCGGGAATTCAAGGTCATCAGAATTCTAGACTAGACCAAGATACCTGAGACCCTGCCTCAAAGAACCAAATAAAAAATGAAGTAAAAAGAAAGAAAATGATTAACTTAACAAGAATTGGCTCAAACTCTGGGAGGAGGACTAAGTGACTATGATTGGCTGAAGAGATGACTTTGGTCTGGAATGGACTGAGTGCACATTGAGTTGCTCATTTTGTTTTGGTGATCTCATGAATTCCCTGTTTGGTTGGTTTGTTCACTTTGAGACAAGATCTTGTGATCCCTGGCTAGCCTGGATCACCTGATAGTCCTCCTGCGTCACCCTTCCCAAGTCCTGGGATTATAAGGCTTGAGCACCCTGTAGGAACTTGTGTTTTCTTTGAGGGAGACTTGCTGAAGGCAAACAGAAGGGACAGAGGAGGTGAACTATTCAAGTCCAGCTCATGTGGTTGTTCTTTAAAGAAGGGCCAGCAGCATCTGTGCTTGGTGGAGTAGATTCCACTTTGTGTGATGTGCCTGTGAGCCAGCTTTCCTACTGGGAGGGCTGTGTTTACCCCAAAGCAGCCATTTAAGGTGGTGCTTTCCATCTATTTTAGGAGGAGTAAATTGAGGTGGAGAGGGCTTGGGTAGTTTGCAAGGGTGGAGCTGGGATCCAAATCTAGCCCTGCTGATACTGAGGTCCACCTTTCTCTTGGGGGCCGCTGCCTCTGCTTCCCATGCTGGGATTCCCGGCGTGCACCGCCGGGCCTTGCTGCCTGCTGTCCTTCCCGAGCTGTCTTTTCCTTTCCCTGCTTCACTCTCCTGGTATCACTTTCACTTGTTTATGGGTTTTTTTGTTTGTTTGTTTTTTTGCTATGTCTCCAGCAACTAGACAAGCCTCTGCCTCATATGACAGGCTTCCTAAATATTTGTTGAACAAGGAAAATAAACCAAAGTGGTTGTGTATGCACATTTGTCCACATACATGTACCTGCTCACACACGTCCATGTACAGCATTACACATGACATTTGTAACTTGCTTAGCGTTGTAGTAGGAAGGGTCTTGTGTTATATGACTGTCTTGTAATTTGTTAAATTAAGGCTTAATAGCATAAATTGTTTTTTCTACCCCTTAATAAAAAATTATTGAGATTTTATTGGCCCTTCCTGATTTGTTAACAGCACTGTATCCTACAAATGTTAATTGGCTTTGATTTTACTTCACCTTTAATTTGTTAAATTAGGAGCAAATCTGGCTTTAATATTCCTTATTTCTATTTTATTAAATCACTTTTTTCTTATTTTGAGGCAGTGTCTCATTATATAGCTCCAGCTAGCCTGAAACATACTATGTCTACTAGGCTTGCCTAGAACTTACAGAGATCTTCCTGCCTCTGCTTCCCCAGTGTTGGGGTTAAAGGTGTGTGCCACTATGTCAAGTCTGAATTGTGCTGTAGGTTAAGAATTATACTGCTAAGCTGGATGTGGTGGTTCATACCTGTAGTCCCATTGTACATGAAGCTGAAGCAGCAGCCTGGGCTACTAGTGGTTCAGTCCATCCTGGACCCAAATGTTGATCAACTCTGAAAAATATTGAGGAGATATTTTAATATCCTGTAATATCAAATATTTGGCCAAGATTTAGTTCTTTTATATAAAAGTAAACAAGCACAGCCATCTCATTAGTGCAAATTTGGTTTCATCTTTTTTTTTTTTTTTTGTCCTTTTGAGACAGGGTCTCCCTGTAGCTCTGGCTGTCCTGGAACTTGCTATGTAGACCAGGCTGGCCTTGAACTCACAAAGATCCACCTGCCTCTGCCTCCCAAGTGCTAGGATTAAAGGTGTCCGCCACCACGCCCGGCGGTTTCATCTTTTTTTTTTAAATAAATAGTCTCAGGGCTGGAGAGATGGCTCAGTGGTTAAGAGCAGTGACTGCTCTTGCAGAGGACCTGGGTTTGATCCCCAGCACCACATGGTGGCTAACAACCATCTGTTAATTGCAGATCCAGGGGAATCTCACACCTTCTTCTGACCTCTGTGGGCATTGTATGATATGTGTGCACTTACATGCGTGCAGGATATATACTCAAAACCATGAAATAAAAACAAAAACAAAATATTTTTTAAAAAGTCTCATATAGTCCAGGCTGAGCTCTGCAGTGTAGACGAAGACCTTGAACTTGGCACCAGGTGTGCCACCACACTCAGCTACTTTCAACTTTAATGTTGTAAAATCACAAGTGTACCAAATAGTTATTAAAAAATAGGGGCTGGAGAGATGGCCTACGGTTAAGAGCGCCGACCGCTCTTGCAGAGGACCCGGATTCGATCCCCAGCACCCACTTGGCGCCTGAGAACCGTCTGTAACTCCAATTCCAGGAGGGCTCCAGTTCCAGGGGAATCCGGCGCCCTCTTCTGACCTCCGCGGCATTGCACGACACGGGTGCACAGACCTACATGCAGACGGTACATTCATGCACATAGAAAATAAATAAAAAAAAATAAAAAAAACCAAAACGTTTTTTACAATTTATTATCAGTGAGTGTTTGATTTGTCTATTTTGTATCCTTATATACCTGAGGTTACATAAAAATTTCTCTGTTTAGTGGCTGGAGAGATGGCTTAGTGGTTAAGAGCACTGGCTGCTCTTGCAGGGGACCTGGGTTCAATTCCCAGCACCCACTTGGTGACCAACAACCATTTGTAACTCCAGTTCCAGGGGATCTGATGCCCTCTTCTGACCTCCTTGGGCACTGCATAACATGGGTGTACTCACAGACATACAGGGAATACATAAAATAAAAGTGAATAAAATCCAAACAGGAGACACAAAGAATTCAGTTCCGTGAATTTATTTCATCATGATTTACTAAGTCTTGTCTTGCTTTCACTTCTTTTGAAGGAACTCTGTCGTAGCGGATTTCTGGGTTGCAGTGAAGGTGCATTGAAGGTGACCTTTCCATGGCTAGCTTTCCCTTTTGTGCTTATTACTTGCTTTCACCTTCCTCCAAAGCCTTCCCAGTTCATCTTCTCTGTGGCCTTTGATGTGTCTGTCATCCAGTATTTTATACATGCAGTATTTCCAAGTTCCTGAAAAAAAACAAAACAAAAAGCTCTGGGGGGACCTTCCTTCTTCCCAGGCCCCTCCCTTCCTCCTTCCCGCGTTGGCCCTCACGAGCTGCCCCCTCCCTCTCCCTGGCCACCAGCCCCGTCCTCCTCCTCTTCAGGCCTGACACTGTCCACTTCTGCAGTAACACTCTGCAGAGCACTCTGGAACCCTTTGTCTTCTGTGCTACCACGTCGTGACTGCTGTGTCCTCTACTTCTAGGCTGGGCACCACTGGCCCAGGGACGACTCCCCCTTGTCGTGTTGGCAGAGGAACAGACTGCAGTTCTTTGAGTTTTCATCTGTTGACTTCCTAACCCATTTTCTTGAATGGCTTCTGTGATTTTTTTACCCCATAATTTCAACTCCTTTTCTATACTCCCTACTTAACTCTCTAAGGATGATGTCATCTCCTTTATTTATTGAAAAGATCCAGGACAGGGGTCACAAATTCAAATGTCAGCAAGAGCCATTGAGATTGCCCAGATGGGTGGGGCAGTGGTGGGGATTGCAGAGTGAGGCTTCTTGGGAGGAGGAGGATTCAGTGCCTTTTGTCCCATGGGAGCTTGAGCCTAGTGTTTTGCTTTTTTCCTAGAAAAATCAAATGTCTGTTCTCTTTGTGTGTGTGTGTGTGTATGTGTGTGTGTGTGTGTGTGTGTGAAATTTCTTCATGTTGAAATCACACTTTATTTTTATTTTTTAAAAATATTTGATTTATTTTTATTTTTAAAAATATTTGACTTATTTTTTCATCTGATTTTTTATTTATTTTTTAGCATTTCAGCTTATGATTTCTTTCTTTCTTTCTTTCTTTCATTTTTTCTTTATTAGGCTGAAAGATGTCATGTTTTCCTGAAGGAATTGTTTGAAGGCTCCTTCCTGGCAAGCCCAAACAACCATCAGTTGTGCCCTTGTGCTCTACACTGGGGTCTTTCCCTCCCATGATCACCAAATGAGGTCCAGTAAGCACCGCGTCCTGTCTTGATCTTCCTATACTGGTCTCTGTGATACAGCCTGGGTAGTCCAACAGTGGCAGTCTATACTCTGAAGAGACTGAAACTCCAGTAGTAGCTCAGTCCACAAGCTGGATGTCTCAGTAGTCCCCATCTTGCACCGGAGGTTTGGAGGATTCTTGGAGAGACATGAGTCTTCAGTCCATACTGGAAGGTTGAAAAGCTGTGTCCTGTGTCTTTGAAGGATGGCAAAAGCAGTGGCAGCTACAGGGTAGCTGCAAAGTTCATGATGTCATCTTTTTTTTACCGCTGCATAGAACTCCATTGTATAGATGTACCACATTTTCTCTATCCACTCGTCAGTTCAGGGGCACTCGGGTTGGTTCCAGCTCCTTGCTATTGTGAAGAGAGCTGTGCTTCAGGTGGTCCAGTACAATCCCCTGATCTGAACTTTGTGCACTCTGATTTATTATTTTTATTTTATGCGTATGAATGTGTTGCCTGCAAGTGTGTAAGTGCACCTGTGTCGTGCAGTACCCACAGAGATCAGAAGAGGGTGTTGGACTCCTTGGAACTGGAGTTACTGACATCTGTTAGCTATCATGTGGGTGCTAGGAATCAAAGCTGGGTGCTCTGCGAGAGTAGCCAATGAGTTCCATTTCTGTTCCTGACACTGTTCTGTCCTCAGACATTCAGGTTCCAAGTTGTGGAGCTGGCTTGAAAACTTAGCTGCTGTTCACAGCCTCCTTTCAAGGGTTTGGCTTATGGCTTGGATAAAAATGTCTTTCTCTGCTTTCTCCAGCATCTGTATTGCCTGGTAGAAAACCCAGATCTGATCAGGCCACCCCTTGGCTCAGAAAACCTTAAAGGGCTTTGGATGACCAACCTTGACCCAGTGTACCACGCGTCAGTACCTTTCTGGCATCGATCTTCTCTCACTGGTGCTCCCAACACCACTGGAAGCACTGCAGCTCCTGCGCGCTCGACTCCGGCCCTGTGTTCCTGTTTTCTCACTTCTTCTAATTCTTCCTTGGCTAGATGAAATTCTTTGCTGTTCAGCATCCATCTACCCCATGGTTCCTCCCTTAGTGGAAACTGCCTTTATTTGTGAGCCACTGTTACCTTTTCATCTATTCATCTCCTATGACATCTGTCATTATATCACACTAGGTTATTAAACCTCTTTTCTAAGTCTTTTCCCTAGGAAGATTCTATACCTTTAAATTTTTATATCCAGTAGAGAGAATATAGCAAAGTGGTAGGTGCTGAATGCATATTTTAAATGAGAATTCATGTTGATAATAATTAAAACATAAGACCATTTAATTTCTTCCCTTACCCCAACCCAACAGATTAGAATTCATGAAGTTTTTTTTGTGTGTGTGTATGTTGAATGCTGCCAGACTTAGCATATCATAAGCACTTAGTTAAAATAAAAAACATCTTTGTCCCTGACTTGAATGCTTCTTATGTCCAAGATCAGCTCTGTGATTGTATTTGGAGACAGCTGAGTCTGCCTGCTATTGGCAAACTATGGAAAATGTATTATCCCATAGCCAAGCTGCTTCCCTTTCAGAAGTACCATGTTAGACAGAATTTGTATTGAATAGTGGTCCAAAATATAGATGTTCTCTGTTAATATTTTTGGGTTTGCTTTTTTTTTTTTCTTTTCTACCAATTGGTAGCAATTTTAGTGAGAATAATGTAACTGCATGTTTTTAGAAATTGATTTCCACATTTATTATTTTTATTTTTCCAGTTTCATGTATATATGCATTGTGTGCATGCATGTTTTCACATATGTGGGTGTGCATATATACTGTGTGCCCAAAATTGATATCAGGAATCCCCCTCCATGTCTCTTCTACCTTCTTCACTGAGGCAGGGTTTCAGTCAAACCCAGAATTCAGCAATATGGCTAGTCTTTTTTTTTTTCTTTTTCATCTTTCAGTACTATGAAAAGGCTAGTCTTTCTAGCTACTTTCTCCATGGACCTGTCTCTGCCTTCCAAGGCTGGAGTCACAGGAAGGCCAACACATTACCTGGCATTTTGTGTGGGTTCTGGGGATCTGAACTCTGGGCCTCATTGTAAGTCCTTAACCACGGAGCCATCCAGTCCTATTTTCACACCATGATAACAGTAATTTTATGGTCTGTTTATAAGGTCAGTTTATTTATATACTTACTTTGAAATAGTTCATCATGAAAAAGTTAATTTATATTGATTTAAACTTCTTAAAATTTATTATTGTGTGTATGTGTATATGTTGTGTATGTGGGCACATGTGTAGAGGTCAGAGAACAACTTGTGGAATACTTGGTGCCTCCCTTCCACCTTTATGTGGGATCCAGGGATCGAACTCAGGTTACCAGGCTTGTGTGGCAAGTGCCCTTACCTGCTGAGCCATCGTGCCAGCTCCTGAAAAAGTTAAAAGTACAACTGTCCCTGGTCCCTTGGTATCTGGAGGGGACTGGTTCCAGGATCCTTCCAGAAATACCAAATCTGTGTATGCTTTAATGTCTTGTCTAAAATGGTTTGGCATGTGCATTTAACTATGTACATCCTCCTGTTTTTTTTTTTTGTTTGTTTGTTTGTTTTTGGTATTTTCAAGACATGGTCTCCCTGTAGCCCAGCTGTCCTGGAACTCACTCTGTAGACCAGGCTGGCCTTGAACTCACGAAGATCCGCCTGCCTAGCCTCCCGAGTGCTAGGATTAAAGGTGTGTACCACCATGCCCGGCTTTACTTTATTTTTAACTTGTGTGCCTGCACATGTGTGTGTGTGTGTGTGTGTGTGTGTGTGTACACGTGAGTGCAGACATCCATAGAGGGCACAAGCATCTGGTCTCTGCAGCACTGCATGGTGCATCTCTTTATCACTAAGCCATCCCTCCAGGGCTTGCCATCCCTCCAGGGCTTCACATCCCCAGCATACTCCTTTTTTCTCTTGTTCTTGGCCACCAGAAAGTGAACTGTCACATCCCTGTTTGATGGACTGACCTGAAACTGTGCGCCAAAATAAATAGGAGATAGCTCTCCCCTTTGCATATCAGGTGTCTTATCACACTGAAGGGAAGAGCTGCTGACTAAGACACTTCTGGGTCCTGAACTGTAACCCTTTGTACTCTTGTCTTGCTTAATGCTCTAACACATACCTCTACAGGCCCAGAGTTTATGCCTGTAATCTTAGCACTTGGGAAGCTCAGGCAGAAGGATCAGGAGTTCAAAGCCAGCTCCAGTGCAGTAGTGAGATTGAGGCTAGCCTTGGCTACATGAGACCTTATATTAAAACATAAATAAACTGGTGGCTAGGCTAGACACATGGATTGTTTCTGTCTTTTCCAATTAGCATCATTGTGAAACATACATGCACACATCTCCGCTCATTTGTTCAGTTTGTACTTTAAGTTCAATTGATGTAGAGTACTGGCTGAAAGGCTGTCACATGTTTTGATGAACACTGACAGTTTTCAGTTTGCATCTAGGGCCCCTGTTAAATGAGAAAGAAAAAGGGAGAGACAAAATAAGTGTGTGCCCAGCTTTTTCTTAAGGGGACAGGGAGGGAGAACAGCCCTGGCCTTGGTCATGTGGCTTTTAGAAGTGGCCTTGCCTTTTGTGGAGGAAAAGCCTGTCATGACAGAGGTGGCTTCTAACTTGTCTCCTTTTTCTTTCTGTTGTAAAAATTCCCTTGATTAATGGTTGGGTACATGGTTAGGGAATGTTTTAGGCTATATCTGCTCAGAATTGTGGTGGATTTTCCTGAGATTTAAAGAATTTACATGACATTGTGTATTGTCATCTTTCCTGGAAGCGGAAAATCAAATGGGCAGGTGTTTCAGCATTTTCTTAAAGGAGTGTGTCTGGTTCTGTTTTCTTAAAGGAGTGTGTCAGCACCTAGGATTTTCATTACAGGGTACCTGGGAGGATGAATCTTAGTTCCCAGCTAAGGACATGATTCTTGGGCACACCCACCGTACAGAATGGTCCATTGGTTGGAATATGCTAAGCCTTCAAGTGTGTCTCACTACTTAGTGAGCTTAATTCTCAGGAAGCAAGTCAGGGAACCTGCCCATCACTACTTCTTCTCAAGTGCATAGGCTGCAGACAGTGCTTGTAGCCTGTCAGTGATGTGTGTATTCAGTGTGGGACAGTTTGAAGGGAAGAGTCCTTCCTGTTTTCTAGGTCAGCAATGATAGTGTTCGTAACAGGCCACCCACTTTCCAGTGCTACAGTGACCTCCCTGGGCTTTGTTGGTCAGTTTGTGGCATTCTACTGATATGGTATGCTATATAGCAGTGGGCTGAAGTCATTAATTTTACTCACGTGTTCCCCTATACACAATAAGGGGAACACAATGGACCAAAGCAGTTTAACTTCAGATTGTGTGAATCACGTTTTCAGTGATGCATATGAGTGTTTTGCTTGAACGTAAGTGCACCTGGGTCATGTAGTGCCCACAGAGGCCAGAAGAGGGCCTCAGAGCCTTTGGAACTGCAGTCAGGGGCAGTTATGAGCTGCCATGAGGTTCTGGGAATCAACTCTGGTCCTCTGGAAGAGCAGCAAGTGTTCTTAATGCTGAGCCATCGTCTCGCTGGCCCCATTCATTTCAGGTTTGGCACATTGTTAGTACACTGCAGCAGTCTCTAGTGTTTCCACATTGCTTCAGTACTTTGTTATGTAAAATTTATACTACAGTCCATGTTTTCATGTAAAATTCTTTTACTGTATTTGCCATGAAAATTGACACATTAAGAATTTGAACCATGGCGACCTCCTCTGCACACTGTGGAGTTCAGCATGCCACAGAGCACACATTTATTTTTGTGTATAACTTCATGGCAAACTTTAATCATTTCAGTCAATTCAGGCACAACTTTCAAAGGGTAACAATGTTCGAATTCCCAAGCTGCTTGAGATCTATGAATTAGAATCTTTCTGTGGAAATTAAAAAAAAAAAGTTTTTTCCAGTATTGGCAAAGAAAATAAGCCATTACTGAATACTCCAAGTCTGATTGCAGACAGCACGCTGATACGGAAACTCGGGCCTTGTTGATGGGATCGTGGCAAATGCTGACATTTTGGAATCCCAAGGAAACAGACTCTAGGCATAGAAAGTGGGTTCAATGAGGACTTCAGACACCCAGATTATTTGTTCCTTTGGTATTTAAAGCGCAGTCATTGTGCCTTGGGAACATCCGGGAGCCTGCACAGCGAGTCCCTTAGGAGCACGAGGGACGAATCCCAGGCCTTGGGTTTGCAGATGGACATCCGATCGTCCGATTCCCTCTGCTCTTCAGTGTGTGCTTCTTTAGCTAAGGACCATCTTGCCCCACTCAACTCAGTCTTTGGTTTCATCGCTAGCTTTGGCCGTTGGTTTTCTGTTTTTAACGTCTGCTCATAGAAATTTCTAGACAGGCAGAAAGCAGAGCTGTGCAGAGTACCGGGAGGCTGGTTGCTTGGGAAGTACAGCCCAAGCTTGGGATGTAAATCTGCTTCTCAGCTCAATTTAGTGCTGCTTGCCAGAGACCCAGAACCCAGAATTTGAAAAGGCCGAGTGTCTTCTGAGAATCTGTTGGTTGATTACAAAGCAAAGCCTTGCTAAGAGAGCCATAGAGACTCTGGAATATTTAGAGTGAAGACTCAGTGTGTGATTAAATCCCCTGTGAATGGATGGCAGGAGGAATTAGTGCTGGCTGCAGTGAACAGGGAAGAGCAGAGGGCATGTCGCAAGAGGAGATGAGGGGTTCTAGATTTATGGGACACTTAAGAACTACTGCCAGAATGCTTGATCAATGGAGGTTGGATACCAGCCCTGTGCATTTGGTTTGCCCTTATACATTGTGCTCCAGTTACGGGTTTTCAGGGATTTGGATTCAGGTCTGTCTTGCTCTGAAGTCTGTTATAAACTTTTATTCTACATGTTAGTCCTCCATCTTTATAAACAATCAATAAGGTCTCCCCTTTCTGCAAGATCCAGTTATCTCTTTCTAAAATCTTTTTGACGTGCTCTCTTGGAGCTTGTGATACCAAGGAACCTTTCATGCCCGGCGTTGCTATAGACTCTGTTAGTCTGCTAACTTGTGAGGATCCTGCAGGAAAGAAACACATACTGTACGCCACAGGATCTAGCACAGACCTTGCACTTGGCGTGAGTGAGGAAGTGTGGTGCTTAACAAAGGCTGCAGAGGGAGTGTGGCCCGGAAGGAGGAATGGCGGCGAATGCTGCAGAGAGCGCAGGTCATCTGCAAGAGTGTAGGAAAGACCGAACAGGGTGAGGTTGGAAGAGCCATAATGCGTTCATACTCAGTAGTGTAGGCTCATTCTGTAGACGCCTAAAAAAGCTGGAAGCAAGCCCAGTTAGAAAGAGGTGCTTCCTGAATTTTTACATGATTTGGAACCGCATGAACCTGTTTTCAGTACAAAAGGTCACTTGGTCACTTGGAGGTGACACATTTCCTCCAGAAATCCTGCAGAAGGTGAGGAAGCATGGGATGACTCAGCAAGGGGGTTCCTCCTGCACACGGATGGTGGTGGCAGGATAGAGCCCCTCTTGCCAGGCACAGTCTTGGATGATTTCCTGTGCTTATTCAGCCTCTGTCCAGGTGGAAGCCCTCGTGGAAGACCATGATGCTAGGTAGGTCTTCATAGGTCTTCTTCTAGCTGCAATCATAGAGGCAGAAGGAGCTTAAAAATGTAGAGAAGTCCAATTTATATTATTTTAGATATGTTATCCAATTAAGCCCAGAGGGATACTTTATTGTATTTACCTACCATTTATAACTAACAAGCCTTTGGGGATTTCATTCTGTCCCGTATGGCTTGTCTGGTATTACATTAATATTATCCTAGAATAGAGACTCATAATATGTGTTCCACAGCCAGGTTGCCTGGATTCTGCTCTTCCTCTTCCACACTTAACCTTGGGCAGTTGCCTAATCTCTCAGCCTCTATCTTTGTCTAACTTATTTCCCTCACAGAGCTTTTGTCTAAATTAAATGAACAAATTTATTGCTTATTTACTGAAGATAAAGCCCTCTGAACAGCATCTGGTGTCTAATTTTCCAGTGAACATTGGTAATTAGTGTATCACAGATGAGAAAAATAAAACAGCCAAAGGTTAAACCAGGTGACCATCGTTCACTATCACTAAACTAGGATTAGTGTTTCCTATTCAAGACCACTGAGTCAGCTGTTCCCTTTAGACCAGGGAGCAAACGTTTTCTTAAAGGGCCAGGTTTTCTTAAAGCACACACTTAGTGGAGTATACAGCCCCTGTTGTTATGATTCAGTTTGTTCACTACATCTAGCACAAAGCAGCTGTGGACAGTGTGTAAGCAGATGGGTATGACTGTGTTCCACCAGATTTTATTCACTCAAACAGGTGGAGTTGTGTTTGGCTTGCTTTGAACACTTGGTCCACATGTGATTTCATCAATGTGGGGAGTCACCTTCATTTCCTAATGATCATTTAACATGCTAATCTCCCTCGTGATGGTCAGACTTAGGAATATCAAAGGGATTTAGAAAATAACAGTCACAAATGTGTTCTCCTTTTAAAGGGCTCCATAGAGGTTGCTTATTTGAGGGTTTGGAACATTTTTTTTTTTAGTTTGAAACTTGAGGTTGTGGAAGGGATAGGGTTTGTTTTATTCACAAATAGACTTTTCTTTTTCAATCTCTATATGGAAAAGGTTTGTGAGTCAAATAAAAAGCTATTTGTAATTGTGCCTGTTGGTGCACTGAGGGGTTTTCCTCTAGACTTGTTGTTTGTATGGGGTTGAGTCTTTATGGCTCAACCTTTCAGTATAATAATGTGCTCTTGTTTTTAAATTAAACTTGCCAGAGAGCCTTCCTGTGAGTGGCAACTGCCCGTGAGCTGGTATTTATAGCCGAGGTCTGTTTCTGAGGAAGTGACTGGAGCGCTCACATTCCATCAGAGCTGCCCAACAAAGGCCATCTTTGACTTACTGAAACAGGGCCTGCGGTGAAAACCCAGAAAACCTAATGTGTTCATAAATGTTTCTATGTATTCTGTCCTGGTTGGGCCAGATAATTAGAGCTCTGTGTTGAGGGAGGATTGGATCCAGAGCAACTGTGCCCCTCGTCGACAGAGCTGCTCTGGGGCAAGTTCAGGCAGCACTGGCTTTCTTGTCTTGCCTCCTTTTTGATTTTATATTTTAGATGTTTTGGAGTGGGTGTTACAGAACATTGCTGTATACTTTTCCTATCTTTAAAGTGTTATGCCAGTTTTTGAGGTTCTCAATCCTGTCCTGATGTATGTGTAGTAGAGAGGTTGATGGGGGCTGTAGTGTGAGTCAGGAAGAGACTGGCTTAGAGAGTGGAGTGTATCTTATTGCTACTTAACTGCCCTGGTTCCCTATCTGGCTTAGTCTGTTTTGTGTGGCTGTAATAAATATTGGAGACTGAGCAAGCACAGAAAAGCATTTTATTTAGTTAGTCTCTTTAGTTTTAGAGGTCCAAGTTGCTGTTAACATTAGCTTCTGGTGAGGGCTTCATGAGAGATGGCATCATATGGTGAGAGTCTGTATAATGGAGAGGGAATGGGGAGAGGTTGGGTGGGTGGTTGGTTGTCAGGAGAGGAAGTGGGAGAGTGGAAAGAATCAGGCCCATCCTTTTATGACATCCAACTCTCATGGAAATTAATCTATTCCTTCAAGTCCTAACCCACTTCATGAGGCCGGTGTTAACCCTTCACAAGGGCTGTCATGACCCAGTCACTCTGGTTAGACCTCTTCTCTTTTTTTTCTCATTCTAAAGTATGCATAAATGGTAGGTTAATTCTAGAACCTGTTAAGGGATTTACAATAGATCTCGTCTCTTTTTTTTTTTTTTTTTTTTTTGGTGTTTTTGAGACAAGGTCTCCCTGTAGCCCCAGCTGGTCTGGAACTCACTCTGTAGACCAGACTGGCCTTGAACTCACAGAGATCTGCCTGCCTCTGCCTCCCAAGTGCTAGGATAAAAGGCATGCGCCACCGCTCCCGGCTTTAGATCTCTTCTTTTAAAGGGTGTCATATCCAGTCACATTTCGCCCTCCCTGGACTCTCAGCCCCTCACCATTGGGCAAGTGGGGCTCATGGAAGTGGGGCTCTGTCTTCATTTTGTTCCTGAAGGTAGATGATGGGCTGAGCGGGAAGGAAGGGCAGTTATTGTTGGCTCAGCTCCTGGCTGACCTGGGCTCTGGGTTCAGGTGGGAACTCATTTTCCCACAAAGGATGCATTAGAGATGGTGGTTTTGGGACTAGGGCTGTGTCTTAATGGTAGAGGTCTGATGTGTGAGGCCAGGGTATAGTCCCGTTAAAAAATTGCGTGGAGAATGACAATTGGATTTTGTTTTCAGTGAGCTCATTGGGAGTTGTAGCTCTAGCTGAAATGGTAATTACTGTTTGGTTTCATTGATAGTTTCATCCTTCTCAAGGGATTTTCTATACTTGGCATTTATTGTAATTATTGATTATTTTAGTCTTTTCATAAGCAACTCAAAGAACCTTGTCAACTATCATGATTAGGGTTATAAGACAGCAGATGCGCTCGCCCAGCTCCTTTTACACATCTCCATCCACTGGTTCCTGTCTCTGTTCTCAGAAGCACCTACTACTGCCTGGGGGTTCCTAGATCCCTCTGAAAGTAACTTATTAATTGAACTTCACCTTTGGTGTGCAACCTTGTCTTAAAAAAAAGTCAGGCTTATCGGTCCATGCACCACTAATTGCTGGAGTGTGTTGATGTGCATCTGTGAAGCAACTATAGAAGACAGAAATGACACATGCTTTTCTGATGTGATTAGACGGGCTGTGACAAATTCCTTAAAGACAATCTATGCCTCCATTCATGGGCCAGATTACCTTGTCAGCAAAGTGTTTTATTCCAGTGTTAATACCTGATCTTGGGTGTTCTTACAAAAAAGAAAGACAGAAGAGAAGAGAAAGAAAGGTTTACAGGAAATCATCCTGAGTGTGGCCTGGAGCCACCTTCTGCATCTGGCTGGATTCAGCTTCTGGGGTGTGGGTCAGGCTGTTACAAGGGGAGTATTGTCCACAAGACACTGATGGGAGTTTTTTTTTTCTTATGGATGTGGTATTTAAAAGAGATAAGGGAATCAGGAGTGCATGTTTAAGAAACGGTGTTTGTGTTATTGCACACTGTGGCTGTTCACACTGTTCTAGATATAATACTGTCAGTTGCAAGCATTTCCTTTTTTTTTTTTTGACAACTACATACATCATATCTGTAAGGCCCAAATATTTGGATTTAGTGTTAGACAAAAAAATACTTGGGGAGAATCACATATGTACTCAACATGCATGAACTTTTTTCTTGTTATTATTCTCTAAACTGGGGTTTCTTAAAGTTTTTCAGCTTGGCATCCATTTCCACCTGTGAAAGTTTTACGTGTATAGATATGTAAAATAGGCATATGAAACAAATATTTACTGTTAAGAAACATAAAGAAGTTCATTTAAAAGTGATTCTTTGGTATGTATAATTTACCATTTATTAAAGATGAAAGTAAGTTTGCATACTAATGAGGTAGCTGGCCGACTACTTGACACTTCAGGACACAGAGCATCTTCAGTACTTTTCAGGCTGATTTTATTTTAGCTTGGTACAGGCTTGCTTCTGTGTTTAAGACATTTTGAGTTTATAGTCACTGGTGCTGAGTGTGCTGCTCTGCACAAATACGCAGGCCAGAAAGGCAGGAGGAGGAGGTGTAGCTCTGTTTCAGAACAGTTTGGAAATTCTGTCTTAATTCCAAGTCAAACTTAATTTAAAAATTTTCAGAAATATATTCAAGAAAGCAACTCAAGTGGGGATTTTAGAAATCAAACATTCCAGCACAATCCAGTTCAGAGATACATTTATTTGATACTTCCACACTGAGGAATGATGGGACAAAGATGCTAAAAATCTTTGTTTTCCAAAATTAAAATATTTAGTTTCTGTAAGAGCAGAAAGTTTTATATGTACAACAAACACTGTAATTCATGGAGTGCAATAATTGTCTTTTAATTATCTTTTTTTTTATTTTTATTTTTTTTAATTAATTAATTTTGTATGTGTATGAATGTACTTTCTGCATGTAGGTCTGTGCACCCGTGTTGTGCAATGCTGTGGAGGTCAGAAGAGGGTGTCGGATTCCCCTGGAACTGGAGTCAAAGACGGTTCTCAGCCGCCATGTGGGTGCTGGGGATCGAACCCAGGTCCTCTGCAAGAGCAGTCGGCGCTCTTAGGCCCTCTCTCCAGCCCCTTAATTATCTTTTAAAGAGAAACTTTTTAATATGAAAGACTGTTGAGCTTTGTACTATGTGTAGGACACAACAGAAAACCAAATTCTATCAAGAGACTTGTGTTTCCAAACTGCTTTTTGACCTAAAATTTATTCATTTTTTTTTTTCATGGTGTGTGAGTGAGTAAAAACATAACTGATGGTGCAGCAAAGCTCTGCAGCTTCAGAAGGACATTCTAACTCCAGGGAGGGAGTTTGCGCCTTGGCAGGAGTTCAAGTGGGAGCTTTAAACTGTGTGATGTTTTTATTTGTGAGTCAATAAGAATATAGTGATCTAAAAAAATATTTATTATTTTAATTTTATGTTTATGAGTACATTGCCTGCACATACTAAGTGCACCCATGTTGTGCAGTGCCCCTGGAGGTAGGAGAGTGTGTCAGATTCCCCTGGAACTGGAGTTACAGTTGTGCACCATTTGGGTGCTGGGAATCGAACTCCAGTCCTCTACAAGAGCAGCCAATCAGTACTCTTAACTGCTGACCCATCCTTCCAGCCCCAAGAATAAAGTGGTTTTCTTTTTAAAAAATCCAGTATCCTGAGTGTGAGTAGGTGTTTCAGGTCATGCTTCTTGGCACTGGCTGGCATAAGGGCATGTGTAGTGTGAAGTGCATGCTGTTGTGTTTGTGATGGACTGCATTAAAGAGGTGCAGTGTGCATGACAGCCGCCAGAAGCACCTTGGATTTGTTACCTGTTTGATTTTGAACTACTTTTGGTTATTGTATATCCTGAAACCTTTTGTGGTTGCCAAGTTTTTTGTGACCACACAGTTACGTGATCCCATATGTAGTGGCAGCCTAGAGTTAGGAGTCTGAGCGCTAAACAGAGTTAACAGTTGCTTACGTGGCACTTGCATTGCAGTGAGCATCACAGGGAATCCAGAGATGATTGGAAGTGTGTGGGAGGATGAGCACAGGCCACATGGAAGCGCCAAGCCACTTGGACTTGAGCATCCTGAGACTCTGCCATTGGAAGGCAGGGTCCTAGGCGAGGTCTCCATGCAGATACTGAGGGATAAATACATATTAAACCCACAGGTCATTCACTTACCTGATAGGCATTCATAGAGCATCCACCATGTGCTGGGTACTCTGATTGTAAAAACTAATGATGATGTTTAGCAGAAAATCCATCTTTAAGGAATGTGTGAGGCTGTGCAGTTGCTGGGCTAGGAAGAGAAGGAAGGAGAAGGAGAGAGTCACAGAGGGGAAGGAGGTGTGGTGTGGAAAGGAAGGAGGGAAGGAAGGAAGGCCTTCACACACATTTTCTTACCTTTAATTATACCCGTGATGTTAGCTTGATATGCTTTGTTTATATAACAACTTACTATCTGTGCCTCTTTCTCTGGTATGCAATAATTTGAAATTAGTTTCTTTTTTGGGGGGGGTCTTTTTGAGACAGGGTCCCCCTGCAGCCCCATCTGTCCTGGAACTCCCTATGTAGACCAGGCTGGCCTTGAACTCACAGAGATCTGCCTACCTCTGCCTACTGAGTGCTGGGATTAAAGGCATGCACAACCACATCCAGCTGAAATTAGTCTTAATAGCATTTTTTATTTCTTTATAGGATAGAACGTCTATGGATCAGTTTGCTAAGGACGTGCAAGATTAGAAGAGCTGAAAGAAATCACTATTAGCCTGCTTTTAAAAACCATGAGTGAACTCAGACTTCATTATCATTCATTTCTGACATCTTTACACCTGCAGTTCCCCCTGCAGTTACCCTGCAGTTCCCCGCAATTACCCCTGCAGTTACCCCGTAGTTACCCTGCAGTTACCCCTGCAGTTACCCCCACAGTTCCCCCTGTAGTTACCCCCACAGTTACTCCCACAGTTACCCCTGCAGTTACCCCACAGTTACCCCTGCAGTTACCCCTGTAGTTACCCCCACAGTTACCCCTGTAGTTACCCCCACAGTTACTCCTACAGTTACCCCCACAGTTACTCCTGCAGTTACTCCCACAGTTACCCCTGCAGTTACCCCACAGTTACCCCTGCAGTTACCCCACAGTTACCCCTGCAGTTACCCCCACAGTTACTCCTGCAGTTACTCCCACAGTTACTCCTGCAGTTACCCCCATAATTACTCCTGCGGTTACCCCCATAGTTACTCCTGCAGTTACCCCCACAGTTACCCCTGCAGTTACCCCCATAGTTACTCCTGCGGTTACTCCCATAGTTACTCTTGCAGTTACTCCCATAGTTACTCTTGCAGTTACTCCCATAGTTACTCTTGCAGTTACCCCCATAGTTACTCCTGCAGTTACTCCCATAGTTACTCTTGCAGTTACTCCCATAGTTACTCCTGCAGTTACTCCCATAGTTACTCTTGCAGTTACTCCCTAGTACTCCTGCAGTTACTCTCCGTAGTACCCCTGCAGTTACTCCCGTAGTTACTCTGCCAGGTTACCCCCATAGTTACTCCTGAGTTACTCCCCCAAGTTACTCCTGCAGTTACTCCCGTAGTTACTCCTGCAGTTACTCCTGCAGTTACTCCCTAGTTACTCCTCGTAGTTACCCCTGCAGTTACTCCCATAGTTACTCTTGCAGTTACCCCCACAGTTACCCCTGCAGTTACCCCCATAGTTACTCTTGCAGTTACCCCCATAGTTACTCCTGCAGTTACTCCCACAGTTACTTGTGCAGTTACTCCCATAGTTAATCCTGCAGTTTCCCCCACAGTTACCCCTGCAGTTACTCCTGCAGTTACTCCCATAGTTACTCCTGCAGTTACCCCATAGTTGCTCCTGCAGTTACCCCCATAGTTGCTAGTCTATTCATTGTGTCTCTAATAATTTATGACAACCTTATCTGGGGGCTGTTTATTTATCTGTTTTTAATTTTTATTTTATGAGTATATGAGTTTCTTGCCTGCATGTATATAAGTGTACCATGTACATATAGTGCCCTTGGAAGCCAGAAGAGGGTATTAGGTCCCCTGAATGGGAGTTCTTAACCATTGTGTGGGTGCTGGGAACTGAACCTGGGTCCTTTGGAAGAGCAGCCAGTGCTCTTAATCAGTGAGCCATCTCTCCAGCTCCAAGGTGTTTATTTTTATTTCTATCTTTTTTTTTTTTACAACATTTTTTTTATTGATGCTTTGTGCATTTTCATATCATTTTCCAATTCAGTTCAAGTCATATCTCCCCTTCCCTTCACCCCCACCCCCACCCCAACCCGAGATATGCATTCTGCCATGACTGTCCTGCATATCTCTCTCAGTTTTTTTTTTCCCATTTTTTAGCTATAAGTGATAATCCATGAGTACAAGCATCCTTCATGTATACCAATTTGCAGGCTGTTGTGCCAAACACCCACAGCCCCCCACCTTCCAGCGGGGGGGGGAGGGGTTGTATGTTCAAACAAGTTAATCAAATAGTGTCCAGACTACATTGCTGTAGTTTCACCCTTCACCCCAATCGCAGCCTTACATTCTACACGCCCCCTCTTCCGCAGATTATTCCCTGGGCTTAGAAAAGGGGCACAAGTGGATGAGAAGCAGAACAGTCCACTCTCTCTGGAGCTGTTGTCTTGGATTCTGGTCAATTCTGGCTGTTTCCTTTCATGGGCTGACAGTCTGTCCAGGAATAACCTTTCGATCCTACTAATGAAGCACAAGCAATTAGATATATAGGTATTTAAGCAGCATTAATAGTTATGGTAGGTTACTTTGTTATAGATTTTTTTTTTTTTTTTTTTTTTTTTTGAGGCAGGGTCTAATTATGTAGCACCGGGCGGCCTGGAGCTCGCTGTGTAGACCTGGCCAGCCTTTAACTCACAGAGATCCACCTGCCTCTGCTAGGATTAAAGGTGTGTACCACCTCACGTGACCTATTATACACCTTCCTCTTTGAAAGCTTCTAAATTCTCAGAGTAGCGTAACCTGCAGGTTCAGACATGCCTCCATCTGGCACTGAGAAGGAAAATACAGGCCTGGTATATAAAAGGCGTATAAAGTGGCGTATGAAAGGCACCGCCCTCTTCCTTCCTGCCCTTTACCGCCAGACCATTGCAGTGCCTCACCCACAGAGTGGGGCCTGTTGGTCCCTTCAGTGACCCAGCAGACTGAGGAAGTGCTTTCATATGGCTTATTACTCCTTTCCCCATTCCTCTTGCGAAGTCTTGACTACTGTGTATTGAACTTCTACCAAGTGACCAGTATTTGATTAATTTGATTCAGTTTTTATTTTCTAATTATTTTTCCTAAATTCTTGCATGTGCCCAACATCAGCCCATCTCTAATTACCTTACCCCTGTAGCAGTGTAATGAGTAGCAGGTAAGTAGCTTAGAGGAGGGAGGACGCTGAGTGTGGACATGGCACTGTCTGAGCCTTTGATTTGCTGCAAGTGGTATGTGAATGCTGTTCCTGCCATGGTGTGGGCAGGACGCCAGAGCCTTCCGGGTTGGGATTGTAATAGCAGTGTGGTTCTGGTCCCTCTGAACTCTGGGATGAAAGAAGCTAAGAGAAGCCTCCCTCCATGTTAGAGGTAGCGTTGGAGCCTGGATGGAAAGTTCAGAGATGCACAGTCCAGCTCTGGCCCTTCTGTGGATTTCCTCCGTGGGCTTGAGACAGTTAACCTCTCAATGTCTTCATGGAGGTGTCATAGATGAAAGAACATACATTCTAGCTGGATGGCTTGGTGGAGCGGTTCTGTGAGCAGTACCCCAGCTGACACGATCACCAGGGCCCCAGCATCCCTCAGCTGACACGATCACCTGGGCCCCAGCATCCCCCCAGCTGACACGATCACCTGGGCCCTAGCATCCCCCCAGCTGACGTGATCACCTGGGCCCCAGCATCCCCCCAGCTGACACGATCACCTGGGCCCCAGCATCCCCCCAGCTGACACGATCACCTGGGCCCCAGCATCCCCCCAGCTGACACGATCACCTGGGCCCCAGCATCCCCCCAGCTGACACGATCACCTGGGCCCCAGCATCCCCCCAGCTGACACGATCACCTGGGCCCCAGCATCCCCCCAGCTGACACGATCACCTGGGCCCCAGCATCCCCCCAGCTGACACGATCACCTGGGCCCCAGCATCCCCCCAGCTGACACGATCACCTGGGCCCCAGCATCCCCCCAGCTGACACGATCACCTGGGCCCCAGCATCCCCCCAGCTGACACGATCACCTGGGCCCCAGCATCCCCCCAGCTGACACGATCACCTGGGCCCCAGCATCCCCCCAGCTGACACGATCACCTGGGCCCCAGCATCCCCCCAGCTGACACGATCCCCTGGGCCCCAGCATCCCCCCAGCTGACACGATCACCTGGGCCCCAGCATCCCCCCAGCTGACACGATCACCTGGGCCCCAGCATCCCCCCAGCTGACACGATCACCTGGGCCCCAGCATCCCCCCAGCTGACACGATCACCTGGGCCCCAGCATCCCCCCAGCTGACACGATCACCTGGGCCCCAGCATCCCCCCAGCTGACACCATCACCTGGGCCCCAGCATCCCCTCAGCTGACACGATCACCTGGGCCCCAGCATCCCCTCAGCTGACACGATCACCTGGGCCCCAGCATCCCCCCAGCTGACACGATCACCTGGGCCCCAGCATCCCCTCAGCTAACACGATCACCTGGGCCCCAGCTCCCCCCAGCTGACACGATCACCTGGGCCCCAGCATCCCCCCAGCTGACACGATCACCTGGGCCCCAGCATCCCCTCAGCTGACGTGAGCACCTGGGCCCCCACATCCCCTCAGCTGACACGATCACCTGGGCCCCAGCTTCCCCCCAGATGACACGATCACCAGGGCCCCAGCATCCCCCCAGCTGACACCATCACCTGGGCCCCAGCATTCCCCCAGCTGACATGATCACCTGGGCCCCAGCATCCCCCCAGCTGACATGATCACCTGGGCCCCAGCATCCCCTCAGCTGACGTGAGCACCTGGGCCCCCACATCTCCTCAGCTGACACGATCACCTGGGCCCCAGCATCCCCTCAGCTGACACGATCACCAGGGCCCCAGCATCCCCCCAGCTGACACCATCACCTGGGCCCCAGCATCCCCTCAGCTGACACGATCACCTGGGCCCCAGCATCCCCTCAGCTGACACGATCACCTGGGCCCCAGCCTCCCCTCAGCTGATACGATCACCTGGGCCCCAGCATCCCCTCAGCTGACACGATCACCAGGGCCCCAGCCTCCCCTCAGCTGACACGATCACCTGGGCCCCAGCATCCCCTCAGCTGACACGATCACCTGGGCCCCAGCCTCCCCTCAGCTGACACGATCACCTGGGCCCCAGCATCCCCTCAGCTGACACGATCACCTGGGCCCCAGCATCCCCTGCCCTCCTGTTCCCAGGGATACTTAGTGTCCAAACTGCTGGTACCTTTGTTGGTTTCGCCTGCCTTTAAAAGTTGTGTTCGGAATCCTACAGCCTCTGTGCTTATGTGTGCTGCGTATTTTGCTCAGTCTGTGTGTGAAACGTCCTGTGGTATTAATTACATGTAGTTTCCTTCTTTGCCCTTGCTTTGGTGATATCTGTGGCATAGATGTGGGACATTGAGGTGATACTCATTTTTTAAAAAACACTGGATGCATATAGTGGCTTTTTAAAAAAAGATTTTTATTATTTTAAATACAGAGAAATTATTTTTGTATACCAAAAGCTCTAAGGTTAATAGATGATATCAGGACACAAAAATAGTTTGAAAAGCTATAGCTGACATCATTGTTGTGTTCAACCTCCTTTGATTAGTTCATGGAGATTTCTGACACACTCCCAGCTGAATCTGAAGCATGATATGTGTCTAGGTGATAATGCAGTTCCCTCCATTGGTTTAAGACTTCTTATTTTTAGTTAAATGTATGTGAGTGTGTGTGTCTGTGTGTGTGTGTGTGTGTGTGTGTGCATATTGTGTGAGTCCCCTTGAAGGCCAGAGAGGACATCAGATACCCTAGAGCTGGACTTTCATTAAGGTGGTTGTGAGCTGCTAAGTGTGGGTATTAGGAACTAGTTACAAGTCCTCCATAAGAGCTATGAACACTTTAACTGCTGAGCCATCTGTCCAGCCTGAGTATTCAGTTTTGACCTTGTAAATATTTTTGTGACTATCTTGGTACTGGTTGTGTTTCATTCAGTAATTTAGGTTTTGTGGAGTGACACTGCACCAGGTAGCTCTGAAAGCAGAGACGTTGTATGTGTAGGCAGTCTATTCTCTGTGGTGCGAACACCACCCTCATCTACAAGTGACATTTTCACAGGCTCTTTGGGGTATGGACAGGAGAGTCCTCTCTGGCATGCTTGTGCTGTGGTAATGTGTTCCCTCGTACAGATGGGTTTTGGTTGCATGGCATAGAAAGGGATTACAGAGGAGAAAAGAGTCTCTAGAGAGATATGCCTGGGCCGTCCTAGAAACTGTCACTACACTTTACGAACCAGATCAAGAGCCTGGGAATGTGACAGCCCTAGATGACCCAGGGTGTGAGACCGATGAGTCTAGGGAGACAAGTAAATGAAAATTGATCAGATTGAGCAGGTTGGAGCTGAGAAGGAGCTTTGGAAGTAACTGCTGAACAAATTCATGAGATCAGATTTTTGTTTTAAAGAAGCTTTGAAAAACAGTCCCTAAAGTTTGCATCTTGGATCAAGAACTTAATAAAATTACTGAATTAGGGAAAGGTAGTTTTCCAAACTGATGGGATGGAAGATTTTGCTTTAAGACTCTTCTGCATTCTAAGTGCACATGGCTCTACTGCCTTCCTGTCCCGTGACCTCTTAGTGTCCTTGTCTATAAAAAGACTACTACGGTGCCTATGGTACAGGGCCGGTGAGTGGGCTGTGGGAGTTCACAACAGTGTTAGCAGTGTGCCTCGGATACAAGCTCTGCCTCCGAGTCACTGTTGGAACGTTTTCACATTCCTGTCACTGATGTCACCTGTGGGATTCCATATCTAACACTCCATAGGAATTTCCATCCTTTTTTTTTTTTAAACAACATGAGACTAGTTGAGACTAAGTATGGTGAACTTTAACCCAGACCTTAATCGGCAGAGGATACATGTAGGGAAGTCCTTGTCCCTGGGTCCTTGGTGTGTGGCTCCATTGGGCCCATCTTAAGTTCAGAGGGGAAGCAGGGTCATTTTGTATAACGGAAGTTAACACATTGCACCTTAATTCTTGCTGGGCATTTTGGTGATGATGCCCTTTTGGGTCAGGGTATTTTGTGGTGATTTCTTTTATATATATATTTTATATATATATTTATTAAATCTAGACCTGTGTCCCCCATCCCCCCACCGCCACCAGAGCCATGTATTCTGCCAAACTGCTTTTCACCTCTTTCTCAGTCTTAATATTCTCCAGGGAAGTTAACTGTTTTGAGCAGAGTTCACTGTTTCATTCTTGATGGTCAGTCCTTTCTGTTGTTGTTGTTGTTGTTGTTTACCAAATGTATCCACTCCCAACTGCTTTTGGACAACATAGCATTCAGGGAAGTGCACAAATGAATACTTACAACCTAGGTTAATTGGCATATCTGCCATCACAGATGAGGATACCACTTCTGGGACTGTGTTATGTTCACTCAGAATGATGTCTTCTAGACTCCAGCCGTTTTCCTGCAAAGCTCATGAATGTCATCTTTCTTTACTGCTGTTTGGTGGTGATTTCTATGAGTGACTACAGCCCACAATCAGTCTAGGGTGTCTTTCCTGCTGGCCACGGTCAGTGCCTCTTCGACCTGTCAGAGCTCTGGCGTACTCGAAGTGTAATTGTGCCTTCAATGAGATTAGGAGCTAACAAGCCAATGATCTGCCGTTAAGAAGAGAACTTGCAGACACTTCGGTGAGAATACCGACTCCAATTCTGAACTTGTCTGCTGGGCATCACTTAAACTTTCTGGCCTTGTTTCCTGATATGGTTGGGGCTCTGCACTCTTTTTTTTTTTTTTTTTGTAGTAGTAGTGCTGGCTTGGCTTCAGATACTGAGGGCCTCTGGTACTGTGATATTTGGAGATTTTAGAGGACAAGGTCGTCAGCTGACTTTCTGCGCTGTTCTGAGCGTTTTGCGCTATATTTACTTTGGACCTGACTTTCCTTCCCTTGCTCTCTGAGGAACCGCCCCTCCTCTGCCTTGGCCTCTCAACTTGCTTGGAAGTGTTTCAGCAGCGCGTGGGTGCCTGTTTTCTTCAACAGATAAGCATTAATTAGCCTTTGGGCAGAGCTGAGGTCCAGAGCAGAACTCTCCACTGACGCTGCTCTGGTTCTGAGCATTGGGCTCCTGAAGCAAGGAAGCCACTTCCTGTGTGTTGACATCTCAAGGTGTTTACTGCTGGAGGAGGTTAGCTCTGAGCAAGGGACATGTAGATTCTGAGGCATTTGGAAGGTTCTAGATGACTTGGCAGAACGTAAATTGCTTGATTCCTAAATTCTTGAAACTATACAATGTATTATTTGCTTAGACAAGTGGGACTTTGGATTGTTCCAGGAAAATCCAGTGTGTGAGAACTGGCTGTCAAAGGTGAGAGGTTGGTTATGGGTCTCAAGAAATACTCAGACAGACCCAGGGTTGGGGAGTTTTGGATGGAAGTGTGTCTTAGACTAGCACAAGAGAGGAGGGTCCCCATACTCTGAGGGAATTGGATACTGAGCTAGGCAAAGGTGGCCACGGCAGCTGGAGTGTGTCTGCACTGTCTCAACAAACAAGAACCAGTAGTGAGGCTGGGCACAGCAGGGCGCACCTGTGGCTGCAGCACAGGGAGGCTGAGGCAGGAGGATGGTGAGATTGAAGCCTGGTAGCTTAAATAGTGAAAGCTAGTCTCAAAACAGCAGCACCAACAATAGTAATAAAAACCTTGTTCCTGGCTGTGGGTGCTGCCCAGGGCCTCCCATGCACAAGACCCTTGGTATGGTCTTCAGCTTTGCAAAAATAAAAGAATAAACAGAATAAAATGAAACAATATACTAATATCAGCTATAAATGGTATGTCAGTGGCTGCCATAGAAGACCCAGTTGAGGATTTTTTGTTTTTTATCTTTTAAAAATTTTATTTTTTATTTTATCTGAGTGTTTTGCCTGCATGTGTGTAAGTGCTCCAATGCATACAAGGCCTATGAAGGCCAGAAGAGGCCATTGGATCCCATGGAACTGGAGTTATAGATGGTTGTTAGCCACCATGTAGGTACAGGGACCCAAACCCAAGTCCTCTGAAAGAACAGTCCACCAACTCATCTCTCTAGCTCCTGTTTTTTCTTTTTCTTTTCTTTCTTTTTTTTTTTTTTTTGAGACAACTTCTCACTGTGTAGCCCAGGATGGCCCAGACCTTCAATCTGTCCTTCTTCAGCCTCTTGCACAGCTGGGATTGCAGGTGTGTGCCATGGTGCCTGCTTGGCCAGTTATCTCAACAACTTTGTGCAGTCTGCAGGGTTTGATGTGCTTGCCGGTGTCCCCCAGCAGGCAGAGTGGTGGTTACTTCTGGGCTGGCTGCCATTGTGTCCTGCTGGGTCCCTACTGTGGTCAGTATTAGTTCTGCCAGAGGTGCAGCACAGAACAGCCCTTCAGAAGCCTTTTGCCACATTGCACCTCCTGTGTGGTTGGGATAACTAAAATCTAAGCACAAGGAATGGTGAGAGTTGGGGCCTCTAGCCGTTGCCCAGTGAAGACTGCACACCCACTGCCCTACTGTGCCCCCAGGCTCAGTAACCATGACAACAGCAAGCTCTTCTTTGTCCAACTGCCTGGTGACCCCAGAGGGGCAGAAGATACCAGACCCTTCTACCAGTATGCAGGCTCTGGGCTGGGCTGTTTCCTCACTTTCTGGCCTGACCTGATCTTTGGAAGGGAGCATTAAAAAAAAAGAAAATGAGGATGTGGGGTAAGTTTTCACACTCCCAACTGACACAGGCAGACAGCTATTGTCTGTTGACTTGTGGGAGCTAGTGTTCAGAAAGTCACCATGAAACCTGAATCACTGAGTATTTTTCCTAGCGGAAATAATAGAGTTAATTTCCTGACAGCCTATTGTCAGAACATTTTTGTCAAGTGATTAATACTTAGCCTTGTTTTATGTGTTTCTGGTTAGACACTATTTAATTGTTGAATCATTAACATTGAGCTCATGGCCAACTGCATTCTGACCCATGACCGCACAGAGCTCGACACACACATGCACACATGCACCCCATGAATGGCCATGAAAGCTCCCCCAAAGTGGTGATTTGCAGTGGTTAATATTAGTGCTGGACAAATTCACAGACATCAATGTTTGAGTAAAATAATCCCAATTGTTGTCCAGAAGCACCCCCATCCAGCTCTACAGTTCATGTGGCCCAGGCACAGATACAATCCTAATGTTGTGAAAGGAAATGACATTCCATTCCAGATCTTATCTGCTTAAATTATTTCCTGCAGATTAACCACTCATTTCACCAGAGGTTATTGTGGAGCTTCTGTGTGTGAGGAACTGGGACAGGGGCTTTGGAGCATGCAGATATCAGGGAATCGGACCTTTGTCTAGGGAAGAGAAAGACGTGGACGTGCATGTCTGCTCTGATTTCTACAAATAAGAGAAAGTGCTCATCATACAGCTAGCACAACACAGTGACGGCGACTTGGTCTTCCCTCCTCTCCTGTCCTCTGCAGCATGGCTTGGAGGGTGCATTTGGAGAGTAGGTGAGTGGCAGAAAAGACTGAAAAAACAGTGTGGTCAGGGAAGTTCCCAAGGGAGGGACAGCATGAGCCACGGCCCTGAGCAGGAGTGGAGTGGACAGGGAACAGGTGGTGCAGAGGCTCGGACAGGTGAGGAGCAGCCATGGTGAACTCAGACAGCAGAGCGTATTCGGGTCTAACTGCAGAGAGATGCAGCGGCACTCTGCTTGGATCTTCTCTAGCCACCGGGGCTCGGGCAAAGTTTTTAGAATAAAGATGTGACAGCAGCTAGCAACTGGTAAACTCCATAAACATGTGGCAAGTACTTATACTAAATACTCATTATGACTTTAAAAGATTGCTGCTATTTAGTACTATAGTTTATAGATGAAGAAATGGAAAGCCTAGAGAGGTTATTTCCTCAGTGTCTACAGTAAGTGATGGACCTGAGACTGAAGCCAGGAGATCTTAAAAGTTGTTAACCTGGGATTGAAAAGTGAGATTTTTGGAAGTTTTGAACTTTCTGAACTATCTGCAAAGTGTTCAGTGTATATTAATATGTACCTTTATTTACATCAGGAGCTGTAGCTTTATTTTTATTATTCTTAAATTTTCTTATTATTTTGTGTCTGAGTGTTTTGCCTGCATGTAAGTGCACCTGTGTGTGCAGTGCCTGCAGAAGCCAGAAGGGCATCAGCTTCTCTGGAACTGGAGTTACACTTGTTAGCTGTCATATGGGATACTGGGAACTGAACCTGGGTCCTTTGCAAGAGTAACTACTGAGCCATCTCTCCAGCTCCCCCAGCCCCCTCCTATAGCTTTAATGATGTGAGAAGTACATCCCCAAAAAACAAAAAAATGTTCATGAAGTTGTTATAGAGCCCCTCCCCCATCACTGTCTCCCACTGCCTCCTGAGAAGCAGAAGTGCACACAGTGAGTGCTTTCCAGGGGGGCTAAGGCCTTGAAATTTGAGGTCATTATGGGACTTCCTTGGAGCCAAGAAGTACAAGACGACGGTGAGGGAGTCCAGACCACAGAATACTCGGTTCATAGCACCTGAGCACTCAGACCAATTAGCATACTTTAAATATTAGCTATTTTAAATGTATTTATGGCTAAGATTTTGTTATCAAAATAGTGTCATAAAAAATACTTTAATAGTAGAGATCTGGATTTCTTACTTCCTAGAGGTGGATTTTGTTTTTATAGTTTCCTGGTCATCTGCTTTCTGATCTTGTCTTATTCTGTGCATTTTTCTGGGCTCATTTGAAAGTTGGTTGCATGTGTCCTCATATTTCATCTTTTAAGAAACTATTACTTTTATGTGTGTGAGCATATTGCCTGCAGTGCCTAAGGAGGTCAGAAGAGGGCATCAGAGCCCCTGCAACTGGAGTTAAGGACAGTTGTTAGATGCCATGTGGGTGCTGGGAATCGAATCCAGATCCTCTGCAAAAGCAGCCAGTGTTCTTAACTGCTGAGCATCTCTCCAGCCCCTCATACTTCATCTTTAAATGCTTTAAACTATGTTTCCTAAGAATCAAAATATGCTCCTATGTAGTCATAATATTATAATCGATAAGTAACTGTATTATCTAGTGATAAGTATATGATCATATATACTATTCATATTAAGATTTTTCCCAACTGTTACAAAAACTTCTTTTACCTTGTTTTGCTTTGTGGATTTGACCAAGAATTAGGATGAAAATCACGAATTCCATTGGTTATTCTGCCCTTTTAGTTTTGGTGTGACCTGTTGACTCTCTGGCCCTTGCTGATTGTTTAAACAATTTACTTTGTTTTGTGTTGCTAACACAGAGCCTTGTCCTGTAGAATCTTCTACTGCCTAGACTTATCTGTTGTCACCTTTATGATTAGATTCAGATTGTACACTAGAGCCTCTGAAGGAATCCGCTAGGCTGTCCTCCAATTGTGGGATGATTCTTGGACGACGCACAGCTCCTGTTCCCTGATAGTCCTTCACCCTATAGCCTCAATGTCTGTTTCTGATCCTTATATGAATTAAATTATGATGTTGATGGCTGCAGTATGATACAGATTGAATTTCTGATGCCTATTCACTGAAAACAAGCCTGTTTTCTACTTTATCTCCTCTTAGGGGAAACTCTAGACCCCACAGATAGGGGAGAGGGTGGATGAAAGTGCTAGTTAAAAAGAGCCTTCAGGCTACAGGGAAACCCTGTCTCAAGACAAAATAATAATAAAATAAAACAAAATAAAACGAGCCTTCAGATTGTACTAAACATTGAGCTTTTCCTTTGAGAGTGGGTTTACATGGAGGTTTTATGGGAAGGGGAGTAGATATGCTTTATTTTAAGAATTTTTTTTTTTTTATAAATTAGTTTTTATTGATGCTTTGTGCATTTCATACATTTTTTCCAATTCAGTTCAGGCTTATTTCCCTTTCCCTCCCCCCCATCCCCACCCCATCCCAGATCATGCATTCTGCCATAACTGTCCTGCATCTCTCAGTTTTTTTTTTTTCATTTTTAGCTATAAGTGATAATCCATGAGTACAAGCATCCTTCATGCAAAACCTATCTGCAGGCTGTTGTGCCCAAACACCTACAGCCCCACCATCCAATGCTAAATCTTTATTGATGTAAATAAGGAAAATGTAAGTGAATTGCCATTTTGATTTCCTTCTGAATAGAGAGAAAGCAGTGGTAATGAGATTGGTTTTCCTTCAAAAGCCACAGTGTGAAAAGATCCCCCAAAGTCTTAGTTCTTTATCACACATGTTGTATTGAAATGAAATGGGCATTCAATCCATGGAGTGTGTTTGAAAAGTGGGATAAAACAGAAATAGTTTAGCTGGGGACTTCTTGATCTAGGCTAATAGTCTTATAGGGAATTTACCCTGAGGCGTCTGCACCCACTCTGCTGCTGACTGGCTCGTTCCCAGTGTTATCTGATGAGGATTCTGTTTCTTCTGAAAGCAGAGCATTGTGTTTGCTGGGGGAGATGGGGGCAGCAGGAAGACTGTAGGCAGAGCAATATGAACCCCACCTGTCATCCTAGAATTAGATACCCTGCGTGCGGAAGTTCTTTACAGGCAGTTCAGGAGGAAGCAACGCATCTTATCCCTCCTAACCTCACTAGTGGTTCTCTGATGACACTGAAGCTAGATTCCTAGTGTGCTCTAGGAATTCATTTAGATTGGCCCTTTTCTCCCATTATTTTGTAAGAGGACTTTAGGTATTTTCCTTGTGTCCAGATGGGAAGCCTTGAACCCATGCCTGGTCTTGGGCCATGAAAATGTATTCTGTCCTTCAAGTCTAGAAAAAAGTTTTTGCCTTGTTTTGCTGATAGGGTTTGATCACTTCACCCCTTTTAGTGGGGCCCTTCTGAGCAAGAAATTGGTGTGGCATAGGTGGTCTGTGATATAGTCACATTAGCATGGCCCACTTGTGCTTGCAGAGAGTGGTTTACCATCTAAGTTTGCTTGCTACGTTTTTGTGCTGTATTCTGCCTTATGTTATGCTGTTGTTAAGAACTCTAGAATGCCAATGCATATGTTATGGCTGTTTATGGGCAGTGATCCTTAATAAACTTCAATAAACCTCAATAAACTTGAGATACTCACTTGAAGGAATTTTTTTTTTAGGTTTTAATCATGAGATAATAAATCCCCAAATTTATTGGTTAAAGACATTAGCATGTCCCTGGCAATTACAGTAATTCAATGAGAGACTTGAGGTTCCAGCAATGCTATTTTCTTTCAGTGAGCACTTCCTGAGCTCAGTCTTCCTCCCTCTCACACTGCTGTGGCCTGCCCCACCCCACCCCACCCCACCCCACCCCATATATGTGGCACAGAGGACCTGCTTATAGTTTGACTGGGACTAGTAGTTTCACAGCATCTTTGACACTAAAATGGACGAGGCAGCACTGAAATCTTTCCTGTTTTGAGTACGTTGTCTTGTTGCTGGTACGCGTCCAAAGGAAATGGGCTCGCTGTTGAGTATAGATGAGGTGCGGACTTGGTGATGTCGGCAGCCCCCCCCTTCAACCATTCCCATAGGTTTCTTTCTCAATAAACAAATGTTTCTGTTTATCCACGTCTTCTGTCAGCACATCACCTTGACTCAGGCTGAAAATATACATGCTGTCTAGAAGGCTGAGTTCATGCTCAAAAAAACTCTAGGTAGTATTTTTTTTCCTAAATGCATGGAAACCTCCTTTTCCCCCTCTTCTTCCTGTATTTTGTGTCATTTTATCTGTTACTTATTGTAACTTGTTTTACTACGAACTCAGACCCTCATTTCCAGAAGGTAGCAGTGTAACCCATCAGCCTCCACCATGGCAGGGTGGTTTGGGTTGTACCAGCAGGGATCACACAGTGAGCAGTGTGGAATCCTTGTTGTCGTGGTTCAGACACACAAATAGCTGCTCTCCTGTGCCGGGTGCCAGATGGGTTTTGTATGCTGATTGTTCTAAGGTGTTCTTCATGATGGTTATGGTCAGTGGTTCGTGTAGAGGGAATGTGAGGGTCAGAAGTGCTATCTGACCAGTTCACATCTTAGCTTTCCTCATTTGGAGGAGTTAGAAACACACACCATGTAGGGATCGGGATCATTTGTAATGTGGGGGGAAATAGAAACACACCACTTAGGGGTCGTTTGCAAGGCAGGGGAGTTAGAAACACACATCCCTTAAGAACTGTTGAACAAGGGCTTCACAAGTTCAAAAACTCATCTTGGGTATGTGAGGCGAACCGATTCTTGAGTCACTTGTGGGGTTGGACTCTGTTGCCTCTAAGAGAATGTGTCTTCCTGGCTGCTTTCTGGTGCCAGCTGATGGTGGCCTGGTTGGGGTGCTCTCTCCTCCATCGGGAGAAGACTCGCTCCCGAAGCCAGTGGAAGACCCACCCGAAGTTCAGACAGGATGTAGTGAAGGTGTGGGAAGCATCGTCTTCCTCTGGCTGTGCCTGCAAGATGGAGGAGGCCCCTGTGGAGATCATCACCTGCCGATAAAACAGGAGACATACAGTGTCAACAGCTGTCCGCTTCTTTATAGAGCTCAAGTCCATTCACCCAGAGTAGCCCAACTAGAAACTCAAACCCAGGAGTACTTAGACACACCCTCTCCTCTCCGTCAGGGCTCTGTGGTATCTTCCCACTCTAGCTACCTTCTGGCCCTAGTGTGCTGGGGCCCAGCCCTGCTTCAGGGCAGGCAGTAAGTCCTTGGGTAGGACTTGATAAATGCTGTATTCTTCCTGACTGACCTGAGCCTCGCATGGAGGGGAGCTGCTGGTCAGATGGAAGGCTTTCTCCTGAGTGGATTCAGGGAACACACTGGTGTTGTTTAGGTCCTCTTCCTCATTTTCTAGAAATGTCTCAAGTTTTTGTATTAGATTGTCCACTCTGCAGAGAGTCAGTTTTGTCCTGTCTTCCAGCCAGTTTTCCAACCACTGGGTGTGGCCATTTAGATCCAGGTTAGCCAGCGACTCTTCATGGTCAGAGCCTGCATCAACATCCCAGGCCAGAGTGATATTTAGTTTGCAAAACTGCTCTCATAGTCCTGCATCTGATCTCGTCTCCTGAAGAGTCTTCTCATGCCCTCTGTCCCCCAGGCACCTTGCAGGGGGAGGAGGAAGCGGACTGATGAATCCATAGAGGCTGACTCTTCACAGGGGATGACATCCTCATAGAAAAAGGGGTCCTGAGAGGGGTAGTGGCCCACGGAGAAGCTCTGGCTGGATCTGGACTCGGAAAGAGAGCCCTCTGTACCACTGTAGTCACTGTTGGGGGGCGACGTTGCCATGGTGTTCAGAGTCTCTAATCTCCAGTCTCCCTTGACTCGGAAAACTTCAGAAGAAAAACAGTAGTAAATGATCCTGAGGAGGGGAAGAGAGTCTTGTTCTTACAGGCTAGTGTAACCCTCCCTTCTATTTGGAACTACGCACTAATACAAGTTGATCCTGTTCCCCAGGAAGTCCAGAAGAAACAGGTCTGTCTCTTTAATTACATTTCACTGTAGGATGGTAGGCCTCTAAACATCTCTTTTTGTGCTTCTCAGTGATCACATTACAGTTGAAAGAACTTGTGCCAAAGAAAGGAAAAGATAAAATTTGAAAATTATAGGGACATGTGAAAGTGAAGCTTAATAAGCCTGTGATGCCCCTATTTGGGGAATGGTGACCACCATTAAGATAGTTTGGTGGGTTTCCTTAAGCTTTTTTATTTCTTTATATATACACACATATATGTATATATTGTCCATGTAGCTCTCACACCAACACAGACTGATTATTAAATTTTATAATACAAATATATGACTGTTTTATAATTTTCCGCTACCTACTGGTTTTAGTGTTACCTATTAATAATCATTCCCCTACAATTGGGCATGGTGGCACACACCTTTAATACCAGCACTTGGAGCTATAGGGTAATCCTGTCTTAAAAAAACAAACAAGGGGCTGGAGAGATAGCCTAGCTGTTAAGAGCACCGACTGCTCTTGCAGAGGACCCAGGTTCAATCCCCAGCACCCACATGGTGCCTAAGAACCGTCTGTAACTCCAATTCCAGAAGAACTCCAGTTCCAGGGGAATCCGAGACCTTCTTCTGACCTCCGCGGCATTGCACAACACGGGTGCACAAACCTACATGCAGACAGTACATTCATACATACAAAAATAAATAAAATTAAAAACAAACAAAAATCACTAGCTTGGATGATTAATGACATTAGATTATTAAAGACTATTAAGTGATTCATGGGGGTCAGTGGACCAAAGATCACAAACATATTAAAGCTTTCTAATAATTCATACCAAATTGCTTTCTAAAAAAGATTATAGTCATTTAAGCACCCAGCCTCCCACTATCTCAGAGCATGTTTGGTCAACTTTTTCCATGACTCCTGTAAGAGGGAGCTGAAGGACCACCTACATGCACTCACATACACGCGAGTCTGTCACTCCCGGATCTGAGGGCTGCCCACAGGAGACAGTTGCCTCCAGCTCTGGACACATAAGTGGGGATGGCAGAAATCCTTCAGATCCCAAATCTTAATGGTATCAAGTCCAGTTGCTTCTGAGAAGTTTGTGTTCCAGCCCCATTGGTTACCATGGCAACAAAGGAACCAAGTTATAGTTAGAAATGTGGAAAGGAACAGGATCTATATTCCCTCGATTCTGGGGTATTCTGTGCACACACCCTGGTGGGCTGAGTGCTACTCATTAGAATTTTATTAGTTCCATGAGCTCTTTCCCAAGCATTTGCCTGTTTCCATCTAGTGAGGTGACAGTGAAGGTTGCTGTGAGTCACACTCAGGTCTCACTGTTCTGCCATCTTCTAGGTTCTGTTAAGTAGGATGGTTGTGGGTGTTGAGGGCACAGTGGAATACCCAGGCTGAGCCGGAGGCAGGAGAAATGCTTTCTGTTGCCCTGCAGATGTAGCCTGTCCCCCTAACCCTGTCTGATTGGAGACCAGACTAGGTGTGCTAGATCTTGAGCTGTGCTCTTCACATGTAATTCTGTGTTATGCTAGAAGGAACTTACTCATCATCGTTTGCCTGTTTTCCTAAGGAGGAAGCAAGGCAGGAGCAGTTAGACAAGCACCCAGATTCCCAGATCACAGCCTCGGGAACCCGAGTTCTCCTAGGCCATCTGGCCTCAAACACAGACTCCAAACCTCTGCACACCCCACGCCCTATCCCTTGGGAGGGTCTCTGTGCATTTCCTCCTGGGAAGACTCCTGGCGTGTTGGTGTAGGCCACAAAGCATATTCTGGTTCCCGGGGAAGAGCATGCTCCAGGAGACACATTAGCAGCATGAGGCCCATGCCTTGGGGCCCACATATAGCAGGGGGAGGAGGATCCAGAGTCAGTGTTCAGCTTCTTCTTGGCTCTATGAGACCTGGAGTCCACTGCTCTGGCTTTGTATCCCAGAGCACTAGGGCTTAGAAAAGTATTCCTCGGAAGGGAAGCCTTCCTTGCATATGGCTGGAGTGGAGGTGGGGAGAAGCTGTGTACCCTGCTGCTACCATGGATGCATGGCAGTGCGAAACACTGGAGAGCAGAGTGTAACCACTGATGTGCAGAGTACTCCTGAGACAGGAGAGCTTGAGGGACATGGCTAAAGAAGACTGGAATTCTGGGGCTGGAGAGATGGCCTAGCGGTTAAGAGCGCCGACCGTTCTTGCAGAGGACCGGGGTTCAATCCCCAGCACCCAGTTGGCAGCTGAGAACCGTCTTTAACTCCAGTTCCAGGGGAATCTGACACCCTCTTCTGACCTCCGCGGCATTGCACGACACGGGTGCACAAACCTACATGCAGACAGTACATTCATACACATACAAAAATAAAAAAGACTGGAATTCTTATTTTTTTATTTTTTATTTTTTTGGTCTTTTTGAGACAGGGTCTCCCTGTAAGCCCCAGCTGTCCTGGAACTCACTCTGTAGACCAGGCTGGCCTTGAACTCACAAAGATTCACCTGCCTCTGCTTCCCAAGTGCTAGGATTAAAGGCGTGCGCCATCACGCCTGGCCAGGAATTCTTATTTTCATCCACTCTGCTCTCTCATGTTCTCCCTGCCCTCCCTTTCCTTCTTCCCTGCCCTTCCCTTCCACATATATACACATATACACATATACATATTTACACATATACATATATACATATATACACATATACATATATACATATACACAAATATACACATATACACATTTTCTCTCATCTTAAATATAGAGTTCAGATGGTGAAAGTCCCTGGAACTTACCTTTTTTCCTGAGAAAAAACATAGTCACAGCAAGTAGTTTAATATGCATATAATTATGTATATAATTTATTCAGATATTTGAAAAGGCATCATAAAGCAGCGGTGACGAACCTTGGACACCCTGCTGTCTACTCTGAGGGCTACTGGAGTTTCTCTTTCTTCTGTCAGCTCAGGGCTTGGTATCCTTGCCAGCGATTTCTCTCTCATGCTCATTTCTTAGGGTCTTCATTGGACTTGCTGTGGTCCGGCTTCCTTGTGTTACAGTTTTATTATTATTTATTATTATTATTATTATTAAAATACTATAACCTGCTCTTCTCTTGAAGCCAGATCCTATGTAATAAAACTCCTTGAGATTTTAACATCAATAGTCTGTTGTGGACTTAGAGAAGTTCAGGCCTGAAGCCAGCAACAATAGTCACTTTAAGGGCTGGAACACTTATTAAAATCCGCTTGACCAGATGGGACTTGGAGCCTAAATCTGTAGAGGAGGAAGTTTCTAATTTGGTGGTTATGATTTTAATGTGTCAGTTTGACTGGGCCATGGGGTTTCTAGATGTGTCTGTGAGGGTGTTTCTGGGTGAGCTGAGTGCTGGGTGGATGGGTGCAGTGAGGCAGGTGCTCTCCCTGGTCTGTGGTCCCTGCCCCGTCATTGGGAAGCCTGAACAGAACAAGAGACTGCAGGGAGAGCTTGCTCTGCCCGCTGTCCAGGGCAGGCACCAGTCCTCCCCTGCCTTGCACTTAGACTGCAGGGAGAGCTTGCTCTGCCCGCTGTCCAGGGCGGGCACTAGTCCTCCCCTGCCTTGCACTTAGACTGGGAGGGAAACACCATCAGCTGTCACCCATGAACATGGGGCAAGTGACCTGTTTCTCAGTCCTCTGGGCTCAGACTGCAACTTTACCTTTCCCTGTCCTGGGTCTGTAACTTACTGTGGAGATCTAAGGCCTTCTTAGCCTCCTGACTGATGGGCCAGTTCCCTGTAATGACCTCTTCCTGTGCATTACAATTTCCTGTTGGTTATGCTTCTCTGGAGAATGCAGACTACCTCTTTATTTTCCTTTCCTTGAAATTATGAACTACTTTAGCTGGGTGAGGTGGTACCCACACCTGTAATCTCAGTACTAGAGAGACCAAGGCAGGAAGATTGCCTGTAGCCCAGGCTGGCCTTAAACTTGTGATCCTCTCGACAGCCCTCTATGTGAGATTATAGCCTCTTTGTTAAAACTTGGCAAATTTGTACCTACTAGTTGAATTCCTATCAAATTCGGGACATTCTATCTTGCCACTTGTAGCAGCAACAGATTCTTTTTTTTGTTTTGTTGGTCTTTTCAAGACAGGGTCTCCCTGTAGCCCCAGCTGTCCTGGAACTCACTCTGTAGACCAGGCTGGCCTTGAACTCACAAAGATCCGCCTGCCTCTGCCTCCCAAGTGCTAGGATAAAAGGCGTGCGCCACCACTCCCCGCAACAGATTCATTTTTAACTTGATTTCCTTTATCTGCAGAACAGTGATAATGATGTCTTCCTTGTGATTTTGGGGTGGTTGGAGATGACACGTGGAAATCACAGAGTATGTGGCTCATTTCCACTCCATAGTTGAGCACACAGACTTCTCTGTCTTGCATTGGCAGTACCATTCTGAGGAACAGGCTCTAATAGTTCAGGCATAGTCTAATTTCTATCCCTGATTGTATATCAAAGTCATGTGAATTTATTAATCATAATTCCATTTATGACATTCTTGCATCTGTAAAAGCAAAGTGGATGAATGTCGGTCTAGTTAGTTCCTGCCCCTGTCCCTGCCCCCATGATGTCTGCTCAGCAAACACCTCTGAGACTGTATCCCAGAGTTAGAGTCCTTTCCCAGTCTGTCCCTAGCATGGGAGCCACTATGCAGGCTTTCTTCTAGTGCATTCTGCCATCAGAAAGGAAAGGCCAGGAAGGGACCCTGTGGCCTAGGAGGGTGAAGGCACTGGCAGCACAGTTCTCCGTTGGCCACAGTCTTAAGTTGGATAGAAAGTTTTCTACAGAAAAAAGAAATGCTTAATGGGAAAGATGAGGGAGAACAAAACCACAGAGGAAAGAGTGGGGTTGGCACCTTAGATTCTTTCCTTAAGACACTAATACCAGGCTGGAGAGATGGCCTAGCGGTTAAGAGCGCCGACCGCTCTTACAGAGGACCTGGGTTCGATCCCCAGCACCCACATGGCGGCTGAGAACCGTCTGTAACTCCAATTCCAGGAGAACAACAGTTCCGGGGGAATCCGACACCCTCTTCTGACCTCCGCGGCTTTGCACGACACAGGTGCACAGAACTGCATGCAGACAGTACATTCATACACATACAGAAATTAAAAAAAAAAAAAGACACTAGTACCAAAATGCAGAAAACCCTCCTTGTAGTTCCTAGGGCACACTGTATGAAAAGGTGGAGTAAAGTGAGGGGTGGAAATGCTCAAGGTTGTTTAAATACCACCAACAGCAAACACTACTGAGAAGGACCCTGGGGTTTAGAAGCAGGACACCTTGCATTCGGCTCCCAAAGTAACCCAACAGAGAGCTGGGATTGGGGCTGGGGCTGGGGCTGGGGCTCAGTGGCAGAGCACTTGCCTAGCATGTGTGATATAGTGGGCTCATTCTCCAGTCCCACAAAAACCAACAATAGAAAGAAAAGGCAAGGAGGTGACCTGCAGTGTTTTTCATATATTCTGGAAAACAGACAATGGTAAAGAGTTATCTGAAGAGTGAGTGAAAATGACTATGACTAGCAGCAGGCAGCGTGAATGCCAGTTATGAATAACAATTATTTTGGGTTTAATTGGAAGGGGCTAGAAGAAAGTAGACAGGGAGCAGGCCAGGCCGGGGTGGGACTGGGGTGGGCTCTGGTTGACTGCCTCTGCCTCTCTCAGGTATTACCATGAAGCACAGAGAGTTTCCACTCATAGAGTGGTCAGTTGGCCAGAACACCCCTGCCCCTGCCCCTGCCCCCTGCCCCTGCCCCCTACCCCTACCCCCACCCTCACCCCTACCCCTACCCCTGCCCCGTCCCTGCCCCTCCTCTCCTCCCACCTTCACATGGCTTGCCAATTCAGTGCTTTACATTTTTGCCCAGACTATTTATTCTAGCACAGATCAAGCTTTCTTCACACTTCCTAAGTAAAATTAAGCTCTGAGAGGTTCCCTACCTCTGGCTTAGATCTCCCACAGCATCTGTGAATAGATGCTGTTGTGTATACCCACAATGGCCTCTATTCATTTGGAGACCACTGTGTATATCCCTTGGAAGACAGTTCATTGCCCCAAGTGCATTTGAAGTGCCCTACCAGTTTAAGAAGGGGTCAGTGAGAATGATATTAACAAATACTGTAGACCAGGCTTTAAAAGAATCTTATAATGTTAAAATTAATGCCAAAAAAATTTTTAAAACATAAATTTTTTATGGAAAATTAGAAGCTACTGGATAATCAAGGGAACTATTTTTAAAACCTCTCTGAATCCGATCAGTAGTTGCCAGGAGGTGGGGTTAGGGGCGTAGTAGTCCCTACAAATGGGGAAAAAGGAATAATCTGTCAACAGTCTCAGGAAAAGGCAGTTTGAGATAATTCACTAACATTTTTTTTTTGTCCTTTTGAGACAGGGTCTCTCTTGTAGCCCCAGCTGTCTTAAAAGTCACTATGTAGACCAGGCTGACCTTGAACTCACAGAGATCCACCTGCCTATGCCTCTCAAGTGCTGGGATTAAAGGCGTGAGCCACCATGCCTGGCTCAGTTCACCAACTTTTAATTTTTTAATAGGTACATAAAAAGGAAAAAGACCCAAGTAAAATAAATTTCATGTAATAAAATACTATAATTTCATTATAAAATATAAAAGTATTAAGCTTTTTTTGTTTTCTGAAACCACGTCTTTGATGTCTGGTGTGTATTTTGCATTTAAATCATACCTAGTTTTTGAACCAGACTGTCTTCATTTTCCAAGCTCAGTAGCCATATACAGTACCTCTATCGGGCAAGATTCAACAGCTTTGGTGGCAGTTATAGGACTACGTATATTGTCAGAGCTTATTGAACTGTATACCTTAAAAGGGTAGCTTTTACTATATGTAGATAATATCTCAATTAAAATTATTCTAGAAATCATGAGCCAATGTATGCTGCTTCCACGAATATGTATTAAAACTGTCTTCTTTTTTTTTTTTAATTTTATTTATTTCTGTATGTTCATGAATGTACTGTCTGCATGCAAGTCTGTGAACCCGTGTCGTGCAATCCGCGGAGGTCAGAAGAGGGTCTCGGATTCCCCTGGAACTGGAGTTCTCCTGGAACTGGAGTTTCAGATGGTTCTCGCGCCATGTGGGTGCTGGGATCGAACCGGTCCTCTGTAGACGGTCGGCGCTCTTAACCGCTAGGCCATCTCTCCAGCCCCAAAACTGTCTTCTTAAAGCAAGTCTCAGAAAAGGTATTTGGTGATTCCGCTGTCAAATTCAGAAAGGAAAAGCTAGCTCTAGCTAGTCATTTTCATAAACTTGAGTGACACGAGTGAGCTTGTGTGCAAGCAGCCTGCACTCCCTCCTGGGCTGTTTCCATTGCCCATGGTTTACATTTAGCTTGCTTTGGAAGGGACTACTAATGAAAATTTAATTAGACTGTGTAGTTTTGGGGAAAAGAATTGGCCTGTATTTGGCAAGACACAGATGGGTACAATTTGTTTTAAGAAAGACCTAGTACTAATTTTAGGGAAGAGCCTTTCATTTTCTCTTCTTGTTTATTTAGTCCATTTCTTTTGAGCCAGTATGAATTAAAAGATCAACTTGTCTTTTGTTCTTCTGCTTCTATTATAACTTTTTTTTTTTTTTTTTTTTGACACAGGGTCTCCCTATAGCCCCAGCTGGCCTGGAACTCACTCTACAGACCAGACTAGCCTTGAACTCACAGAGATCTGTCTGCCTCTGCCTCCCAAGTTCCCAAGTGCTAGGATTAAAGGTGTGCACCAACATGCCCGGCTTAAAGACAGTTCTTAGCCGCCATGTGGGTGCTGGGAATTGAACCCAAGTCCTCTCCAAGAGCAGTCAGTGCTCTTAACCATTGAACCATCTCTCTAGCCCCTGTTATATACATTTTTTTAAATTAAAATTTACTTTTATATGTATGAGTATTTTGCCTGTGTGTATGTAAGTACACCCGTGTACAATGCCTGAGAGGCCAGAAGAGGGCATTGGATCCCCTGGAACTGGAGTTATAAATGATTGTTAGTCATAGTATCGGTGCTGGAAACTGAACCTGGGTCCTCTGCAAGAGGAGCCAGGGCCCTTAACTACTGAGCCATCTCTCTAGCCCCTGTGTATTTTTTTAGTGATTGTTTTGCCGGTACTTTAGGGAATTGGAGAAAGTAGAACTCGTGCGTAAACTTGGAAGGATGCGCTTGAGAGACGGTTATGGGAGAGTAAGTTTAGTGCTCATAGGAAAAGCGAGCGTGGCTTTGGCCATGGAACAGTATGGAACAGTATAGCACTGGTTATCCTTTGCTTTTCCATAGCTATTTGGATGCTTTCCCTTTTGACCTGAAACTCCATGCTTGATTTTGCTGAAGCTTACATAATGTTTGACAACGTTCAAACAAGGAAGTTAAAGAGAAATAGAGCAAATACTTTCAAAAAGGCCTTAAAATACAGGTACTATCTGGACTAAAACTAAAAAGATAAAGTTCATTAGGGTTGAAACTTAATTTCATAAACCTGGACCAGAGAAATTCCTTTCCGATAAGAAAATTGGCCCACTGTCTTCCCAGGTAAATCTCAGAGTGAACAGAAAGCACGATGTGGTGGTTTTGAGATTTCACACCCCACAGAATAGGTTTAAGAAGTGGACCACAGACTTGGAACAAAATTACTCAAAATTCTTTGTTTTTCTTCAGAGTTTAGCTCATTGTTTTCTTAAACCAAGAAGCTGATGGTCCAAGGTTAGTTTTATCAAGATGAATTTTATCTACAGCCATGAGAATTAAGTTCCAGTGTGTGTTAAGTTCCTGAGTATGGTTCTTCATGCCCTGTTCCTTGGAATTTCTGGTTCAGTAGACTGGGAATGCGGCCTACAGTCCCCACCTACCATGCATTCAGAGCAATTGTGTACATGTGTTTTGAGGGAGGGTCTCACTGTGTACCCCAGTCTGTCCTAGAGTTCAGGACCTGCCTCAAAGGTGCTGGGATTATAGGCATGTGCCCCATACCTGGTTCCAGGTATATTTCTGCCTATTGCCTATAAATTTCACCTTGAGAAACAGTGGTCTAGTTAGACTTATTAAGCTTTCTCTGTAAACCAGATGGTGTCATGAGTTCTAGTAAGATTCTGTTGTGAAAGTGGATTCAAAGCTCTGTGCCTGGAGTGATACAGCAGAGAAGGAGCCAAGGATCTTAGTGAGACAAACCTAGACATCACCTCATGGGAGGCTCACTTAGGTAGAGTTACTCAGGTACTTAGTTGCTTAGATAGTAGGAATACAGTTTTCTAAGTACTGAAGAAATTTTAGTGGTGAACCAAATTTAGAGTAAGTAGATGGAGGCAGATGTGAGGGAGACAGGCTGTCACTGCCGGTGGTTCTGAGCTCAGATGTGAGGAGACAGGCTGTCACTGCCGGTGGTTCTGAGCTCAGATGTGAGGAGACAGGCTGTCACTGCTGTTGGTTCTGAGCTCAGATGTGAGGAGACAGGCTGTCACTGCCCATCGTTCTGAGCTCAGATGTGAGGGAGACAGGCTGTCACTGCCCGTGGTTCTGAGCTCATATGTGAGGAGACAGGCTGTCACTGCCTGTGGTTCTGAGCTCAGCGCTGCTGCAGTGCAGCTTTCTAGATCGCCTTCAGACTTTCTGGTTCAGTAGGTCTGGGTGGAGCCTGGGAATTCAGTTCCTAATAAGTTATGCTGGTGTAGAGACCATACTTGAAATACTTAATGAATTGGACACCTTATGGAAAACTCATAGATGATGGCGAGGACAAATTGTACAAAATGAGGAGGGCGACGACCAGGCTGTCATGTGATCTTGATTGCTGAGTCTTTGAAATTTTTTTACTCAGAACAACTGGTCTAGCCAAAAATAAGCCAGGGTGGGACAGCACAGCAGCCGTGGGGAATGAGTTGAGGGGTGCAGATCTTAGACACAGCAGCGGCGTGTGAAGTGCTGATCATAGTAAGCCAGGGTGGGGATAGCACAGCAGCCGTGCGGAATGAGTTGAGGGGTGCGGATCTTAGACACAGCGGCGGCGTGTGAAGCACTGATCATAATAAGCCAGGGTGGGACAGCACAGCAGCCGTGGGGAATGAGTTGAGGGGTGCAGACCTTAGACACAGCGGCGGCATGTGAAGCGCTGATCATAGTAAGCCAGGGTGGGACAGCACAGCAGCCGTGGGGAATGAGTTGAGGGGTGCAGATCTTAGACACAGTGGCGGCATGTGACGCGCTGATCATAGTAAGCCAGGGTGGGGATAGCACAGCAGCTGTGGGGAATGAGATGAGGGGTGCAGATCTTAGACACGGTGCGGGAAGTGCTGAGCATAATTGCATTCTCAGATTTTATTTTTGAAAATGTAAGCCTGGCGTGTTATATTTTAGTACTCTCATGTGCTGAATAGCATTTTAACCATTGATTTGTGGGAGTCTCAACTCCAGCACTGAACTGCAGGCCTCTGCCACCACTTCCTGCCTCCCCCAGTGTTCTTCATAAGCCACCACACCCCCAGCTTGGACACCATCTTGGTCTGTTTCTGCATTGTTTTTGTCATCATCATTCGGAAGCCCCGTGGGACCTTCCTCCCGATGTCTCAATGACCACTTTCCCACTTGGTCCAGTCTAGTCCTCAGCCGGGCCTTCCTGCCTCTCTCTGGCTCCCTCTGAGAAAGCCAAAAACATGTTAGAAACACAAATCATATCAAGTCACCTCTGTGCTTGAGGCCCCTCAGTAACGCCCCCTCTGTTCTTCATCTGGCCCTGACAGGCCTCGACCACTCAGCACTGCTGGCCTCCGCTGGAGCTACCCCGTGGCTGTTTAAGTTACGTTCACCTTTTGTCTTCCTGACCCTTCACTGTGGTAGTCATAGATCTATAACCGAAGGGTATCCATGGGAAAGGAGGTGAAGTGACATTGTTACTAAGACTAAAGCTGAAAAGTGGTTATTGAGAAAGAGGCACCCCTTGAGAATCAGGAAAATTACAACATGGAACCCCCCCCTCCCCCGGGAAGTTTGGTCAGTGCTCAGCCAGCTCAGTTCAGCATCCACTGGCTGGTAAGGGACCTTCTTCAGGGACTAACCCACACAGCCAGGACGGTGACCTGACTGTAGGTTTTAGTTTGCCCCACATTAAAAATAAGTCTGTCCTGACCTATTTCAAAGCAGAGCACTGAGTGGCTTCTGGAAACCCTGGTAGCCCTGTGGTTTAGTTAATAAATATGAGAGGTTTTCCCTGGGAGTGGTGGGAGTTGTCCTCTGTGTGACCAGCGCAGCACTGTGGGTGTCTTCCAGGCCAGCATGGACGTGTCTCTGCTGTCCCCTCACAGCTGGGCATTGTAGTTACCGATCAGGTAGGCTTCAGGCCCTGGAAGGTCTCTAGTTGGCAGCGCTTATCGCCCCCAGCCTGCGGTGACTTCACTAGATGGAGAAGGGCCTCCCACATGCCAGGCACAACATTCTTTCATCTGACATGTTTGCTCTTGTGGGAATGGCTGGGAGTTTTTGAGACCTGGCAGCAGACAGAATGGGCGGAGCCCCAATGCTTGTTAGCTGTGAGTCATCCAGTAAAAATGTAACGTGGGCACTGGTTAAGCAGTTCCATTGTTGATGGAAAGCTGTGCATCAGTCTCAGATTGCTTTGATGCATGTATCTGTGTGTCTTCTGTCAGGATCTTGTGACTGTGCTGTATGTAACTGAGTTAGCATGTCACATTCACATGTAAAAGGCAGTTATTAATGTATGGAGGTCACTTCTGAAAAGTTCTGGATGTTGGAGGCATTGTTGAGGTTGGACTGTGGAGATGGGTGTGCTGCCCACTCCTTCCCTTGGCTTGTACATGGCTAATTCTTTCATCTTCTCTGTGTACTTCCCTAGTGAGATGTGTTTGTCACAATCAGATTTCTACTTTTTTTTTTTTGGTCTCCCTGTAGCCCCAGCTGTCCTGGAACTCACTCTGTAGACCAGGCTGGCCTTGAACTCACAAAGATCCGCCTGCCTCTGCCTCCCAAGTGCTAGGATTAAAGGCGTGCGCCACCACACCCGGCTCCAGATTTCTACTTTTAAAAGGACCTCAGTCATACTCGATTAGGCCCCCTCTAATGATTTTATTTACTCTGAATTCTCTCTCTGAAGAGTCTGTGTCCGTATAAGGTCACATTCTGAGTTTCTGGGGGTCAGACTTAATATAGATTTTATCCCAGACTTATTTGAGCCTCAATCTAATTAACCTCATAATACAGTGGTACTTGTTTTGGAACCTTTGTAAATTGGAAAAACAACTCTATACATTACTTGAAGTTTGGACCCAACAGAATGTTCTGGTTTGGCAGCTAGCAGTGATCTTGTTCACTCATTCATTTCCTGAATCATTAAGTCAAAGACTTCCAGGTAAAGGAAAGTGAATACAAAAACAGTGATTTAAGAAGGAAACAATTCCTCTCCCCAAATCTGTGGTGTTGAACTGTCTGGCAGTCCACATTTTCAGGCTTTAATGCAGGCTCTGCACTCTGCAGGGCCTTCTTACCCACATCTGCGTGGCTCCACCTCACCTGCACACCTCATCCTTCATGTAAGCCTTGTCTGGAGGGGTGGTTGGCATCCTCAGCTGTCTGGTGCTTTGAGCTGACTATTTATCCCAGGAGTTCACAGTTGCCTTTTCTGGCAGGTTGTTCCACTGTTCAGATGCTGTTCGGTTGCTCAAGATTGTGAAGGCTGCCTTGCTTTCCTCTGGGCTCTGACTTGTCTCTGGATGTTTGGGGCCTCTCCAAGCCTCTCTCTCTGCAGCCCTTGGCTTCTGCCCACTGTATACCTTGTCTGTACTTTTGTCCACCCATTCCTGGTTGCTGGGTGAGTCAGGTGTTGGGGTCCCTGGTTTGCACGTCTCTGTCTTGGGCACTAAGATACAAACCACGTTTTGTTCTCCCAGCCAGAGTCCAGGTGCAGTGAAAGCTCTGCCTTCTATAGTCAGCAAGTCAAGGTTTGTCTCCCTCATTATGTCCCAAACTCTCAGCATCTTTTAATAAAACTGCCATCCCTGCAGGAAGTTGCATTCAGGAGTGTATCTTTCTTCCTGTCCTCTGGAAAATGGTCTTACCAGAGATTTGTACTGAGCTATTTCATTTCCTTAATTGTCACTGTTGAAGTCTAAGATGTCTTTTTTTAAAAAAATAAAATACTTTTATTGATGCTTTGTGTATTTCATACATAGGTTTTCAGTCCAATTTAGACATATTTCCCTTTCCCATGGTCACCCATGAGGTCCAGTAAACACGTGTCCTGCCTTGATCTTCCTGTACTGGCCTCCATGATACAGCCTGGGTAGTCCAACAATGGCAGTCTATACTCTGAAGAGGCTGAAATCCCAGTAGCTGCTCAGTCTGCAAGCTGGATGTCTCAGCAGTCCCCATCTGACACTGAAGGTTTGGAGGATTCTTGGAGAGACATGAGTCTTCAGTCCATATTAGAAGGTTAAAAAGCCGTGTCTCATGTCTTTGAAGGATGGCAAAAGCAGTGGCAGCCACAGAGTAGATGCACTTGCCAGTAAGAATTGAAGACAGGCAAAACAATAGTGTTCATTCTTTTTTTTCCTAAGATCTCAAGTTTTATATCTGAAGTACAATTTCTCAGGCCTTAATGATTATTTATTTCTGGTTTTACTTTCCTTTTGGATGCTTAAGGCCACGCAGTTAGCCCAGATTAACCAAGGTTTTTTTTTTAATTTTTAAAGATTTTTTATTTATTATTTTTATGTGTATGAGCGTACTGTCTGCATGTAGGTTGGTGCACCCGTGTCATGCAATGCTGCTGAGGTCAGAAGAGGGCGTTGGATTCCCCTGGAACTGGAGTTAAAGACAGTTCTCAGCTGCCATATGGGTGCTGGGAATTGAACCTGGGTCCTCTGCAAGAGCGGTCGGCGCTCTTAACCACTGAGCCATCTCTCCAGCCCCGGTTTTTGTTTTAAGATCAGTTGAGGATCTGGTCCTCAGGGGTCACTTGTCAATGTGAAACCCAAAACATCTTAAAAAGTGAAGCTGGGAGCTGGGTGTGGTGGCGCATGGCTTTAATCCTAGCATTTGGGAGGCAGAGGCAGGTGGATCTCTGTGAGTTTAAGGCCAACCTGGTCTACATAGCGAGCTCCAGGCCAGCTGGGACAAAAAAAAAAAAAAAAAAAAAAAAATTAAGACCAAAAAAAAAAAACCCAAAACAAAAAACATAAAAAAAAAGTGAAGCCGGGGCTGGAGAGATCACTCAGCGGTTAAGAGCACCAACTGCTCTTGCAGAGGACCCGGGTTTGACTCTCAGCACCCACATGACGGCTAAGAACCATCTTCAACTCCAGTTCTAGGGATCTCTAAGGCATTGCATGACACGGGTGCACCAACCTACATGCAGACAGTACACTCATACACATAAAAAATAGTAAATAAATAAATTAAAAAATTTAAAAAAAAGTGAAGCCTAAGATGTCTTTAACTTGTGCTTATTCACCGGGACCTCCACAAGTTAAGAAAACTTCATCTTCCTCCTGTGTGAGTGAGAGCCCTGGTGAGCCTTCGTGACTCCACTGGGCTGCCCTTGGTTCCTCAGCAGGGGCCACAGGGCTGAGTGCAGAGAGGGGCCCCTCAGTTCTCACCAAGCAATCATGTCACCTGGAAAAAAGGAAAGGCTCAGTCTGAGGTTCCATAGATTTTGCCCTCGGGAGGAATTTCTAAAAAGAACAAAAACATACCTGCTTCACTTAACTTCAACCATGGCTGTGCGAGCAGACTCTCAACATTTAGCACTCATTTTGAAATAACAGCTTCACAGACTAATTTTCAACAGTTCCAAAATGATTATTTACTTCTCTTGAGAAATCAGAACAAAAACAAATCTCTATGAATTGAAAAAAAAAAAGAACTGATGATCTTTTCTCATATGTTGACTGAGTTTGGCTTCTCTGTTGGTGTGATAAAACACTCTCACCTGACTTGGGGAGGAAGGGGTTTATTTGGTTATGTTCTGACCACAGTTCATCATTGAGGGAAACTGGGGCTGGCACTCGGGCAGGAGCTTAGTAGAAGCTGAAGCACAGACCATAGAGGAATGCTGCTTACTGGCTTGCTCCTCCGGTCTGCGCTCAGCCTGCTTTCTTACATGACTTAGGACCACCTGCCCAGGGCTCAGTGGGCTGAGCCCTCCCACATCACTCAACAATCAAGGAAATGCTTCACAGGTGTGCGCATAGGTTGGTCTGATAAATGCCCCATCCATGTTTTTCCCTTCCCAGGTGTGTCAAGCTGATAACTGAAGCTCTTCAGCACATACATATTAGTGCAGAGACTCCTTAATATTTAAAAAGAGATATTTTTTATTTTTAAGTTACGTGTATATGTGTGTCAGGGGTATATGCATATGTGAGTGCAGGTGCCAAGGAGTCCAGATGAGGACACTGATCCCTGGAGCTAGAGTTACAGACGGCCGTGAGCTGCCTGAGGTCAGAGCTGGGAAGTGAACAGAGAGACTTTTAAGTTGACCCAATTCATTTACACAAGGAATGAATTGGGACTAGAATGAAGTATGGAAAGGGGCCTGGTGTGGTCCCGGCCTGATTCCCCCTTCTCCCCCTGCCACCACCTCCTCTCACCATTCCTTAGACCGTTAAGGCCTAGAGGGCAGTCGCTTCTCTGATCACTGCCACCCACCTCCTCTCACCATTCCTTAGACCGTTAAGGCCTAGATGGCGGTCACTTCTCTGATCACTGCCACCCACCTCCTCTCACCATCCCTTAGACCGTTAAGTTCTAGATGGCGGTCACTTCTCTGATCACTGCCACCCACCTCCTCTCACCATTCCTTAGACCGTCAAGGCCTAGACAGCGGTCACTTCTCTGCAGAGGCCTAGCTCAAGCCCCTCCCAATCCAGGAAACTAAACAGGGTATTTAAGAAACTCCTGGGCTGGCCGTGGTGGCCACGCCTTTAATCCTAGCACTCGGAGGCAGAGGCAGGTGGATCTCTGTGGGTTCAGGGCCCGCCTGGCCTACAGAGTGGGTTCCAGGACAGCTGGGACTACAGGGAGACTCTGTCTCAAAAAGACAAAAAAA